>CM029607.1:62450772-63050772 GCA_017311375.1 Mytilus coruscus | reverse complement strand
GGCACATAGCACTTGTGTCCTAGACCCGAGATAATGTGTCAGCATATGATGAACAGGGTGGACCTGGTATGTCGCATGTCCAATTTCACTATTGCTGAGAGGCAAAACAAAGAGATTCTTCACATTGGTCATGGTACTTGAGGTAAAGTAAATATTGCCTCTAACACGTCTCAAAGTACTTATGCCCTTGACGCTTTCGAATGTTAAAATAAAAGCTATATATATATAGTTTAAAACATTTGAGTCTTATAATGCTAGTTTAAGTCTACCCCACCCATACGGAACAGTTGATAAAAAATCCATACGGCAATACTTTTTCGCCACTAGGTGCTAAGCGAAGCTGAGTAGCTAAGGTCTACTTGAGAAAAATCCAGGGTGTGGTTCAGCTTAGTTTTTTTAAATTAGGTCCAAAGTTGGGGTCGGACACCCTACCCCACCCTTACGGAAATGTTAATAAAAATGTTCTACGGCAATACTTTTTCGCCACTAGGTGCAATGTAAAGCTGAATAGCTAAGGTCTACTTGAGAAAAATCCAGGGTGTGGTTCGGCTTAGATTTTTTTAAATTAGGTCCAAAGTTGGGGTCAGACACCCTACCCCACCCTTACGGAAATGTTAATAAAAATGTTGTACGGCAATACTTTTTCGCCACTAGGTGCAATGTAAAGCTGAATAGCTAAGGTCTACTTGAGAAAAATCCAGGGTGTGGTTCGGCTTAGATTTCTTTTAAATTAGGTCCAAAGTTGGGGTCGGACACCCTACCCCACCCTTACGGAAATGTTAATAAAAATGTTCTCCGGCAATACTTTTTCGCCACTAGGTGCAATGTAAAGCTGAATAGCTAAGGTCTACTTGAGAAAAATCCAGGGTGTGGTTCGGCTTAGATTTTTTAAATTAGGTCCAAAGTTGGGGTCAGACACCTACCCCACCCTTACGGAAATGTTAATAAAAATGTTGTACGGCAATACTTTTTCGCCACTAGGTGCAATGTAAAGCTGAATAGCTAAGGTCTACTTGAGAAAAATCCAGGGTGTGGTTCGGCTTAGATTTTTTAAATTAGGTCCAAAGTTGGGGTCGGACACCCTACCCCACCCTTACGGAAATGTTAATAAAAATGTTGTACGGCAATACTTTTTCGCCACTAGGTGCAATGTAAAGCTGAATAGCTAAGGTCTACTTGAGAAAAATCCAGGGTGTGGTTCGGCTTAGATTTTTTAAATTAGGTCCAAAGTTGGGGTCGGACACCCTACCCCACCCTTACGGAAATGTTAATAAAAATGTTGTACGGCAATACTTTTTCGCCACTAGGTGCAATGTAAAGCTGAATAGCTAAGGTCTACTTGAGAAAAAATCCAGGGTGTGGTTCGGCTTAGATTTTTTAAATTACATGTAGGTCCAAAGTTGGGGTCGGACACCCTACCCCACCCTTACGGAAATGTTAATAAAAATGTTCTACGGCAATACTTTTTCGCCACTAGGTGCAATGTAAAGCTGAATAGCTAAGGTCTACTTGAGAAAACATCCAGGGTGTGGTTCGGCTTAGATTTTTTAAATTAGGTCCAAAGTTGGGGTCGGACACCCTACCCCACCCTTACGGAAATGTTAATAAAAATGTTGTACGGCAATACTTTTTCGCCACTAGGTGCAATGTAAAGCTGAATAGCTAAGGTCTACTTGAGAAAAATCCAGGGTGTGGTTCGGCTTAGATTTTTTAAATTAGGTCCAAAGTTGGGGTCGGACACCCTACCCCACCCTTACGGAAATGTTAATAAAAATGTTCTACGGCAATACTTTTTCGCCACTAGGTGCAATGTAAAGCTGAATAGCTAAGGTCTACTTGAGAAAAAATCCAGGGTGTGGTTCGGCTTAGATTTTTTAAAATTAGGTCCAAAGTTGGGGTCGGACACCCTACCCCACCCTTACGGAAATGTTAATAAAAATGTTGTACGGCAATACTTTTTCGCCACTAGGTGCAATGTAAAGCTGAATAGCTAAGGTCTACTTGAGAAAAATCCAGGGTGTGGTTCGGCTTAGATTTTTTAAATTAGGTCCAAAGTTGGGGTCGGACACCCTACCCCACCCTTACGGAAATGTTAATAAAAATGTTCTACGGCAATACTTTTTCGCCACTAGGTGCAATGTAAAGCTGAATAGGTAAGGTCTACTTGAGAAAAATCCAGGGTGTGGTTCGGCTTAGATTTTTTTTAAATTAGGTCCAAAGTTGGGGTCGGACACCCTACCCCACCCTTACGGAAATGTTAATAAAAAATGTTGTACGGCAATACTTTTTTCGCCACTAGGTGCAATGTAAAGCTGAATAGCTAAGGTCTACTTGAGAAAAAATCCAGGGTGTGGTTCGGCTTAGATTTTTTAAATTAGGTCCAAAGTTGGGGTCGGACACCTACCCCACCCTTACGGAAATGTTAATAAAAATGTTGTACGGCAATACTTTTTCGCCACTAGGTGCAATGTAAAGCTGAATAGCTAAGGTCTACTTGAGAAAAATCCAGGGTGTGGTTCGGCTTAGATTTTTTAAATTAGGTCCAAAGTTGGGGTCGGACACCTACCCCACCCTTACGGAAATGTTAATAAAAATGTTGTACGGCAATACTTTTTCGCCACTAGGTGCAATGTAAAGCTGAATAGCTAAGGTCTACTTGAGAAAAATCCAGGGTGTGGTTCGGCTTAGATTTTTTAAAATTAGGTCCAAAGTTGGGGTCGGACACCTACCCCACCCTTACGGAAATGTTAATAAAAATGTTGTACGGCAATACTTTTTCGCCACTAGGTGCAATGTAAAGCTGAATAGCTAAGGTCTACTTGAGAAAAAATCCAGGGTGTGGTTCGGCTTAGATTTTTTAAATTAGGTCCAAAGTTGGGGTCGGACACCCTACCCCACCCTTACGGAAATGTTAATAAAAATGTTGTACGGCAATACTTTTTCGCCACTAGGTGCAATGTAAAGCTGAATAGCTAAGGTCTACTTGAGAAAAATCCAGGGTGTGGTTCGGCTTAGATTTTTTAAATTAGGTCCAAAGTTGGGGTCGGACACCCTACCCCACCCTTACGGAAATGTTAATAAAAATGTTGTACGGCAATACTTTTTCGCCACTAGGTGCAATGTAAAGCTGAATAGCTAAGGTCTACTTGAGAAAAAATCCAGGGTGTGGTTCGGCTTAGATTTTTTTTAAATTAGGTCCAAAGTTGGGGTCGGACACCCTACCCCACCCTTACGGAAATGTTAATAAAAAATGTTGTACGGCAATACTTTTTTCGCCACTAGGTGCAATGTAAAGCTGAATAGCTAAGGTCTACTTGAGAAAAATCCAGGGTGTGGTTCGGCTTAGATTTTTTAAATTAGGTCCAAAGTTGGGGTCGGACACCCTACCCCACCCTTACGGAAATGTTAATAAAAAATGTTGTACGGCAATACTTTTTTCGCCACTAGGTGCAATGTAAAGCTGAATAGCTAAGGTCTACTTGAGAAAAAATTCAGGGTGTGGTTCGGCTTAGATTTTTTTAAAATTAGGTCCAAAGTTGGGGTCGGACACACTACCCCACCCTTACGGAAATGTTAATAAAAATGTTGTACGGCAATACTTTTTCGCCACTAGGTGCAATGTAAAGCTGAATAGCTAAGGTCTACTTGAGAAAAATCCAGGGTGTGGTTCGGCTTAGATTTTTTAAAATTAGGTCCAAAGTTGGGGTCGGACACCCTACCCCACCCTTACGGAAATGTTAATAAAAATGTTGTACGGCAATACTTTTTTCGCCACTAGGTGCAATGTAAAGCTGAATAGCTAAGGTCTACTTGAGAAAAATCCAGGGTGTGGTTCGGCTTAGATTTTTTAAATTAGGTCCAAAGTTGGGGTCGGACACCCTACCCCACCCTTACGGAAATGTTAATAAAAATGTTGTACGGCAATACTTTTTCGCCACTAGGTGCAATGTAAAGCTGAATAGCTAAGGTCTACTTGAGAAAAATCCAGGGTGTGGTTCGGCTTAGATTTTTTAAATTAGGTCCAAAGTTGGGGTCGGACACCCTACCCCACCCTTACGGAAATGTTAATAAAAATGTTGTACGGCAATACTTTTTCGCCACTAGGTGCAATGTAAAGCTGAATAGCTAAGGTCTACTTGAGAAAACATCCAGGGTGTGGTTCGGCTTAGATTTTTTAAATTAGGTCCAAAGTTGGGGTCGGACACCCTACCCCACCCTTACGGAAATGTTAATAAAAATGTTGTACGGCAATACTTTTTCGCCACTAGGTGCAATGTAAAGCTGAATAGCTAAGGTCTACTTGAGAAAAATCCAGGGTGTGGTTCGGCTTAGATTTTTTAAATTAGGTCCAAAGTTGGGGTCGGACACCCTACCCCACCCTTACGGAAATGTTAATAAAAATGTTGTATTGCAATACTTTTTTCGCCACTAGGTGCAATGTAAAGCTGAATAGCTAAGGTCTACTTGAGAAAAATCCAGGGTGTGGTTCGGCTTAGATTTTTTTGAATTAGGTCCAAAGTTGGGGTCGGACACCCTACCCCACCCTTACGGAAATGTTAATAAAAATGTTCTACGGCAATACTTTTACTCATACTTGGTGCAAACAGAAGCTTTGGACCTAGTGCCTATTTGACCAAAATTACACGTCTGTGTATAACACGTTTTTTTTTTTTTTTTTATAGATAATAATAATAATTTGCTTGCCCACCATACTTTTTGTACAAAAAATAAACCTTTCGTCTAATCAAAAGTAAGCGATATCCACTGCTTCAGAAATAGAATGTTTCGTTAAAACAGATTTGTCTCATTAAAAAAATATTAATGCACGAGTGCAACTTTCTTTTCTTGTCATGCAGAACAATAATAACTTTTCAGGAACTATTTGACAGGATGCCGAGAATATGGAAAGCCATTTGACACAATATCACAAAATTAATTTATGATTTCAATGTCAATTCCTGTTACAAGCAATTTTGTAAGCATTTCAATAATTTTATTTCATATTTACGATTCTATGTACACTCAAAACTGTTGACTATTAAAATTAAAAGCGGGAGGACGCTGTTTGGTATATTGACATCGATTACTATTGTCTTAAATTAATGAACAGGACTAGGTATTTTTAAATCATCGAATAGTTCTCCGACAGCTTTATTATATATTAAACACTGATAATATATTGGTTATATATCAATAAAACATTTTGAGTACGTTTGAATCTTATGCATCTTTTGGGTTCATAGACATATCCGAAAACTGGCTGCTAGCGTAGTGGCTGCTAGCGAGTGGCTGCTAGCTTGAGCCTGGTCGGAATAGCAACAACCTTATGTTTTACACAGATAAATTAACTGTTCCTGTTTTTACAGCCGACAAACAGGAATGTTTTAAATTTTTTTATTTTTAATGAAAACGCTATATCATTGATATATGGGTGCTCAACAGGACAACGATCAAATGAATGCAATTTGTAATTTCCTGGTTAAGCATTACAATGAAATTATAAGAATTGGAAGATTCTTGTTGAAGTTTTGTCATGTTTTAAAAACTGCGCGAATTTTATGTATAATTCCTAAATATGCTTCGGTGAACGCTTTTACAACCACCAAAAAACTACAAAAAGAGTTCAACTCTAAAAATTGACAGACATTATAGCAAACAAAAATGATGGTATGTGTATTGGTAGATGTTAAAGATTGAATGATTATTTATTTAACGTCCGGTGGTAAATGTTACATGTATATCTAAGACACTAGCCATAAATACAACAGGAATGTTCTGCCAAGTGGGTCGACCTTGTCACATCAAGTGTTCTTGGATGTGCAGAGATTGTAGCACTCTCCATATATATATAGAGAGAGACGTCGGAATTAACAGCCTAACAATCGTCGCTCTTTTGCATGCCTAGCTATGGCTATATTAATATACCCTAGTCAACCCTTCTGATAGACGTAAAACAGAAATGACAGTAGTAATGTATCTCAGTCTCGGATTTCGTTACAACTGAATGTAAACAATTCATCTCTATGTTTTCCTGAGAAATGCTGTATGTATGGTAAAAACGATCGTTGTATCAAGCATAAGTTACATTTAAGAGTTTAATTATTGACAATTCGTCTTGTGTGTATTTTGTCGTAATCGGCACTATCCTACAATAAAAGGTTTAGTTATGAGTGACATGGGTAATGTTTAAAGGCTTGTTAACTTCTATGTCATTTGGTCTGGTGGAGATTTGTCTCACTGGCAATCATACCACATGTTTTTATTTTTATATTTACCTTAGTGGAAGTGCTTTAGAGTGGGTGATGGTCTCTTGTAAAAAATGTCATTTGGTCTGGTGGAGAGTTGTCTCACTGGCAATCATACCACATGTTCTTATTTTATATTTACCTTAGTGGAAGTGCTTTAGAGTGGGTGATGGTCTCTTGTAAAAAATGTCATTTGGTCTGGTGGAGAGTTGTCTCACTGGCAATCATACCACATGTTCTTATTTTTATATTTACCTTCGTGGAAGTGCTTTAGAGTGGGTGATGGTCTCTTGTAAAATTACCCTTAGAAGCACCGTCATAGAGTAGGTGATGGTCTCTAGTAAAATTACCCTTAGAAGCCCCGTCATAGAGTGGGTGATGGTCTCTAGTAAAATAACCCTTAGAAGCCCCGTCATAGAGTGGGTGATGGTCTCTAGTAAAATAACCCTTAGAAGCCCCGTCATAGAGTGGGTGATGGTCTCTAGTAAAATAACCCTTAGAAGCCCCGTCATAGAGTGGGTGATGGTCTCTAGTAAAATTACCCTTAGAAGCACCGTCATAGAGTAGGTGATGGTCTCTAGTAAAATTACCCTTAGAAGCCCCGTCATAGAGTGGGTGATGGTCTCTAGTAAAATAACCCTTAGAAGCCCCGTCATAGAGTGGGTGATGGTCTCTAGTAAAATTACCCTTAGAAGCACCGTCATAGAGTAGGTGATGGTCTCTAGTAAAATTACCCTTAGAAGCCCCGTCATAGAGTGGGTGATGGTCTCTAGTAAAATGACCCTTAGAAGCCCCGTCATAGAGTGGGTGATGGTCTCTAGTAAAATTACACTTAGAAGCCCCGTCACAATTTTTAAACTCTACAGTTATATATGAAGGCACAAAGTTAAAAAAAATTTTATAATTTAATTTCATTCCGAATCTAATTTCAAAGAATGTCGATTGGGCTACAAAAAAAATGTAAAAAATAACGTTCTTTCTTCTTATATGTATGTTTTAGCACCCCATGTATTATTCTCTAATCTTTACCTTTTTAGCCTGTTTTTCTCTATTTTAATTTTTTTTGCCGTTTATTCTGTACTATTTCCCTATTATTGTCTATTCTGTCAACTCCATCAAGACCCATAGAAAATACATTCTATTTGTATTGAACTGTTGACACTTGTGAACACATGAGTTCGCTCCCAGTTTTCGATGGGGCTCGTGTCGCTTATCCTTCAGTTTTCTGTGTAATGTTTTTTTATTTATGTTTGTCTTTTTTTTACCATTTTTAATTCGGCCATGGTGTTGTCTGATTTATATGATTTTTGATTGCCCTCTAGGTATATTCTCTATCTATTTATGAAGACGCGAGAAATAAACTACCTTGTGAAAATGACATGTCGGCTTTCAGACGTGGAAAATTAACAATAGGGAACGAAAATCGTATTTGTTTAACAAACCATACATTTTTGGTGGGGGATAGTTGTTGACTATTTTACTACACGAATATTTATGGGATGTTGAGTAGCAGAATTCGTATCTGCAACAGTGTTGACGTTAAGAAAGTACGAAAAGATTGTTGGCCGAATGGAATATTTAATTCATTTCGGCTTTATTTCAAAGTACATTAACTTTAACGTCTTTCCACGTATTTCCAAGCATGCACTACATGTATTACTATATACTAGTATCATTAAAAACTTGTGTATGCTGTAAAAGTTATGGTTTCTAATGAATTGTAGTGACTGAACAATTACCCAAAACATGCAGGAGATTTCCGAAATGTTAAATTTCTGTTGTATATATACACGCTGTTGTTTTTTTTTTTCTAATTCGGAAACGGTGAATTATTCATTTCATACATGCATTTCCACTCTTGGGTGAGCTTGTAGAGGATTTCCACACCGCATAAACAAGAGATTATCATTTAAACAAACAGAATTTCTATTCGGATTTAATTTCCTTACGTTTCTTATTATGTCTATTCATTGACAAGTAAATATCGTATTTCTATGGATTTTAAAATTTATGGAAGTATCCTGCCCCGACCCACTATATATTACTTGTACTAATGTTTTATTTCATTATTAGACATCATTTCGGTGTCTCTCTTTTTTTCATTTCAATTGTATAAGTTGAGATTCTGTTCAAAGTAAGAATATTTTGTTCAGAAGGAAAAGAAAACATTGCATTAACATTTGCTGATCTTTGCTAACTGATTTTTTTTTCATGTACTTAACTAAAGTCATCAGTTATGGAAAAGATGGTTTGTCTCCTTGTAGTAATCACGTGTCATGTGTATATTTGTTGGGCTAATTTACAGAACTTGGACCAATATCAGAAAAAAAGACAATTGAAAAGCACACTCATGGAAAAGTATTCCAATCAGCTGTTACCACGGAAACACGACGATGAAGGTGTATACGTGAGCGTTTTCCCGTATATTGATTTGTTTTTGGATTTTAATGAAAACATTGGATCATTTTCAGTATATGGACTTTTTCGGATTGGTTGGTATGATGATCATATAACATGGAATGAAACAGAATACGATGACATAACATTACTATATTTTCCAGTTGAAGAGGTGTGGTTTCCGAAGATGATGATGAGGAATACGATAGAAAAACGGACAATCTTTACGTCAGACGATGACTTGGATCTAATGACTACCTATGTTGAATATGATTCACATGGTAAAGCGTCGGTTTTAGCTGGTGGTGTAATTGAAGCCGTTTGTCATGCAAGCATGTATTATTTCCCTTTCGATTCCCACGTTTGCGCAATTGAATTATATTTTGATAGCGCTGGAGTGTACATGAGAGACTATATTTACGGGGACCAAACCCTTACAGCACTGTCTTACTATACGCCTCATGCAGAGTGGGAACTGACAAATGTTTCGTCTGTACCAGGACCGACTGGTTGGCCACAGTTGATTGTACAACTTAAACTTGAAAGAAAACCTTTATTTGTGTGCGTAAGCCTAGTTCTTCCAGTGTTTCTTGTTAGTATTGTCAACATATTTGTGTTTTTTCTACCAATAGAATCCGGAGAAAGAATATCACTTGCGATGACCTTATTTCTTACATTTGTAGTTATAATTACAATGGTTGCCGAAAATCTTCCTGAGAGCAGCGAAGTGAGTATTTTCATATTGTTACTGATAATAAAAGTGATAACCAGCGTTCTGACAACTGTGATGGCTATAATAACTATATCATTATACTACCGAAATAATGATACTAAAACATTTTCATTATTGTGTACATGTGCTAAGAAATGTCGAAAGCAGGAAAATAGCCATGAGGATCAGGCAATGCATTTTTCGACGCACTCAACAGTTAGTGCCAAAACAAACTGGCAAAACGTTGTAAAGAAAATTGATAGTTTCTGTATCGTTGTGTTAGTATTAGAAATACTATCTGAAATTGTAGCTGCGCTGATTATCTTCAGGAATCGATGGGGTGTTTAACAATAGTTAGTAGTTGTTTATTTTTCATATAACTTGATAACATGCATGAAATACATCATATACCTGTAACGAACTTCAAAGATTGTAATATATTACCATTATAAATAATATATTATATGAATCTGATATAGAGATTGTTTTATATTCAGATTATTGTCATATAAACATAAATTGAAATTACTGAAATTTTCGGAAAGGAAAGAGACGCTTGTTGTAACATTTTGTGCGGGAATTCGATGTTCGTCGTACAGGATTCGATAAAAAGAACTTATCAAAATACAAAACAAATTTAAAAAAAAGTAAAGTTAAAAAAAAAAAATAATAATAAATAAATAAACAAAATAAATAAATATATAGAAGTATTAATTTTTCATAAAATTAATTGGGTAAACTGCATGAAGACCTTAAATTGAAACATGTATAAGCAAAGAATCATCAGAAGATATCTAAAAAAATATTTATTCAATTATACGTTAATATAATTTTCTGCGTACACTTTATCATTTTTTTTTCTAATCTTGCATATTAAAATCACATCATGCAGAAATGACCTAATGTGTTCCTCTCCTAATTTTGAGTTTTGCTGCTATCCAAAATCAAAGTTGTGGAACATATTTTATCAGAATCATTGGTAATCCATGCAATTAGTGTCTCCTCCATGACAGTCTTGAACATTAAAACTAAATATTAAATAACCGACACTGCTAATTCTTAATGTTTGATACAGGTTGGCTGTCACTGTGCAACACAGTTTAACATAGAACCCCATGGGATTAAAAACCGAGAACTCTTTTTGTCAGAAAACACTGTCAAACATCCAAATATACTATCCGCACTGATCTGAGTCCACACTTCTATAGTTCTTAAAATAAGACCAAAAAACGCAGAAAGGGAGAAAAATCATTATTTAAGGACAAATAAGGATGAGGAGTTGATTTCCAATTAAGTTATCTTAACTTATCTGTTGGTCGTATGTGGCTGATCTATTTCCGCTAATATTTTCTTCAAATCTATAATATTGTGCTGATGCGGCATAAAGCATTGACCAATCAATCAACCATTCAAATCTATAATACTTTTCAATAGTCAGAAAACAAGTTTACAGTTTATTTATTTATTTATTTATTTATTTATTTATTTATTTAATGACAATTTGTCGCATCTGGGACTTACACGAATAATACAGTCTCTTGGTCCCAGGTTGTCTATTCCTCATATTTTTTTTTTCAATTCAAAGACTAATAGCTAGTTTTATATATTTAAAAACAACACTATTTTATTAAAAGGCTTATTGTATTTCGATACTGTGCGAATAAAAGTCTTTGATATGCTCATCAAAAGAAACATTTTGTAGTATGGTGTATAACAGGAGTGATTTATAGTGTACAGTGTGCAAATGATTACTTGTACATATATATTTTTTTATTTTACAAAAAACCAAGTTATACTGGTTTTTTTTTTTTTTTTTGGTGTCCACTTATCGCTATAAAATGTACAATCTAAGTTAGAATTATGCGTTCATTTATTACGAGGCATTGCTAACAATATCAAAATTTCGTGTGCACATAAATATGAAATAAATTTATGTATGCTCTTTTCTGTTCTTTTTGGTCCTTTTCGGTCCTTTTCTGTTCTTTTCTGTATATAGTCGCTCTTTTTTGTAAATCGTTGGACTGTTTAACACAGATTTAGAGAAACATTTATGATTAATTTAACCGATTGTTGATCGTTGTTATTACATATGCTTTAAATTACCAAATAAGCGGCATAAGATATAAATTTTGAACATCTGATCACCAGGCCATTTTTAAATATAACTTATATTTAAAAATGACCTGGTGATCCAGATGTTCGAAATTTATAGGGAGCGACCATTTGATGTTCTGAATGGGGAGAACATGTTTTGAAATTAATATTCTGTAGATTAATTTCCATTGGAGCAGGAAATGTTGGATATCTTTTCTTTCTTTACGCTTCTCATAGTTTTTTATTTTGAATACACATCTTCTAGTGAAATCGCCGTTATAAGTTTGGTGTCTATTAGAACAAATATGTTATACAATATGCAGATGTAAATGTAGTATAATAGCCAATGAGACAACCATCCACCGAGTCCAAATGACGTAGATATTAGCAACTATAGGTCACGCCTTCAACAATAAACAATGCACACAACTAAAACCGCATAGCAAGCTATAAAAGGCCCCGACAAAATGTAGAACAATCCTGATAACCAACACCCTGATTTAGGTACGAAAACCAAAAATGTGATATACAGCGACAAACCGCTGAAGTATAGCAGGACTCCAGATTTTGACCGGCACACACATAGTTTGGCGGGCAAAACTGTTTGTGAGCGCCTAACAACCCCCTAACCTTGGACAGTGGTGTAACAACACAACATTAGAACATAAAACTATAAAAATCAGTTGAAAAGTGCTTGATTCATTGGGTTGATATAATGTAGAAACACAACTTACAAAACAATGTCTGCTCAAGTGTGTTTATTAGTAAAATCAATGTGGTTCTTAACAAAACGAAGGCCAAGAACAAAAATAAACGACCAAAATCAAGAAACTGGTATCTGTGTACCATTCGTACGAACGAAGCACTACATTTCTTAAGACGTGGGAGTCAATCTTTCCACACAGAATGCAAAAATGGTGTGTAGACGGTAAACGATTTGTAAAGTTTTAGTACTTATGCAATATTTGAGTGACTGTGATTGAACACATTTAAGATTAACCACCAGGTAAGCAACATAAGCATCACAACAGTTGCCAATATCGGGACCGGACCTGCTTACCCTTCCGGAGGATCCGACGGGACCGGACCTGCTTACCCTTCCGGAGAATCCGAGGTTTTTTGTGCAGTGTTTTTTTGGCGGTTATTTATTTACGTTGTTTTCCGCTTGGACCGTGGTGTTTCCTGCCTTTATTCGACTTATACTAGGAGTGCTTCCTGTTACCTTCTCCTCCCTATTTTTGAATACATAAATTTGAATTGGGCGCTGTAAAAACGGTTAGAGTTACATAGATAAACATAAATGTAATTCTTCGTTAATTCAAAATGAAAACTATATTCTGGGAGTTAAACTAAAGAGATCTAGAGGTACATGTATATTTGGTTTCTTTTCAGTCCTTTCAGGGCTTTTTTGTTGTTTGCATTGAATTTATTTGTGACTTGTATTTTCTACTTTTTGACTTGAATACACAATACATCATTCGTTCACCATCAATACATAATAAATGCATCATTGCATACAGTTAATTTAGTATTCACAGTGTTTTACAATAGTATTTTCGCTGTGTGTATAATACTGATGGTTTAATCGTTACTCGAGTAATACTCTGTCCATTGTCTAATATTTCTTGCATATCCAGGACAAAAACAAATAAGGGAGCTACCATTTGATTTTTATGGGGTGGGGGCTAGGATGAAATTTGAAAAAGGCAGGACAGGAGTTTTGAGTAAAAAAGGGCAGGATGAGCAACTTGGCAAAAAAAAAAAAAAAGGCAGGACAGAGATTACAACTAAAAAATGCAGGACAAAATTTTTCATCCTAGCCTCCCCAACAAGTAGCAATCTAATTTAAATATAGACCTCTGATTTCGTTATCCTCATAAAAGTTTATATGTACGAGCAGGCGAGTAAATATAGGTCTGAATTTTAATCGGATTGAACAAGTAGGATCTGTAATGTAGGACTACTACTGCATTGAAAAGTATGGTATCGGAAATCTTTTCCCTGAAACAGACCGCCAATGGATCTCCCTTTACATGCAAAGAGCGTGACACTCACTCTTCACTAGACACCAGATTTAACGTGCCATTTCCGACCGGATGTGGCTTTATACATTCCGTACAGTGCAACAGAAAGTCCCTTTTTAGAAACGGTTTTATTGCCTGACCGGCGAAGTCCAGGGATGAAGAATGCTTCATTTATTCAAATAAATTACGAGGAAAAGGACGAAATTGTCCATTCAACGTCATGTTTTCTTTCTGCAAATGTAAAGATGCGCAAGTTCTGCGTGAGCCTTCCATTACAATATAAAATATTTATTATAAACTACAACTCATTTTGAGGTTTAAAAAAGATACCGAAACGATATAAACATGAACAACGAGGGACTTATAATATAAAAAAAAATGCATTCGTATACAATTGAAAGTGAAATGAGACACAACAAAAACACTTTTACATGTAGATATGATGATGTCTTATGAAAAAAGGGGCCTCGGTGGCCGAGTGGTCTAAGTAGTCAAACTTTTGTATCACTAGCCTGTAAACACTGATGTAGTGAGTTCGAATTCTGCACGTGGCAGGTGCGCTCGACTCCAGTTTTGATTGACTCAGACTAGGTTAGAGGGTTGATGGGGCCTAGGGTTGGGCCTTCAAACATGTTTAATCCGCCACATTCTTTATGTGCCTGTCCCAAGCCAGGAACCTATAGTTCGATAGTTGTCGTTGGTACATGTCTGTCATATTTGTTTTTCATAAATTGCTTTGTTATAAATTAGGCCGTTACTTTTCTCAGTTGAATTGTTTCATATTTTTCATGTCAGGGCCTTTTAAAACCGACTATATGGTATGGGTTTTCTCATTGTTGAAGACTGTACGGTTGTCTATAATTGCGTACATCCACTTCATTTGAACTTTGGTGGATAGTTGTCTCATTGGCAATCATACCACATCTCCTTTTTTTTAAAGGACTGTCAGTTTTCCTGCCGAAGGTCGGTGGTTCTCTCTGGACACTCTGGCTTCCTCCACCAATAAAAACTGACCGCCACGAAATAGCACAATAATGCTGAAAGTGTCGTTAAACACCAACCAATCAATCAATCAAAAAACAATCTTATGAAAAATAACACTTTTAGGACAATTGTAATTATTATTTATTATGTCCGCCCTATTTTCAGAAATGGTCGTGTCGGTTTGAACATGTACGATTTTATACAATAGTAATCAGGGGCGGGTCCAGGTGAGGGCGTAATGGGCGTACCCCCACCCCACCCCTCCTTTTAAAAAAATTAAAAAAAAATTATCGTAATCTGCTAATATTGTATTTTAATATACCATAGACAATTAATGGAGAGAATCGGCATACAAAATGTCATCTCTGACACTTTAACTATAAAATATACATGCTCCAAGTAAGGAACCGTTACATTAGTGCATTTCACAATTATTTTATGTTTTTAGCAAAAAAAGGTCCAAAATTTCATTCTACGCCCTCTTTCAAATATCCTAGAAACGCAGCTGGTAATCCACTATATCCAAGAACTATCCTAACGACATTTGTATTTCTTTTTCTGATTTTTGTCAACTGAATGTTTAAGAAACGAAGTCAATTATGTACAAAATATCATTAATAGGCTCCAAGAATCAAAACCCCATTACACAACTGATCGACAGATCTGTATTTTACCATATAAAATAGCACTTTCGGTAAATAACAAGGGGACTTCGAGTTTTGAACTGGATTTCGGTTGCTTTCTGGGTACCCGATTTTCTTTTCGATGTCCAATCCTAACCATAGAGCTGAATCATTAATAAAATCTTGTTCATTTGTTGTTTTACGCATGATGCTGTCTTTATGATATCATATTTCTGTAATTATTTTGCCAAATATTGCAATAATAATTATCGTCATAACTGTTGTGGAAACGCTTATAGACTAGCCTTTATTCACAGGAACTAGTTAGTTAAATGTTCGCCGGAGATTTGTTACATACCAGGGTGGTGGGATGATCTTGACATACAATTTTGGGTACAGGGTGCAACTGGGTTTTAAAAAAACACCAACCATTCATATATTGAAGTTTCGTAAATATCCCACCTATAAATGTATTTCTTGGCAGAATCATATCACATTCATTTGTCAGTTATAAATCATACAACCTATGAATCTTTATTAAGATTAAACAGAAAATTCAACTACACGATATATGCAATTTCTTATATAGAGCAATATTACAAAAGAGGTATAGAAAGAACAAGGAGGTTGCAAGTTGATAAAAAAACCAGTTATAGTAACGCCTCATTTGTAAATTTGAAAATATAAAGTTTAAGATAACTTTTAGATGTGCTATATGCCTTTTAGAAGGGTATGTGCCCATGATGCTTCGAAAAGCGACACTAATCGTATCATTAGTTAATACACCTGACAATGTCTTAATTTCTTAAGATTCCATATCCTCAAAGGAACGTTTAGCTCATATACATCATATATGGGTCATTTTAAAAAATGTCGAATTTTGAAATTGAAAATTTATTAAAAGTTACTTATTCAAACAACCCTCTACATAAGCAAATCAAAACAAACAGTACCTTAAGAACAACATATTAAAAGATGCAATCTTAATGATGTCATACAAGAATATCTTGAAACATTTTTTATCATTGGTACAATATTTTGTCTCTCCTGTTACCATTTTCAAAAGAAATTTTGGGGTATTAAGAAAAGGTTTAGATAAAATGTTAAGCTTGTTTTACGTCGCCAATTAGATGGTTTTCAAGAGAATAAACTTCTATATATATTCATTCTGTAAAATAATAGATTATTTGCCAATTTTCCAGGTTGTACTGAAAAATGCCTCTAAAAATTGGTTTTCAAAGGTTGTAAAAATTACCACCAGTAATGCAAGTCTAAGATAGCAATTTATATTGTTCGGCATTTTTTCACCCTTTCAAATAAACCCAACATCAAGTAAATCCCTCATAAGTTAGTTTACTTTTCTCTTTATTTCATTGGTAACAGGAACGTACGTTTATGATATATCACTATATAAAAGTCTATCCTGTTACCTTTTTGTCTATCCTGTTACCGATATCAGTATTGCACCTGCAAATGCTTAATTGGGAAGATTAAGACGTTATAACCTTAAGATGAGTTCAAACAACGAAATATTTCATTCGTTTTGCACCTATATATTAAGATGAAAATTTTAACGAAGTTTTTGTCTACAATTGTCTATCCTGTTACTGTAACCATAGCAACCATAGTAACAGGATAGACATAACAGGATGGACAAATTTCTTCGTTTTTGATTGCTGTTGTGAAATAACTACTCCCTTTGGTGAAGTGATTATGGTTTTCTATTGTGAATTTGGTTTCCAACACGTTATTGCACTTTTTACAAGCATACTGTTGGTGTAATTAATCAAAATTGTTGGTAACAGCTTAGACATGAAAAAGTACCCTCTATTTTTTTCACTAAATGTCTTGAAATTTCTTTTCCACACTGTCGTTCAAGAAACGTGGCGTTTTAAAAGTAAAGATTACTTTGCACTTTTGAAATCAACACTGACTGATTCAATATTCAAAGGAGAACAATTTAACGGCTGATTTAAGTAGCGGTAACAGGATGGACATGAACCTCCCGTACGCTGATTGAATTTAGTTTGTAGATAATATGTTACATTCAATGATAAAGAAGCTACGATTTTTCATTTTTCGTTAGAGTTATAATTAACGTTCTTAAAAGTCCCTTTTGCAGATATCAAGGCGATCAGAAAATCGGAAAAAATCATTTGAAATGTGTTTTCTGACACTGTACGCACACAAATACCCCAAAATCGGACTTAAATACATTTTGATATTATCAAAATAGATGTAACATGTGTTTATTATTAATGTTCTGAATCATAAATCCGACAAGCTTTCATTTAAACCATAACAACTGAAATTTCCATTAGAAATAAAA
Organism: Mytilus coruscus; assembly: GCA_017311375.1. Taxonomy (NCBI): domain Eukaryota; kingdom Metazoa; phylum Mollusca; class Bivalvia; order Mytilida; family Mytilidae; genus Mytilus; species Mytilus coruscus. Next base: position 63,033,364 of record CM029607.1, on the reverse strand, counting down.
ATTTTAGCATGGGTGTACTGAAAATTCGACATTTTTGAAAATGACCCATATCATATACGTATATATACCATTGGTCATTCATAAGTGGCATTCTCACCACTAACTGTAAGAAATTAACAATTTTATCATAGTAACAATTACAAATCAATTTATATATTAAGTGATTTCCTGGTTAACCTGTCGATGGAAAAGCCCTGACGTTAATAAGGGCATACGATACAGTTACAGGGAGGTAATGACCTCGCTAACGTAAAATGTTTTTTTCGCGACGTCAAACTGTGACATATCGGGAAAAGATGCATTTTCGACTGATTTTATCATTCAGACTGATTTAACTTGAAAACGAGTTCATGGACCCTCTTTTAAAAATGACATTTGGCTTCATTATGTGTGAAGATTATTTGTGCCAATTTTATGAAAAAGTCACCGATGAATTTTTTAAAATCAGATAAATATACAGTAAGAAATGCCGTTTTTGACTAAAACCAGGAAAATGTGATAAAATGAATTATTTCAAAGAATAATTACACATATTCAAAGCAAACTTGTGAAGAAAAGATATTCCAAATGTTTTACAAAATTCGCTTGCGTTTATCTTTTAAAACAAAAAGTTAGGTATGTCTTTCAAAGGATAGAAATGTCCAAGAAACCGAAATTTCAGTAAATGTCCAAAATTTAGACCCCGTTTATCTCTAAAATTAGCACATGAAGGTATATTTTTATTTCATATTTGAATTGATTAAGTGAAAGATGGCTTGTATGCAAACGTTCGTCAAAAATTCACCGCAGGATCAAAACTGTATCGTATGCCTTAAGGGCATACGATACAGTTACAGGGAGGTAATGACGTTGCTAACGTAAATTGTTATTTTCGCGACGTCAAACTGTGACTTATCGGGAAAAGATTCAGTTTTCGACTGATTTTTATCATTCAAACTGATTTAACTTGAAAACTAGTTCATAGACCCCTCTTTTTTGAAATGCCATTTGGTTTGATTACGCGAGAAGATTATGTGTGCCAATTATCATGAAAACGTAAATAGTGCATTTTTTTAAATTTGATAAATACACAGCAAAAATGATGTTCTTTTCTACATTCATGAACATTTGATAAATATGAGTTATTTCTGAATAAAAATGTATAAATTTTAGGATACTTAAAAATACAGAAATTAAAATTATTTAACAAAAACCATTTGTGTTTATCTTTTAAAACAAAAAGTTATGTCTTTCTTTCGAAAGGGAAAATACGGCCACAAATCCGAATTTTGAGAAAATATACAAAATTTTGACCTCATTTTACTCAAAAGTAGCACATGAAGGTATATTTTTATTACATATTTGATTTAATCAGGTAAAAATAGTCTATATGGAAATGTTTATCAAAATGTAAATACGGGATCAAAACTGTATCGTATGCCCTTAACTGACGTTAACCTGTCGATGGTACTGCCCTGACGTTAACTGACGTTAACCTGTCGATGGTACTGCCCTGACTTTAACTGACGTTAACCTGTCGATGGAACTGCCCTGACATTAATTGACGTTAACCTGTCGATGGTACTGCCCTGGCGTTAACTTGTCGATGTACTGCCTCGATGCATGATCTTTACCTCCTTTTATGGTTTATTGGTTAATGTTGATTTTTTTTAAATGTACTAGTAAGACAAATATCTCAAACTCATGGCAAATAAAAGCTAAGTGATAAGTCGCATTTTGAATTCACAGTCGAAGAAAAGAGGACGGGGTTGTGACTAGGACATGTGGAGCACATCCGTGGTCATCTGTGACACAAAGTATCGATGAAGCTCCAACTAAATCATGATGGCGATCGTAAAACAGTCGAATGGATGACTTAAACTTGACCATTAGTAACTTTAGGTCCAATAGCTTCCTTGTAAGAGGAAACCCTCTATTAAAGAATACATAAAAGGTAACGCAAGCTTTATAATATCGTATCAACTGGGAAATATTTACCCCATATGCAGGTGCTGCTGAAATTTTGCTACTCAGAAATCGCAAATTCAAAGTGGAAAATTAAAAAAACTAGTATTCCATTTTATCTTCAAGTTTAATTCACAAGCAATCCTTATAGTTAATATTGAGATTAGAGCTATTTTCCTAAAGCTTGAAGTTTCCTTAAAGGTTTGGTTGGCTTGCTTGCTTTGTTTGTATAAATGTTTGCTCAAGCATTGTAATTATGATTGACATCTGCTATCAATAGATAGGCGGGGCTTCAGCTTGTATACATTATACTTAATATCCAATAACTTGTAAGAATAATGTAAACAAGCTGAAGCCCCGCCTATCTATTGATTGCAGATGTCAATCTTAATTACAGTGCTTGAGCAAATATTTATACAAACAAAGCAAGCAAGCGAGCCAACCAAACCTTTACTTACTTTACCTTAACTGCATGTATCCACGGGATTCTTTAGTTCAAGATCAACGGGATACATGTAATCAAGATAGTCAACCTAATGGACATCATCTTTATATATGTTGTTATAAATATATATAAAAACAAGAAACTTTTGTTTGAACCAGAGTGGTTTTACAGCATACGAAATCAAGTGAAAATATTTAAACAAGGTAATATTGTAAGATTACTAATGATATAACTATTCACAAGATACCAAAAGACGTAGATTAAGGAAGTACAAGTCACCATACGGTCTTCAATAATGAGCAAATTACATGCTCTATTGATAAACAAAAAAAAAAATAACAAATTAATAAGACAGTTTTAATTTCAGGAAAGTCATTCTTTATTGTTTAACCTGAAAAAGACGGCAAACAAGCTATTCTCTTTTGTGGTGGAATTTAAATCGTGCTTGAAAGCACAGCAAGAACAAACTGCGAGGTAAACGCCCCATTTAGTTACCTCTTAAACTTAAATTTTTTAAATAAATAGCTTAATTTGTTCGGGTAAACATTGTGCCACTTGCTTTTCAGAATACTGCTGTATGGAAGTCCACTTTATAAGACATGCAGACGAAATTTTCCCACGTTGCAAAAGCAGAACAAAATAGAATTCACAAATCTTAAATAATAAAGAAATGAAAAAATCTTGTTATCAAAAAGAAATTTTAAACATATATGTAATTAAATGTAAACAGTTAATTAACTTATATATATATATTTTGACTTTTTTTCAAAATATACACATTCACATAAAATGTGCACACTTTCAAACTTTCATACATATAAATTAAGTTAGACATTTAACATTAACAATCCTTGCGTTCTTTCTTAACGTTGACGTTAAGATTTCTAAAGTCCAATAATGCATTTATAAATTTTGGCCGGACAGAATATTTAATTCATTTCGGCTTTATTTTATAGCACATTAACATAAAGTGTTTTTTACATATGTACCATGTATGGTATGATTTACAACCATCCATATGAAACCAAAATGACATAGAAGTAAGCAACTACATAGGCCACCGTATGGCCTTTAACAATGAGCAAAACCCATACCGCATTGTTGGCTACATAGTATGGGTTTTTATCATTGTTGAAGGCCGGACGGTTGCTTATAATTGCTTACATCCACTTCATTTGAACTTTGGTGGATAGTTGTCTCATTGGCAATCATACCTCATCTCCTTATTTATATATATAAGACTTGACATGACAAAATCTAAAACAATTAAAAATAAAAAAAAAAACTTTATTTTTTTTTTATTTCATGTACAAAACATTAAACGAAAAACCTATGTGATAGGGAACAAATTTCCAGTCATATTCATTGAAATGAGCTTTATTCCATGTGATACACATATCATACCAAGTTAATGAAAAACAAGTTTTAGCTTTCTAAAAGGCTGTGGAGTGCTTCCTGTATGACAATTATAAGTAAGATTTGGTTTATGTGGTTGTTATTTATTCCCTTTATGCATATACTCAAGTGTGGTCTTATAAGCCCGTCGTAGATGAGTGTATTGTGGTATAATGTAGTTTGTCCATGAATACTTACTACAAAAACTTAAATTTGCTTTAACCAATATTCTCACGAAACTAAAACGGAATATTAGGATTGATAGACGAAAACTTTTTGATTTTAGAATTCTTATGCGTCGTCATTCCAGAGATAATGCACAATTCGGGGGTATCATGTGGTCTTGACGTAGCTGTTTTTTTATAATTCATGTTGTTTTATAACATGGAATACACGTAATCTGACAATTTTCTTAAAGATCACTGGAGGTTATATGTATTTAAGTGTTGGTTTATATGCATATATAGTCAGATGAGCACTCATAAACTTTTTGATCTTTGTCCAACTTCTAATTTATCAACACGAATTGACTCGAAATTATATAACATGGTAAACCAGCAAAGGCAAAATTATTCATTGATCGGGTATCGGATCTTGAATACCCACACTATAACTATGTCCGTATATAATATCTTCTCCTTTCCGGGACATGTTCTCAATTCTAAATCTCATTCTAGCCAATAGAATCTTTCCTTCATCAACAGGCAATCAATGAGAATCGATATTTGTTGCTTAATAATTTCAAGATGGCGTGAATATCGTATGAAACTAATGCGAAGCAAAAAACCAGCCTTAATATAGATAATATACCCTCGGCTTCATCAATCTTTAACCCTTTATTTCGCTATTTGATTAATTGTACAAACCATTAAGACGAGTGACATTAACCATAAAATTTCATTTTTGATACATCGGATATCCACCTAACATACGGCTAAATCATACAACCTTTTGAAAGCATATCTGTACTATCTGCATTGCCCGGTCGTCAAATATTCGTTCAAATCACGATGAAAGGTCAAGGACAGACAGTTTCTTATTTTACATGATGTTAGCATTTTTTCCAATATTGTGTCTTCTTAATAACAAAATTATGTATGGAAATATGAAAAACTTTTAGAACAAAGGTTAATAGGCAATTATTAAGCGCACTTTAAAATATTAATAACGTATTTTAAATAAATATCGCCTTGTTTCAGAAATTCCAGTGAAAACAATGAAAATGAGTGAAAATCAAATTATTTGTCTGTGATTCAATTTTTAATCACCATAAAACCAAATAACATATGCTATTTAGTGGTAAGAAAGTTTTTGACATCTTCAAATTACTGCAATCACGCTTCTGACTAATTTTGTAAAAAACGGCTTTTTAGCTGTTCTACGTTAAAAATATGTATGTAGTCAACATTAGGTTGAATAAACACAAATTATATAAATGCAAAAATGTTTAAAGGAAATAATACACACGGAATTCATGCTTATAGGGGGAATTTAGGGAGCGAAACCTTGATATTTCAATAGGTTTTTGAATTGCCAGCACGAAGAAACCTCTTCCGTTTTTTCATGTTAATTGTTTGTAACTTCATGATTAACATTAAAAGAAACAATTGACATAAGCTAGCCCACAAAACATTATACTTAAATAAATAATTATTGAGTTAGTAAAATAATTAATGAAAAGTTAAATTTCTAATATTTCTCTTAATCAAATTAGAAAAAAATGTCTTGGTTACTTTAACCACGGAAGTATAATACTTCCATGCTTTAACTGAATCGTGCTTTAAAAAAAAAATAAAAATAATTATATTCTAGACACTGAAAATGTTCTTTGTGCTTGTCCAATATAGAAAACTATCAAACTATGTAATTTTCTTGTAAAGAATTGACATGTTAAAGTTACATTTACTTACAGTCTATATCTAAATTTTGATTTGAAAATTCAAGCAATTCGCAATAATATTAGTTATAATTAGACTTCCTTAACAGTTGACATATTAGTAATATAAAGAAGGAAATTACTGTATGTGTAGTTGTCACAATTCAACCAATAGCATCAAGAACGTTTTTCAAAGGTGGGCAATCTCTGAAAAATATAACACTTTTGATATTTCTGTTAAGTACAGCTACATGTAACAAATAAATTTGCATAATTGAAACTGAAAAATAAATATTTATTTGGACCAATTTCATTACAAATCTGCTTGGCCATGATTTTGAATTAAAATGTAATGGTAGATGTGCCACATAATATTCTCATTTAAGGCATTCTGAAAACCAGAGTGCTATTTTAGTAGATCATCTGTCACTGACTGATTGAAAATTGGCACAATTAAAAATAAGACATGTTCAAATAGAATTTATATGCTTAAGCTTAAAATATGTAGAAAATTGTGAGACATGAAATTTGTGGTTTAGTTTATCCTGTTTTTTCATTTTTTTTAAGGCATGTAAACCAACTTATTCTCGTTGATTTTTTTTGTTGGTGTTGGGTCCTCTGTTGTTGACCTGGAAGCGATTTTTGACAATTTCCGTTCTTACTTTAGTTTCATACTAGAGAAAAACGAGGTTTATTATATTCACGTTATTTTTCTTATCACAAAAGTCGAGAAAATGAATTACTTGCCAGAATTAATTGGTTTAAAATATTGTCTTTTTCAAAAGTTAATTTAACAAGGAAACCCCTAAAGCTTTATACAAACAATAATTTAAATAAAGTCACAGTATGCCAAAAAAAAAAAAAAAATTGCCTGCAGAATAGAACAAATACTGTCAATATCATTCAAAGTGTGAATGCAGTGAAGGCAGATAGCACAGGTCATTTCAGAAACTTACCTGGACTATTGTTAATGGAAATTGTATGTAAATCTTTTTGTTATTCCTCTCCTTAATTTCGACGATCATCCAATGTTTGAAATATATCATTTGCAATCCTTAACACAAATAACAATACGAAACACAATTAAAAGAGATTAGGTACATTTGAATCAAATCTAATGTAAGGGCAGCTCTGGTTTCAACAGGTTTATGAATCGGATTGAATTCAGTGGCGGATCCAGAACTTTTTATAAGGGGGCCCACTGACTGCCATAAGAGGGGGCCCACTGCAGTCATGCTTCAGTTATTCCCTATATAATCAACCAAAGTTTTGTCACGAAAAAGGGGGGGGGGCTCCAGGGCTCCCCTGGATCCGCCTATGGAATTATAGTTAATTGACGGATACCTAATTTAGGAACCCTTTCTTACGAATATAACTGTTAAAGCTACCATTTCAAATAAAAGTTCTAAAATCAAAACGATAATACAGCAACAATCAATTTTATGTGCAAGCAATTTCCAATCACGATCTAGACGTCCTAGAATATCGGTGGCAATTTGCTGTTGATATCCTTGAATATGAGAGGGCATTTGCCCTGAACATCCAGGAACAACAGTGGACATTTGCCCTGAACATCCAGGAACAACAGTGGGCATTTGCCCTGAACATACAGGAACAACAGTGGGCATTTGCTGTTGACATCCGGGAACATCGATTGGGATTTGCTGTTGACGTCCTCGAAAATTGGTAGTTGTTTGCTCTGGACGTACAGAAACAGGAGAGGAACCTTGACCGTTAGGTTCCTGTTGAACTTGTTTGCATTTCCATTTTCCAAAACTTTTATATAGAATCATTAACCAAGAAATATCATTTTCATTCTTGTTATATATAGAAATTGTTATTATCGCCATTATTGTTGTAAGAACACTTGTTATAACTTTTGTAAACAACAATAACTGGAAAACACTCACTTGACTGCTTGGAGGAAGTATTTCAGCAACCATTGTTATTACAACAACGAATGTTAAAAACAAAGTAACTGCAAGGGAGGTTCGTTCTCCAGAATCAATCGGCAAAATAAAGACGAATACATTCACAAAACTTATAAGAAACACTGGTACAACTAAACTGATACAAAGAAAAAGTGGTTTACGTTCAAACTGAATTTGTATCTTTACATGATTCATTTTCGATGGCACTCGTACTGGTGACACATTTTTGATTTCCCATTCAGAACTCGGTTTGTGCATTTGCAGAGCTGTTTGCAAGATCTTTTGATTGCTTTTATTTGTGATAGAGATATAGATGCCAAAACATTCTTCATACAATTCAATATCACAGTTCTGAGTATCAAAAGGAAAATAATACATGTTGGCTTCGCACGCAGTATCAATAACCCCTCCTGCTAAAACTCTGGCCCCGCCATCATGTGTATATCTGACAAGATCCGTCCTTTTATCAAAATCATTATCAAAGGTGTATATTGTCCTTTTCTGGACACTGTTTCCAATCATCAACTTTGGTACCCACACATCTTCTATAGGTATTAACAAAAATTCTATGTCGTTATTTTGAGTTTTATTCCATGTGATATACGCATCTAACCAAAGTAATGAAAAAAACCCAAATATTGATAATATCCCCTCGGCTTCATTAAACCTTAAAATGAGGTCAATGAAGGGTTCTACTTTTACAATGACATAATCAAATTTGCTTAATGTAGGAGGTAAATTCCTGGAATAGTTATTCAAAAGTTTCTCCGTCAGGTGCATAACATTTTGATAGTAAGTCAAGTTGCTATGATCTGCAGATCCAGTATATATGTTTACCAGAGAAAATACAAAAAAGTTAAATATTTTTGTCATATTAGTATTGTAAATGTTGCTTACATGAAATTCGATTTGCAAGTTAAACTTATTCAGCTCCATATAAAAGTTGCAATGCTGAGAGAAAAAAAAAAAATAAAATAAATTAATCGGAGATTGAGTAAATTGGTAAATATGCCACAAGTGACAAATTAGAGTATGAAGCCATATCAATAGAAAATATTCAGTTTCTGAAAATTTAATGATCATTGGCCCATTGGGTATATATTTTAGTTAATCTACACCTCACGTTTTATAAAGATATTGATTGATTCGATATAAAGCAGTAATCTATATTTAAATGAAATAGCCATTTCAATTTACAATATTCAACAATTTCTGAAAATTTAATGATTATTGGCCCGTTGGGTAATTTAGTTAATCTACACCAGACGTTTTATAAAGATATTGACTGATTTGATATAAAACAGTAATATATATTCAAATGAAATAGCACATTTAAAACATTGAATTTCTGAAAATTTAATGAACATTGGCCCGTTGGGTAATTTAGTTATACCAATGTAGAACTCAAGATTAAACAAACTGTTTGTTCATTATAAAAATAATCAACCAGCCTGGAAAGTATTATTCGGGTAAGAAAGGCGCTTACTCCTACATAGCATTGAAATAAATAGGTACATGAACGAGGAAAATATTTAGAAATATTGAAATATAACCATGATGTAAGAAATAACATCCGAGTTGCCGTTGTTCATCTTGATGGCATGTATAAATAATCATTTTTCGGTTCGGTTTTACAGCACATATCTCATTATAGATAGAAGGACGCTTAAGAGAAAAAAAAGTATAACAACAATACCGTACTCCAAGGTAAATTCAAAAAGGAAGTCCATAAAAACTGACAAAATCAAACGATATCAACCAACGGAAGGAGTGGAAAACATTGTCATATTCCTGACTTGGTACATGCCTTTTCCGAAGAAAATGATGGGTTAACCCTGGTTTTATAGTTTGCTAAACCTCCTACTTGTATGACAGTTGTTGATAGTTCCGTTATATTGACAAAATTGGGTGAGCAACATAAACAGACATAATACGTTAATGTGACAATAATTGGGATCCAACAGCCAAAACTGTATTAACATACATCACAGAGATTCAACACAATTGACTAAAAGATTCAAACAAACACACAAATAAATGTAACAAAGACGCCTACAAAAAGAGGTGTAGTTGATAGAAATTTGACAATGACTTCAACATCAAGTTTGTACTCTTTCAGTCAATATTCAGAATAAGCGAATTTTATTAACGTGTTTGCTAAGAGTAAATTGTACACATAATGCCTATCATAAGACCTGTCATACTGGTTGTGTGTTTTCGTTAAAACTAATGCTACGCGGCTTTTTAAGGAAATACCTTCAAGATCTACGCCACAGTGAATTTAAGTATATATATATATATATATAAGTCAAACTGTGACGCAACTATACATAAGACAGCAATTGTAAGTTTCCGGAACTCGTAGCAGCGGAGACTTCTTATGAAGCATATATCTACCGGTGATAAGACTTTTCAAAATTTGTTTTTCCTGTCATGGTTTTGTTGACCTTTATGGAATATCAAATCTGTTTCACAAAGTTCACTTCTTATAGCGCTTTATCGCCGTATTTTACTTTAATACAGCAACAAGACGGGTAGTAAAAGAAATGTTAACCCCCGGAATATGATATGGGCCGTGCTGCTCATTTTTTAAGGTTATGTGTAGCGTTTTGGGAACTATTGTTTTTATGTGCGTCTTTTATTCTTCCGGTCATTGTGTTACATTACGCCTTGATACTATCGTGTACACTTTACACTATACACTATACACTATACACTAAGCAAATCATTTTTGAGCAGAGAGAATGTTCTTTCTATGGTTATAAACGAACATTCTCCTGTTTTTAGTGATTGAAATTTAGGTCAATATATTCATTCATAATATCTAATATTTAGATTGAAATAGCTACACGCAGTCGATTTAGTGCGTTTTAAATCATTTCCGAGGAAATGCGACTAACCCTGCTAAAACTTTAGTTTGTCATTTATGCTTAACTGCGGGGATTGGAGCAAGATTTACGTCCCTCTCGAATTTCAAATACAGTTGAAGAATTGTATCGTCTTTTTTCTAATGAATACCCTTATTATATTTGTGTCCTAGCAAACCAAGCTATATTCCTAGATCCTATGGGAACCAAATGTGCATCTTTTCTGACCGACTTAATGTCCAACTTTGTTTCATAAAGAGGACAACCAGCGTATTTGTACAAATATCTTGCTTTCTGAAGGAACAATTGATGTACTGATGTCGCTGTCTGTTACAAACTACTTTGATTAGTCATCATACACAATTCTCTTGTTGCAGAGTTGTCTCCCATAACTTAAGGTGGGATGTTTGATATTTTCTTCGGACAATTTTTTTGTGATTTTGAAGCTTTCTGCAAGGATTTTCGTCAATATATTTGGGGAGAAAGAACAATTTGGTACAAACACAATATCTTCACATTCTACGATAAAAATATAAGTTTGAAATTAATAGATCGTCAACAAAAAATTCTTAAATGTGTATAGTGATGAGTAGTAGATAACTGTTTTAAGCCACTCATTAAACTGTCTATTTAAAATGAATTGTGACACAAGTGTAAACAATGAGTTACAACCCTGTTCTCTACAATGCAGCCAAAATAATTATTTCTCTAATTTTCATGCTTTTTTCACATTTCTCGATCGGTGTGAGAAAAATATTTCTCATCTCTATAGAAAACTTTGTTCTCAGCAAATGATTGGTCGAAATTCGATTTTGATGTCAAATTTTCTGGGTTTCTTCTAAATATCCTATTGTTGCGTTATGAAAAAGGCGACCAAGCATGATGACGTCACATATAAAGAACACAACATTCTGCAAATCTTTGAAAAGGAAGGATATACTTTGTTTAGTTATCGTCAAAAAATCATTAGAGAAACAGATTCCACCACTATAACTCGTGTATTACGATATTTCTACACTCTCAACAGTTAAATTTTAACTTTTTAAAAAGCTCGGCAAGCCTCGCGCTTAAGATATAAAAATTTTACTGGAGAAATATCGATGCAGTGGTAGAATCCATATATCCAAAATAACTGATATACGGATTACACATCAAATAGCTCACAAGACATCATGAGACAATTTCTTAATTCTCAAACCGACCATATGGCAAACCCGGTTAATTGTACTCTGTCTACCAGAATTACTAATCAAGACACTAATCCAACTAACTTAGTCTTACAGAGCATTGAAGATCTATGAAATGACCTGCCCAAAGACTTTTTTGTTACCCGATTTGTTCAATTTTGCAATAATGACGCAGCGCTTTAGAACAACTACGATTGTAATATTTTGCCTAAGCAAAGCAAAGATCACACTTTCCATTTGCATCAGTAATTTGAAAAAATCGCATGCAACCAAAAAAAAAAAAAACGAAGAATGGCGAGCCATTAGTTAATAAGCTGGGTCACGATTACTCTACCCTCCATATTTCAACTTAAGGCGAACTATGCGATGATTTAAAAGAAGCTCTAAGTATTAAACCATCTACGAGGAACAGTTCTTTTGTGGATAACTTGGTCACATCTATCTCAACTGTTTCGATATTTCCCTTCGAGACATTCTGATGCATGTCGAGAGCTCAATTATTGAGTTAAAGATTACCATGAGAATGATCCATCTGCTTTACTGTGTAAACTCGATAATTTACAAAAGCAAAATGTAAAACTTAACGATGATTTCAATAAGCAAAAGGAACGTATGAATGACATTCAAAATCAACTGAATTTAGCTAGAACTTCAAACAATTAAATTCAAAAACATGAAAAAAAACTTATTATAATGAAAACATTTATTAGGCTAATGATATGGAGTCACACACACAATAGTTCAATAATAATCAATAAACAAATTTGAGAATTACCAATATAGAAATTCAAAAATGTTATTACATAAGATTAACCGTACAGAACAGTAGAGAATAAAAAAAAATGTAATACACGATTATAAATAAGGTACGGGAGTTGACAAAATTAAAAAAATCAGACTGATAAAAGGGAGACAAATCCCACTCAGATAATAAATCGGAAACTATTATCCTTCCTTCATGTGAATTGCTTTAATCTCACACTCATTCATAGCAAAAACAAGCATGTAGTCAACAAGTCCAAAAAAATAATATGTAAATTTTGCTCCGTTATAAAACTCGGAAATTCCACCGCAGCCGGACAAACATGCATTACAATAGAAAAACTAATCTGGTTCTGTCTATTCTTCCAGACTTAAAATGGAAACACCATTAAAAAATCAGCAAGACATCTGACCACCAGCAAATATCCCTTTTAAACTCTTCTGATAATTCTAAACACTGATCATCAGAATCAAATTCTCTCAAAAAAGTTAAGAATTCTAGAAATGAATATTCTTCTCGGTTTAACACAACTGGCTATGAAGTTTAACTTTCCAATCAACGATTGCACTTCTTTTCTGAACACCTTACTTTTAACAACCAAGCATTAACCAAAGCCAAAATTTCAGTAAGCCTAGCAGGAGTAACTTCTAACGTCATTTTCTCCGTATCAAACCGGACACCAAGAACAGACATCCTGATACAAGGAGGATAAGCTTTTTCAATGAATTCTTCTAAACCACAATTGTCGAAAACCTGTTTCAAAATCTGATATAAAGTTTTAACTTTGTCTGGAGATTCAGCACCCGCAAAGTCGTCCAAATAATTAACGACTTCAACACCAAACTTTTTAACAATATAATACACTGCATTTGTGATTCTTCGACAAATATATGCCGACGATTTTAATCCCATTGGTAGTAAGTACTCTGTCCACAAAAATATGATTGCAGCAAGAAAAACATTCCAAATTGTTATCCTTAATGTCCAGTGGAAATTGTCTGAAAGCCCGGCGCAAGTCGTGTTTGAAAATATGACACTACGGACCTTTCTGCTTGATAATTTCTACTAATTTATAAAATCCACATTTGGATAATGTAAATCAACCTTGTTCCCCAAATACAATTTTTAATCAATGCAATCATTAAGAGCTACCTTTTGGATTATCAGTTAAAATGTTCTCAAACAATTGTAATTGTTGATCGACGCTTCAACTCGAAATTCAAAAAAACGATATAAAAAGAACTGGTCAGTGCATGTGAGTAGAATTCAACTGATAATCCAGTAAGAAAAGTAATGACAAACTTAGGATGACGAAATTTATGTAGCAATAAAACAAATTTAATTCGTTAAAAGCAGAAAAACAATAATGAATCCGCGAAAAGTTAAAATCTAGCAAGAATAAAAATTTATTTTTCAGTAATTAATCATTTTTATTAAATTGAAAAATTCCAAATTAACTAAATGATAGTTGAGCCTGGAACTTAAAAGTGTGACCTTAAAGCAGGTAGATTTAACAAGCCAGAACTCGAATATCACTGAAACGGTGCGCTCAGCAGACAGTAAAATAAAAGAGCTCAAGCTCGTTATTGAAACAAACACAACGGCTATTTCCAAATGAGAATAAACACATCATAGATACTAGGATTAAATGTTTGTAAGCCAGACGAGCGTTTCGTCTACAAGATTCATCAGTGATGCTCGAATCGAAAAATTGAAAAGGCTAAATAAAGTATCGGAACTAAACACATTTATTTAAAAACCAATTGTTGGCATGACACGGGTTATGCTCTTCTCATATATTTTATGATGGTATGATACTAAACCCCTAACGGGAGGGATTGTGCCTGATATTCATATGATGAAGACCTAATCTTTCAATCAGTTTAATTGAGGTCTGGAGCTGGCATGTCAGTTAACTGCTAGTAGTCTGTTGTTATTTATGTATTATTGTCATTTTGTTTATTTTCTTTTGTTACATCTTCTGACATCGAACTCGGACTTCTCTTTAACTGACTTTTAATGTGCGTATTGTTATGCGTTTACTTTTTACATTGGCTAGAGGTATAGGGGAGGTTGAGATCTCATAAACATGTTTAATCCCGCCGCATTTTGCGCCTGTCCCAAGTCAGGAGCCTCTGGCCTTTGTTAGTCTTGTATTATTTTTACTTTTAGTTTCTTGTGTATAATTTGGAGTTTAGTATGACATCCATTATCACTGAACTAGTATATATATTTGTTTAGGGGCCAGCTTAAGGACGCCTCCGGGTGCGGGAATTTCTCGCTGCATTGAAGACCTATTGGTGACCTTCTGTTGTTGTCTGTTCTGTGGTCGGGTTGTTGTCTCTTTGACACATTCCCCATTTCCATTCTCAATTTTATAGAGTTGAAGAGAATTGAGGAAACGATTTCCGAAAGGTTTTGTCAAATACAGCTAAGGTCATCTACTCCTGGGATAGAAAATCCTTAGTATTTCGAAAAATTCAAAGTTTTTTAAACAGTGTAACAGAAGGGGGTCGGTGTCGACACCTCCAGGGACGTGTAGTGGCTTACAGACAAATGTACAACATTCAAATACAACATAATCAAGTGAAACGAAAAAGAATAGTATTTCAAAAGTTAAGTTCAAAAATGAAATGTCATTAAATAGTAATAGTTCACAAACGAAATGGAAAAGAAAAACATTTCAAGTCATCAAACTCCTGATCAAGTTTAGGACAGAATCTCATCACTTTCAAAGATATAAGTAATGATATGGTATTGAAGAAATATTGAATAAATGAATATTGATCAAATACATGAACACTGTGTCTAAACTACCCCGGCAAAAAATGTTTGGACTCAATGGTATCTAATATCTGGTACGGTGACGGACCATCAATAGACAGAGAAAAGATAGGATATCTGTTTATCTATTTGTTATTTTTATGATATTGAACAATATACATACACATATAACTATTTTCGATTGTGAGATGTAATATTTTATACAATCGTTCTAGATTAATGGCGAAATAAGTAAAAAGGGCACACCAAAATGATGAATTGAGTGAACCTTGCCTCGAATTTGTTTGATTTCTCTTTAAATTGTGCACATTGTACGGAAAGAAAGATATGAACACGGAGATTGCAAGACTAGTCACTTTGAGCACATCAATATTTGTATTTCTGTGAATGGATCGAAAGAAATGTATCATGTCAAAATGGAAGGACCCGGTTTTGTCAATGTGTACGACCTGGTTTCGTCCTAACATTTCATAAAGCAGGACCCGGTTTTGTCATAGAAAATAATGCATAATTGCAAGACGTAAATTCAAATCCGGCGTTCAACAGGAGTTTGATGGCTCGTTGGAAAGCGATTTATTTCAGAGGATACCTTACTATTCATTTGAATCCGTAAACACTTGAATTCCTGCTTTAATGGAACAAAAATAATTCTAATATTGCTTTGTATAAAAACGAATACTTTAACAGCGAAAAAACGAAAAAATGAAGGTTTTGTAACACAATTTCATTTTTTTTTTTTTTATACGAATGATGTACATTTTGTGTGATTTTCTTGGACAACAAGATGGTTATCTTAATAAATATTCTACTCTACCTAGGGGGCAAAATGATCGTTTACAAATGTAAATTCTGAACACTAAATGTTCATTATAAAGCAAGAGAATAAGACAAATGTATATGCATGCAGAATCGCACAAGAAAATGAATTTTCATGCGGCCCATAGGATCACAATAATAATGCGTTAAAAATCTTTTTACCCCTTCTTGTAACTATTTTACTAACTATAAATTGGTAGAATAGTCTCTGGCCATCCAGAAAATGCAATAGTGATTATTTTATTAATAATTTTATAAATAAACGGTTCTTTTATCTCTCCATTGTGTAATGATTATCGTACAATGTCTTACATTTTAGTGACGTTGGTCAAGTTTATAATTGTCAATTACAATATTCAGGGGCGGATCGCTGACACGTTCAACCCCGCCATTCTATATGCCAGTCCTGAATCCAGGAGCCTGTAATTCAGTGGTTGTCCTTTGCTGCTTAATATCATGTTTGTTTTTCTTGTTTTTCGTTTTTTGTTTTGTACATAAATCAGGTCGTTTGTTTTCTCGTTTGATTTTTTTACATTTTTCATTTCGGGGTTTATTTCATTGTTTCTTATTGTTGGATGCCATACGGTGACCTATATTTGCTAACTTTTACGCCGTTTGGTCTCTGGTGGAAAGTTGACTCATTGGGATTTTCACGGGGTAAATGGCCACTTAGGTTGTTCTAAATGAGACGTAGATATAGTGACGTTAATATGTTGCAAACGAACTTTTTTTCGCATTGAAAATACATAATTGTTATTCACATTTATTTCAAATGTTAACTTAAAGTTTCCCATAGCTATTATGTTATGTGCGTGCTCAAGTGTTGAAACTCGCATTAGTACGAGTAACACAATAATTATAGTACCAGAAAATCTAGCGGGGTTGCATGAATGATTAATTTGTGCAGAATAGTAAAGACGAAATAGATACAAGAAGATAAGTCTTTTTTCTGACTGTCCATCAATGAATGAATGAATAAGTAAATGATAGTTATATATAGTAAGCATAGCGTATAGTATAGTAAAGCATACTAGCTCAACTCTTTTGATAAATTGATATGGTAACACAATCATACCACATCTTCTTATTTTTACATCATTACATACTAGTATAGAAAACAAACAAACATCATAATTTTATAAAAGAATTAATGTAAGTGCACGCTATAAAGTATTTATATTCCATTTAAACTTAGTTCGAAGATATACGTATATCATTCGAAAAATGTGTACTCCCTATTTCGAAAAGTTCCCGTTTAGAATTTTAACACATGACAGGTTTGTTTTACAATAACATTTATATGGCTCATCATATTTAATTTCTTTCGAATGGCAATGTTCAGATCCGTGTTAACCTTGCTTTTCATAAATTTGTTTGTTCAAAACAAAACAAAACCGGGTCCTTATGTAGTAAACAACATTGACAAAACCGGGTCCTTTCATTTTGACATGACCCATTTCTTTCGTTCCATGCACAAACATACAAATATTGAGGCCCTCAAAGTGACTAGTCTTGCGATCTCCGTGTTAATATCTTTCTTTCCGTACCTTTTTTCCGTACAATGTGCACAATTTAAAGAGAAATTAAACAAATTCGAGGAAAGGTTCACTAAATTCATCATTTTGATGTGCCTTTTTACTTATTTCGCCATTAATCTGAACGGTTGTTGAAATTATTACACGAAAACAGTTATATGTGTATGTATATTCTTCAATATCATAAAAATAACAAATAGATAAACAGAAATCCTACCTTTTCTCTGTCTGTTGATGGTCCGTCACCGCCCGGTACCGGATATTATGTACCATTGAGTCCAAACATTTTTTGCCGGGGAATTTCAGACACAGTGATGAAGTGATATTAAATTTGAATACATTGAAATTTATAAAGCTACTTTGTATTTTAGCCTGTCTAGATTAAATTAAACACAAAATAAACATTTAATTAAGTAAAATACTAATCTGGAACTTTTAAAGGAGACTAATCCAATTCACATCCATTACATCAATGATAATTCATGTCAGTACAAAAGTGCTTACTACCTGGCTGGTGATACCCTCGGGGATGAAACCTCCAGCAGCAGTGACGTCGACCCAACAAACATTCAAGCAAATGATGCAAAAAGTATTTTCAGTCTATTTTCCGAGACCAGTCTGTAACCCTAAAACCTCGGAATTTAGAGGTTTCACTCGCATAAGTAGACGCTTGAGACGATTTTATATCGGCGGGAGCGATAAATCTTGTGGTTCTGAAGATGGTATGCGATATTTTTTTTCGGGCGGAATATACGTGTGACATTTAAGACCACCAAAACGTATTGCCGCCGCTTTAATAACTCAAAATTGGAAAATTTGGAATTTTAATACAAACTATAATAGAACGCATCCATCAATGTGTATTTTTCGCGAGGTATTAGAGAATTTAAACATTCAAACCACTTAAAAAGATATCCAAATGCTATTAAAATAGACTTATCTACTGAGGGAAATATCTCAGATGAAAACATCAAAATAAACATTATGAAATATGGTCATTATCACCAATGTGAAAATATTTCCAAACTTGCAGGGTTTCCGTTCACTGCTATCTCGAGCATCAACCATGTATGGCCATGGTATCGTCTGTACAGGTAAATCTTGGTTTTATATCCGGTTCAGTAAATCTTGGTTTTATACCCGATTCAGTAAATCTACAATTGCAGCTTTATTAGTTCGAATGCTATGAACATATCTTAAATAATCATCCCCGTGACCATTTTGTGTACATCCAACTGCATTGATAGACATAATTAAGAACCGATAAATGAATATTTATGGGTACAAAATATATCTTAAATAAAGAGTGTCAAAATATATGTAGCACATTTAATAACTGTCAAAAGAGTTATAGAGATCATCTTTTTTCGTCGTCCGTCCGTGATAATCGCTGAAAGGGTTTGCATCTATAATTGTTAAAGTTATCATTTACATTTCTTCCCTGTTCTGAAACCGTTTTTTGTTAAAGTTGTTATATGTCGTATTGTATATATTTTATATGATCTTAATTTCACAGGCAATTGTCTCTGAGAAAATACTCTATATACCTTTGCCAGTGCGTGTGCTTAATTTTCAAAATGGTCAGACTTTTGACGTTTGACTTTTTAAATTTAGTGCATTTAAATATGATCAAAGAGACATAAAATTGAATTTAAGAAATATGCTCCCTACTGATGACGTCGAATATCTTTTTAAAGACATCTCTTGTTTTTTTCACCCTTCGCTACACCTCTCTCATTACTGCTTTTGATTCAGATCGTTCGTGTGCTATCCTCTGTCCTTAAAATATAATTTTTGTTTTCAATATGAATATCACGAGATATGGTATGATTGCCAATGAGAAAGCCACCTTAAACAATGAACAAAACCCATACAGTATATATAAATGTCACGCACGTTATTGCGTCAATGCTCCGAAACGTAGCAGCTTAATCACATTGAATCATGTACATAGCTCTTCCGGAATCTTGAATTTTACTCTTTGTCGGAAAGTAGGACTGCTTCGCGGGCAATGAAGCCCAAGAAAGATTCAACTATTAGCCTTTTAATCCCTGTTGATTGGAAGATTCTATTTGGTTTAATACATGAACGTAGAAATTATTAATGGTCTATTACCTGATCAAACTCGATTATTAAGCTGGAAATGTTGGTAAATTAAAGAAACACTTTGTTGCTATTTACTTCTAGCCGTCCCTCTGCACTGTAGCGAACCACTATTTACACCAGTATAATTTTAGTATTTAATTCTACTTGTATAATTTTAAAATCAGATTTGGGCTTTCATAATTATGGTTTCAGAAAGTCCTTTACCCTTAGACTAAGCAGGTAAAAATTCGCTAAACTTGATCTACCTTTTTATTGATAGTTTGAAAAATTGATGGCAATACTATTTCACGGCCGTCACTCGGCTAACCGAGAGAGTCGTCGGTTAATCTATATTGAGTATGCGGCTATATGGGCGGTTGGTCTGTTAATCGGGTCGGTTATACATCTGTTAAGAGTAAAACGCACAATTTAATGTTAAACTCTGTTAAATAAACAGATTTTTGGCATATTATAAGAACCAAATAAAAAAAAAAACCAAAAGTGTCTGCCAAAATGATATCTATCATAGAACATTTTCCACCTGTAAAAACTTTTCATAGCCTGCGCAGTTTTCAGTAAAACTTAAAGGCGTCGCGCAAGTATGTGGTATTTATGCTTATACGCATAGCAATTTTTTGGATAAAAGGCGATTTTTTTTTTAGATATAACTTAAAGGACACAAAATAGTACTTTGGTTCTAAAAAATAAATTGACATTAGTAAGTATTTCATAATTGTAATTTAACTTGAGTAATACCACATTTTCGTCAATATTACGGGAATAAATAGATATAGGAAGATGTGGTGTGAGTGCCAATGAGACAACTCTCCATCCAAATAACAATTTATAAAAGTAAACCATTATAGGTCAATGTACGGCCTTCAACACGGAGCCTTGGCTCACACCGAACAACAAGCTATAAAGGGCCCCAAAAGTACTAGTGTAAAACCATTCAAACGGTAAAACCAACGGTCTAGTCTATATAAAAAACGAGAAACGAGAAACACGTATAAATTACATAAACAAACGACAACTACTGTACATCAGATTCCTGACTTAGGACAGGTGCAAACATTTGCAGCGGGATTAAACGTTTTAATGGTACCAAACCTTCTCCCTTTTTCTGAAACAATAGTATAACATCACAACATAGAAAAACATACGATAAAACATCAATTGGAAGGCTTAACTCAATCAAAAACGTAAATTAACACACTATGAACGAATAAATTCGATCTGTGATACCTGAAAGTAAATACATAGTTAATAAAATATTAGGGACAAACATTCAAGGCCAAAAAGCAAACAAACAAGTCCAAATAAAGCCATGGCAAGACACCATCGCGAAATATTAAGTCTGTTAATGGGTTGGGCAATTTAAATTGTGTCAGTTAAGAGTTATTTAGCCACGACAATAGTTTTGCTACCTTTATATTTTCCCATTGAAAAAGTTAAGAATGATATGTACTTGTGTAGAAAAAATGACAATACGGTGCAACAGTATCCTTCTAGGAAGAGCATTTTTATTTTGACTTTCTTTGCATTTTATTGAAGGGTGTGTCACTTCAATATAGCGTGATATGGATTGGCCGCTGGAATATGCATGAATTTATTATTTACGTTATCAATCAGCCTTATTTTTGTGTCTGTTCAAAGTCTGCAACATCTATGAATCTGTCACGTGTTGCAATGCAGCTGGTTAAATTCCACGCGTTTTCCGATATGCATTGTCTTTTCTACCTAGATAGTCATTATTGTCATTTTCTGCCTAAGGAAATCTCTGTACCAAATAAGGAATATGAGCGTTGTTTTCTATTCGTTAGTAAGACATGGTTCTAAACAATAAATTGACATTAGTAAGTTTTTTTTCTATCAATATTTGTGTTGGGTGCTGATTAACTTTAATGTGTAACAAAAAGAATGTTTTATTTTCCTGGAAATCACAACAAATGCATAATATTAATTTTTTTTTCGAGTAATGATGTTTTTCCATTGTAAGTTATTTAGCCGACTAGCAGTCCGCAAACGTGCTTGTTTTTGTATCGAGTGACCTTCAAGGTGGTACAGAGAAAGGTTGATGTTGAACGGTTTGTTTATATTTGTATGCAATTATAAAACATATTTCAGTCCATTTGATAAGAAAATGTTTAAAATTGAAGACTAAATTTTGTATATGTTACATATGGTATTATATATGATTTTAAATGTTTAATTTGAATTTTTCGCTATGTTTAATCACTACAAAGTAACTACCATTTTTTTTCTCTTCATGCTAAAATTAAAAAAAAAAACATTTTACTTACTGATGTGTTGTTACATTACGAAGTTTATCTCTGATTTATATACTGGTTACCAATGCAGATGACAAATTGGTGTCATTCATGACAATAAAACAGAATCCACATGATATATGCGACCATTTTTCAATGAAATTAATATTACTTTAATATTACACTTTTTGAAACCATTTTTATCAATTTTCAATTTCCATTGTCTAAATTTATGTTTCATTGTTCATGTGTTGTTTCCGTATATTTTAGCCACTCGTCTTGAGACTACCCATTTGTTCCGATAACACCCCATATAGCAATCAAATTATACTTTTATTGCCATTCATATCTCTTAACAGACCAATTAACAGACCGGGTTTTATACATCCGACCCATTAACAGACCAGGGTTTTGATAAAAATTGATTTATGTCACCAAAATACAGATTTTCGTGTAGATTTTTCACATACTGATATTAATATGGTTAACAAACATAATGCCTGTCTTTTTTCGATGTTCAAAATATTGCATGCAAGTAAATTCAACCAACTTTTCATTTTGTGTACATTTTGTGTGTGTAAAATGTGTATAAATTTATTGATGAGTAACCCGCCTTTTCGTTTTATAGATAGTTTATCGAAGCTAGAAAAAAAAAAATAATTACACCGCTGGATTCAGTGCACTGAATTGTTTTGCCAGACATGAATAGTTTTTATGATAAAAATATATTTAAAAAGTTATACAATGAAACATACTGACCTTGCAATAATTTTCTCGATAACACCTGATTAACAGACTTTAGCCAACCCGATTAACAGACCAACCGCCCATATAGCCGCATACTCAATATAGATTAACCGACCAATCTCTCGGTTAGCCGAGTGACGGCCGTGTATTTATCACAACGTCAAAAATTTGTGCGTCAGACGTAACAAACTTTACGCATAATAAATTTAACAGGCGTGTTTTGCCCTTCTGGAGAGTGTAATGTTTTAATGTCATGTATTATGTAAGACGCTATTTAAGGAATGACTGTAATATTTTTTCTGTCTATGAAGAAATCTATCTTCTCATTGGCTGAAAGTTTTTTGTCTCTCAGCTCATAGACATAACTTTATCATGTGACCGTGACGTTATCAACGTTTTTTCATGATTTTCTCCTTTAAAATAGAATTTAGAATTAAATTATAAGGAATATTTTTTCTGTCTTTTCGAAATAACATCAAAAATGTGGTGCACATTGAATAACCCGCGTGTTACATCCAAAATAAAATCATAACTGAATGTGTGCTGATACAACGGTCAAAACTTATCTTTTTAGCAAAAACGAAAAATTTTCACCATAGTCAGATTTCAGAACATGGCAAGTTATCAAAATTTATGATGTTTGTATTGTAAAAAAAAGAAGAGATATTGATATCCATGTAGATGTTATACAGAAGGTTGGTCTGCTTAATGAGTTATTCCTTCTCAATCCATACCCCCAACAGAAGATCGACTTCTGTGAGCGCTGGCTGGCTCTGGAACTTTACGTTATAGGGAAAACAAGCTGTGAAAAATGCCTTTGGAAGTGTATGGCATTGCTGTCGGTGTAGAGGCAGGCCGGGATCAACTGACACCTGTAATTTTCAAAATTCAAGCCTTTTAATAAATATAATTAAAAACAAAAACAATACAAAATATATTTCGAACAATTATAATATAAAACGAATATTTTCACTTATTTCTTTAAAAGCAAAACAATAAATATCTAAATGAAACTTTTCTTTAGTAAAATTCTAAATATCTTTAATTTTAGTTTAGTCCAAGAATATTTTACTTTTAATCTTAATAATCTTAAAACCATGACTTACCTATAAGTTTAAAAATTCAAATTTTACTTCTCAAAGCAGAATTTTGACTTATATACAGCATAATTAATTGTTGCTATACCAACGTAACCACCGTGTATAGAACGTCACATACGAGGCGTTGGCTATGTTTGACAGGGGGTGGCGGTTTTGAAGCGGAAAAAAGCTATCAAGGTAAGTCAAAGTATCAAAACTTCTTTTTGGAGAATTGTTAGCACCACATAATGTATTGCATGGAAATAATCGAATTATAATCTATTTTCAGCAGGCAGAAGCAACCGTTTCCAGTGCTCCGTTTTCTCAAACACCTATCCCCAGTTTCCGTGTTGCAGATTTTGAGACTTCGTATGTAAGTTTCATGGTGAAAAACTACTTTTGGCGAATTTTACCCGTATTTTTTATATATAGATTTTTACCAAATGCCAGCTTCTTAGTCAAAACTAATTGGTTTTAAAGTTAATTTTTCATCGGAATGTAATTTGTCGCTCGGGTGTCAGATTTTGCGTGGCAAGGGGTTAGGCATTTAATAAAACAAGGATATATTGGCCTATAATTTGATCTTTATCTGATAGTTTGTAATTCAAACACACCTATATTGTTATGATGACTCATTACAATCTTCGAAACAACCCTGACCACATAGTACCATTTTGTAGATTAGAACTTACAAAAAAATCATATTTTCCCAATACTATAAGGTAATGGAATGAAATCAATAACGTAATTAGAAATGTAGATTCCATCTCCAAATTCAGGTATTCTCTACGAAAGAAATCCCATCACTCAAAAGCCCCAAACACTATCATGTTGGAATACGTAAGGCAAACATTATATTAACAAGGCTTAGGCATTCATGTTCAACTCAAAATTTTTGTAGCTGCCGGTGCGGCAGTCTGACTGAAGACAGATTTCATTTTTTCTTTGAATGTCCGCTTTATGCACAAATCAGAACTCACCTTTACACAAAATTCTTTTTGTACCGTCTTTAGATCTTGGTACTTTACTAAATGAAAACGAAAATTTAACTCTTAGTCAAAATACATCCTTAATTAAAGAAGTCTTGCATTTCATTCGGAAACGTGAACCTTTTGACCTCTAGAAAGATTTGTTTCTTTCTTTTTTGAACTAACAGAGTTAAGTATGTCAATGAATAAGCTTTTTGGCGTAGGACTGTTGTTTATTTATTTGGGAAATTGTGAATTTTCTTTTTTTTTCTATAACTATTGTACAAATGTATAATTATCCAATGTTTTGTTGCATGCTTTATATTATATATTATAACTTATTATATTTAGGAGGGGACTATCTAAGTTGTGATAACTTGTGTCTCATCCTTTTTGTTATATTGAATAAAAAATAAAATATGTTAAATGAATAGTCCGAAAATAACAAAAGTAGTGTCCAACTCTAATATTCCGGTTCGAATGTTAAAATACTGGCATGCTGTTTGGTTGGGATGTTGATGTTTTATCTCCGTTTCGACAGATGTTTGCCGTCAGTCTTTAGATAGGATCTTCAACCATTTATTGTAATTAAAATAATAAAAGTGAGCAATATAGTGTTGACTACTTTTCATGTTTAACTTCTAAAATAGGACCCGTCTTAATCGAATCAGTGTTGAATATGTTCATGTTTAACTTCTAAATAGGACCCGTTTTAATCGAATCAGTGTTGAATATGTTCATGTTTAACTTCTAAAATAGAACCCGTTCTAATCGAATCAGTGTTGAATATGTTCATGTTTAACTTCTAAATAGGACCCATTTTAATCGAATCAGTGTTGAATATGTTCATGTTTAACTTCTAAATAGGACCCGTTTAAATCGAATCAGTGTTGAATATGTTCATGTTTAACTTCTAAAATAGGACCCGTCTTAATCGAATCAGTGTTGAATATGTTCATGTTTAACTTCTAGATAGGACCCGTTTTAATCGAATCAGTGTTGAATATGTTCATGTTTAACTTCTAAATAGGACCCGTTTTAATCGAATCAGTGTTGAATATGTTCAAGTTTAACTTCTAAAATAGGACCCGTTTTAATCGAATCAGTGTTGAATATGTTCATGTCTAACTTCTAAAATAGGACCCGTCTTAATCGAATCAGTGTTGAATATGTTCATGTTTAACTTCTGAATAGGACCCGTTTTAATCGAATCAGTGTTGAATATGTTCATGTTTAACTTCTAAAACAGGACCCGTCTTAATCGAATCAGTGTTGAATATGTTCATGTTTAACTTCATGTTTAACTTCTAAATAGGACCCGTTTTAATCGAATCAGTTTTTTTTTCATTTGAAGGATTTAAGACTTTGATTGCCTAGATCTGAAATACAATTCTGGTAATTTCACTCATTTCATTTCTATTTCTAGAATAGTGCAACTTGTATTTCTTCTAATACTTATCAGTTGAAAAATATAGGAGACATATTTTTCTCTCCAAAGTTTCACTCTGAATATCATAAAGTCAGATACGGCCATGTTTAAATAACATATCAACTATTTAATGTCGCATCTTTGTAAGATGATATGCATGACAACTACACATCATTATTAATTAAGTAAATCAATATTCAAAGAAATTGTCATAAGTTAAAGAACTTATAAAATATACATGTGCACACATTTAAGTGCATTATGGAGAAATTAAGTATATTATACATATAACAATAAAACAGATTATTCGTTTATCGTATTGCAAAATGTTATGAATCTATACATCAACTCTGCGATTCAAAATTGAGAAATCTATTTTCTGATTAACAATTCTTGCAAAATAGTGTTATTTTCAATAAATATGGATACTTAATGTTTGCATGTTTAAATTAAAAGTAAGTAAGGAAATACGAAAGGATATATATATATAAATATAAATCAAATCCTAGTTTGCAAAATTGTCGATAGCTAACATTCTGAGTTACAACGTCCATTATCACTGTGTATCATATATTTAGTACTAAATACAGCAATTTTGTATATCTAATAAAGGTTCTTTTTCCAGTCTGTATCACCTATCCTGTTTCGCATACCCCATATCGCATGGCTAAACCCGTATCGCATACCCCGTATCGCATAGCTAAACCCGTATCGCATACCTGGCGTGACGTCACACATCGAATGACGTCAAAGTTTGACCTATGACGTCCAGTTGCTGTATTTCCTGGCATGATACGAAATGTAACGTCATTTAGTTTGAATTTCTGAAAAAAATACTTGTTAGAGAAAATGGGTCATTTATGACACTGATTCAGACTTAAAATTTGGAAAATGATCAAAATACCCATTCTCTCTCCACTAGTTTTTGTGCTTAGAAGGTGGGTCCACGAAAGAGGAGTCTCATTATCTCAAATGGTAAAATAAGCGAGTTAATTTAAAACATTTTTTTATAGATTTCATGAACGAAATTATATTTATTTAGGTAAAAGGAGCCTGGGGAACGTTAACTGCATATCCCTCAAGCAGCAACTGATAATACTTCTTTCCAGATTTTCTGTTAACATTGGATACCTTTGCAAATGATTATAAAATTATTCGGAGCCAGAATATTGATTTTTCATGTGTAATAAGACAAGATTATGTTTTCTTATCTAAATGAGGGCCTGCATAATTATTTCGAAAATCTGCCAGGCCCCACCTCAGAATCAAATGATTGTCTCCTTTAATATATATCATGGATCTGATTTTGTTAAAATATATGATAAACAGATCAATACATGGCAAAATCCGTATCGCATGCTGTATCACCACTCGACCAATATCAGCCCTCGGGACCTTCGGCCTCGGGACTGATATTGGTTTCTCATGGTGATACAGCATGCGATACGGATTTGCCATGTATATTCTGTATGTATCATCGCCACCGGAAATTGGGTATTAATGAAGCGGAGAGAAATGGAAAAAAAAGTAAACAAGGTAAGAATTAATTCAATTTAAAGCACTTCTACTGATTTGACGAGGGTACCGCTTAAGAAATGATTTTCTGATATATAATTCTTTAAATTATTAGGCCGATAAGTACAAAATTGAGTCAAGATTTTGTGTTAAACTCAAGAACTTGCCACTTAGTACCTGAAAATTTCGAGGTCGATCGTCCTCTGTCGCCCCATTGGCAAGCTGTTTAACTGTTTTTCATTATTTTTCCAGACACTTTTTTAGATTATTATAGTGTGGCATCATATTTACTGAAATTTGTTGTCAAAATGATGGTCTTTAAAGAATATAAACCATAAAAAATAAAGTTTAGGGTACGGCAACTTGCTCATGTTGACAAATTTACTGTATGGCAACTTGTTTTCAACTGTATGGCAACTTGCTAATTTCAAAATATCTATTTGCCGTCTTTTTAAAGAAAATAAAGTATAAGGTTCAAATATCTAATTATGCATTTGATAAAAATACAATTCGCTTGACACCATTTAAGATGTATACACAATATAAGGCTTGAACACAATCATATTACATCTTTTACATACCTGATGTATACAATATGAATACGGCATATACAAAAGCTGGCAAATGTTGTAACTTTCGGAAAGGCATGTCACTCTTTTACTGACCTGTTGTTATGCCCCTGATGTAGCGTTAAATGTTACCCATGTCCGTCCGACCCGTCTCTCCCGTCCGTCCAGAAAGTCCCAAAAATTGGTTTCCGTTCTCTAACTTTAGTATGCCTTAACCAAATGTTTTAAAACTTATACGAAATGCTTATCACCACAAAACACAGATCAAATTATAAATTGGGTAGCTTCACTGTTACCGTTCTTGAGTTATGCCCTTTTATAAATGAAAATAATCTAAAGCTGTCGTTTATGTTCTCAAACTTTAGATTGCCTCAACCAAATGTTTTAACCATACAACATTAGTCAGAATTTGCATATAAGTGATGAACATTTCGGGGATGGGTTGTGGGTAGAGGGAAGGAAGGAGGTAAGGGCAGGAGAATTTTTCCGCATTGAATATTTAGAACCATTAAGTGAATGAATTCTCTTTCAACTTTCAGATAAAATGAAATATAAATGAATTATCATTCTCTGCAAAAAAAAAATGTTGTATTGCTACACCACGGCACCATGTTAAGGGAGGTTTGAGTGCCCACAAACATGTTTAACCCCGCCTCATTATATATGTGGCTGTCCCTGGTCAGGAACATGTTATATAGCGGCTGTCGTAAGTTGCTGCCTGACATATTTGTTTATGATTTTGTCATAAATCAGGCAATTTTGATACGGTATGGGTTTTGTTCATTGTGAAGTGTATAGTGACAAATAGTTGGTCAAATCTATTTCATTTGGACTTTGTTTGAAAGTCCTCTCAGTGAAAACCATTCCACGTCTCTTTTTTCAATTAATGTTATTGTCTTATTTGTAAAAGGCAGATACAGCCGATATATTAGAATAAAGAACATTAATTTTCTAAAAAAAAACTTCATCTCTATATAGTAAGAAATGAACAAGCTCGGTGGCTAACACGGTTTGAATTTAAAAAAAATATTAACCTTAGATTAATCATTTTTGGAAAGAATGAAAGAAGAATCCGATACAAGGGATACAAATCCGGCTGTGGCTACGGCATAAACTATTTATATAAACTTTCTACTTGAGAATAAAGATGACCTTGTATGAAGTTTTTTTGGTTGTCATCTTGATATTATATACCTATTAATACAATTCACGAAAGCTAGCATCTTCGACTTGTAAGTTTAAAGAATTATAATGAAATGACATATAATAAGGACAGGTTGAAATATTTTTGAATCCTAATGGTGCATACTTATAAATTCTTTTGGGAAAATCCACGTAAATTTAACTGTTGATTTGATAGCGTTCATTTATTTATTTGCCCTCGTAAACAGTTTTGTTAAAATACCGAAATCGGCAAATTCTTATCGTGAAAGAATAAGTCGGGTACACCTTTTTACATTCAGGCGTGCTTAAGTTGCACTTTTTTCTTCTTATTAAGAAAAATGATTTTAATGTTAGCATCTATCTTAAGATTGGATTATTTACATACACACGAAAATAGGGCTAACTGTTGATTTTGAAACTCTATGAATTCACATATATATTCAACCAAACAGATAGGCCGAGATCCATACCTTTATAAGTTTCAAAACAGAGAAGGTGTGTTTGAAAATAAATAATCACGTACTGCTATATCTTTTAAGGCAAATGCAAGTCTTACTTGTATTAATTATATAATTTTAATTGGCACAATATCACATTAAAATGTACTGAGAAATATTATACATAGTAATCATGAAAATGTACTACTGTAACAATGAAAATTCGGACGAATACACTCCTTTTCACTACCCCTCATCTACTCATTTAAGTTTAGGCCAAACAGCCTTAGCAACAGTCTTTTATTATTTTTTTCCCCTGTAAATAAAAAGATTGATTGAATTTACTTAAACTAAAAAAAAAAAAAATACAATCTTATTTTCAATAAGAAACAAGAAAATTAATTCGAAACACAATTCATGATTTATTTCTCCTAATTTTCAATGAAAACAAAGTATTTTCTTCACTTTTCTTTTAACAAATTATTCATTTCAGAAATTAATAAAATAGAAAATAAACAATGTTGAAGACCGTACTTTGACTATAATGGTTTACTTTTATAAATTATGACTTGGATGGAGAGTTGTCTCATTGGCACTCATACCACATCTTCCTATATCTATTTAACCCTGCACATTCTTTATGTGTCTGTCCGAAGTCACGAGCCTGTAGTTCGGTGGTTGTCGTTGGTTCATCTCTATAATATTTGTTGTATCTCGTAAATTGTTTTGTTATGAGTTAGGCCGTTAGTTTTCTTGTTGAATCCTTCCACAATTTTCATGTCGGGGCTTTTTATAGCCGACTATAAGGTACGATTTTTCGTTGTTGAAGGCCAAACGATAGCATATAATTGCTTACATACACTTTATTTGACCCTGGTGGATAGTTATCTTATTTGCAATCATACAACATCTCCACTGTTTATATTCTAAAAAAAACAACAGCACCAACAAAAGATGAATGGTCGGGTTTTTTTTATTGAACTTACAAAATTTCACCCTGACAACAAATAAGACAACAGTCGTTAGTATTATAACGATATATGAATAAATGATTTAGGATAATATGGTTGAAAAAAAAACTTTTTGTCTTTAAAAACACAAAGTCAAATAGAGGTACGCAACGACGACTTCTGAACGAAATTAACGGCATATATTTTATGATATTTGATAAGTAGTTTATTTTGTATATTTGTAAGCCGGTAAAGCTTTGATACAGCCAAAATATCGTCACTTGATATTATCTTTACAGTGATTAATTTCATCTTTAAATTACAATATATTGCAAGACGCCGTACAGACAAAAGTTGTTATTTTGCAATTCGCCGTACAACGTCCTGCAATTCGCCGTACAATAAACAAACAATGTTTTGGTCCATATTCTTTAAAACCATCTTTATGACAACAAATTTCAGTAAATATGATGTCACACTATCATAATCTAAAAACGTGTCTGGAAAAATAATGAAAAACAGTTGAATATCTTGCCAATGGGGCGACAGAGGACAATCGACCTCGAAATTTTCAGGTACTAAGTGGCAAGCTTTGGAGTATAACACAAAATATTGTCTTGATTTTGTACTTATGGGCCTAATAATTTAAAGAATTATATATCAGAAAATCATTTCTTAAGCGGTACCCTCGTCAAATCAGTAGAAATGCTTTAAATTGAATGAACTCTTACCTTGTTTACTTTTTTTTTCATTTCTCTCCGCTTCGTTAGTACCCAATTTCCGGTGGCGATGATACATAGTGATTATCCTACCGGTTTCACCTTCGATAATCAGGGACATTGATATTGTATATGTATAATAATAACGTATATTAAAACAAGGCTAAATGTACAACTATTATAATTTTGTTATACTAATAAAAGTGTGCACTATTGAAATAGTTTTCAAATGATTGTAACGACACCTGATCATGGATGGGCATGGATTGTTGTAGTAGGAGATTTTGGAGCTCACTGTTTATCTGGATATTTCTTTTATACAATAGGTCTGATACAAATGATCCTAATAGAAAATTTTAAAAGTAGTATATTAGAGACGTCATGGATTGCAGGTGTATTTCTGTCACTGATTTTATTTGCAGGTGAGTAGGATTATCTCCATTTTCACTGAACTAGTACACATTTTTATTTAGGGGCCAGCTGAAGCCCGGCTCCCGGTGCGGGATTTTCTCGCTTTGTCTCTTTGACATTTTAACATTTCCATTCTCAATCTTATTATTTATGTTGATAGACCGATTAAACGCTTCAGTGGATGTTTAATAGAATGGATAGATTGAACTTCCTTTTCAACATTTGTGCAAATAATCAAGTTTCAAGCTAGCGATCAGTTAAGCTAGAAAGCATATTTTATATTTGAAGAATAAATTTTCCAGATGAAATTTATAAATATAATTTAAACTCATTAAAGATACTAGTCTTATAATCTATATTTATATATTATAATTAGATGCGTCTCAAATAAACTACATTGAATGCACGAATGAATGAATAAGTTTATTTGCAAACATCATATTCGTGCATAGCAATTAAAACATACATTCAAATATGACACAATAATAAACATTGTATTATTGCGTTTTAATAGTTCAATAATGGCAGCTCAATATCCTCGAATTGATGTTTTATATAAGTAAAAAAATAAACATTTTAAACGCATACACACATATAATTATAAATGTAAAGATATTCATACTATTCATGTGAAATACAGGTAAATCAGGTAAAATTATCTTAGCATGAATATTTTAATATGTAACACGGCCTAATTATCATATCTATCCTAAATATGTCGACCTTCTGGATTCGGCGAGAGGAGAAGATCGTTTTATCTAGGATCGATTATGACAGGAGTACGTTGAACATTAGGAATTACAACAACAACAACAACAACAACAACAACCCCCCAAAAAAAATAGCCGAGTGAAGTCTATTTATTTCAATTTCGAATTAATTCAAACCAACTTGATGAAATAAAAAATAAAAACAGTTAAAAAACGCCCAAAAGAGTCTTGTCTCGATAAGCTTGGCGATGATATGAATGATGTGCTTCAAAAGCAAAAACAAAATAGATTGAACGTAATACTGCTGTGTATGGTTCTGCAAAATGCTTCAAGAAAACTCTTTCAATACTTTTAACTTCTACTCCATCGGCATTTGAAATTGAGTTTGAACTTTCAGTAATACCATGAAAATAACAATTATAGGCGTGGTCTGAATCACACGTAAATGATTCAACCTTATTAAATTCGAAGTTAACAATGCAACCATCAAATGAAGAACAAAATGGACGATGAAGACTAGGAACACGACAGTTTTGAGGTATTTCACAGAAAATGAAAGATCAAACCAGAAACCCACCCCAGAACTTAGCGCTTTTCGTATCGGCTCTTCAGACAATTTATGAACGTTACTATGTGATAACGTATACGTAGCAAGGCTGACTTTACTAAGCAACTTCGCCAGAATTGATAGAAGCTTTGACATCAAGTTTCGATATATACATACGAGATTCTTACACTGAATAAATTAAATTTTTGAGACTTTGATGAATATACCAATCGCACTATCCAATGGAATTGAAATAATGAATAGATGCAGCGCAGCATATACAGCTAGGTGCTACATGTCTTGAAATTCACCGAAGTAAATAGGGAGGACGTACGCCAAACATCAATGCTAGAAGTAATTTTATTATCTGCTTCATTCTTAATAAGAAAAGAAAATTCAAATAAAAAATAGTGAGAATTGAATGTCGGCTATTGGTGTAAATATAGCGAAACATTTCCAGTTTAGAAATCACTGGAACAATCATAGATACTAATGGAATGATTACAACTTTCTATTTTACTTACATAACGTTTCCAGAATGATCATAACAAAAGATGCGTAATTTAAACATACGGTTATCTAGAAGTTTCCGTTACAAGTATATATATGCAGTCACTAAAGTTAGATATAGATTTAGACATCAATAGACATCAACATTTGCAGCAGTTGGATTAACACTTTTATTTACTAACAACATCATATTAGATTGTGACCTATTGGACGTAATATTCTGTGGATTCCGAGAAGATTTCCGGATAAAGAAAAGATAGATTTTATTATTGATTTGTGTCTTTTGTTGGCTACAATTAAAAGTCGATTTTTCTGGTCGTAACAATATCAAAGATCGATTTGCACATTTGTATATTTAAGAGTATTTTTTTTTAAATAGTCAATTTAGAACCTCTGGATTATATATTTATTATCAGAATCTTTTCACATTTAATGAATAAAATTATTACAAAAGGTACAAGTGTATTTCAAATTCATTAAAGGATAAAATAATGGATGTAAAAATCGTATCCGGCGTTTTATATTAAAACATTCCTTCCTGTAAAGCTTTAAGACGTTCTAAAAGATAAAGTGACTTACAATATGAAATACTATTTCTGCAATATTTATTCTTGGTATACATCATAAAATATTAATGATTTTTCACGACAAAATTGTTTAAAAACAAGAACAGGATAGAAAACATAAATTGTTATCTATGATGTAAAGAAACTTAACATACAATTGTTCTTTTATGACACATATAAAGAATACACATATGAATATATATGTTATAGCAACTAAGGGTGGAATTGATTAAAAAAAAAGTTGTGACGATAGTTATGGTACATCAACTTTATATTAAGCCTTCACATAAGGACAAAACTTACAGCATGGAAATACCGAGGAATTCTTCTCGCATGGATTCGTATCAACTCATGTGCAAATTATATGTTTTTATGATTATTGTGTAATCGTGTGTGTCATTTAGAAATGTTGCCGACATCACCCGACAAAGGTTGGGCATGGTTTGTCCTTGCAGGATCAGTAGGAGTACACATTATAATGGGCTATTGTGCGTATGCTAGTGGAATGATACATATCGCTCTTCTAGAAAACTTTAATGGCGATTTATTGACAACAACAGGGATATCTGCACTATTTTTAGCTTTAATATCAGGCTCAGGTAAATCGATAATCAACCTTTTTGCGTTTTTTTTTTGCAGATGAATTATTAGAGTTAAGTCATTTAATGTAATTGATGTTACATCATCATTCGAATCTAGTACATCATTAATATTGAATTATTACAACATGCAGGGACAAATCAATACAACCTAAAATTAGTGGAGATAAGAGAACACGGGACGTCACAATCTCTATAAATTGGTCCAAAATCAGCTTAATGTACCAACCCCGACACCCCTATTTTTAATTGTCAATTCTAGTTTTTTTACCCTAACTTCAGATAAGGTACGCCAACCCTCTGTTTTCGTTTTGTCAATTTCAGTTTTTTTCACCCTCACTTCAGTTTTTCGAACATAAACCATTCTGGAAATTTTTCTTAAACAATATGCCGATGCTTGTATTACATCACTTATATGAATTTTTCCTAAACAATACACAAATGTCTTTTCTACATCATCTATAGAGTTGTTGTCCGTTACAATCTCTATAAATTGGTCCAAATTAAAATTTAGGTACACCACCTCTCCTCTCCCCCCCCATTTTCGTTTTGTCAATTTCAGTTTTTTTAACTTCAGATTTTCGAACATAAACCATTCTGAAGTTTTCCTAAATGATGTGTCGTTGCCTGTTTAACATCACCTATACAGTCTTTGCCCGTCACAACCTTTATAAATTGGTCCAAAATCAACTTAAGGTACGCCCCTCCCTATTTTCGATCTATCAATTTCAGTTTTTACCCTAACTTCAGATTTTGTTATAATAAAACACCCATGCAACCACGCATCCCATATTGCAAGATAGGACCCGACACTACTTTAGTGTTTCGGCAGTTAAGCTTGGGATGGTCATTTTAAGATGCATTATTTGAATATAATCAAATATGAAAGTTATTCATGTATATATTTATATATTTATATTTAAATTCTTCTTCAATATATCTAGTTATTATGACAGATCTGCCATCATCAGGGTCCAACTGTCAATTTTATGTTTAAGTCTTTAACTTTGATCTACAAAGCATATCTCCAACACTTTTGTGTTTGCTATACGCAACTATTGGTGCTGTATTGAATATTTGTACACATTCTTCGTCAAACTGTAATAAATGCCAGTGTTTCATTATACGTTTCTTTATTTTACGTATATATGGATTATATTTAGTTATTAAAACTAATGGAATAATTTGTTTTTCTTTTGATTTGTTTTGTTGTAGTAATTCAGTACGGTCAATTGATAAAGCATCAGTAATACTGTCATCTATTTCAACGCTATCATAACCCCTATCTAATAATTTCACTTTGAAATTAGTTAGATTGTTTATTAATTTGTTATGGTCACTTGTGTTTCTAATTTGCCGTATTGCTTCACCTTTAATAAATCCTCTGAATAAATGCTGTGAGTGACAGCTATTTCTGTGTAGAAACAGATAAGAATTGGTTTCTTTAAAATGTATTTCAAGGTCAAGAATGCCATGTGTTGTAAATCTTTGACCTTTAATTACATCAACATCTAAGAACGACATTTTATCGTTTGAGATTTCATAAGTGAACTTTAATAAGGGGTTATAATCATTTGCTAGATGAAACAAATCAATAATTTCATCTGATGTCCCATCATATATTATGAACCCATCGTCTCTATATCTGCCATGATAAAATATTTTGTCTTTATGTTGAAATGCAGAAATAATTTGATTCATTATTTCAAACATAAGTATGTCACAGATTTCCGGTGAAGGAACTGCACCAATTGCCGTACCTATTATTTGTTTATAAATTTTTCCATTAAATTCAAATACATTGTTTTCTAAAATGATTCTCAACAAATGTATTAATACATGGACCGGCGGAGCACTGACTTTGAAGTTTGATTTGTCAAAACTGTCATAGGCTCGTTCAACCGCACCCAATAACGCTTCTTGGGGTAGATTAGTAAACATCTGTGTTATATCATACGAAACCAAAAGGCTATTTGCCATAGGTTTTAATTTCTCAATGATTTTAATGAACGATGTAGTATCTTTTATATATGTAGACTGATTTTGAACTATTGGTATAAGAAAATAGTCAACGTAATGACCTATAAGTTCGGTTACAGAACCACACTGTGATATAATTGGTCTGCCAGGTGGAATTATATTTAATTCATTTAATCCATCATGTTGTATTTGTTTAAACGTCTCAGTTTCAAGACGGTGAATTTTTGGGAGAATATAAATTCTCCTAAACGTGCATCTCTTAATTTTGACCATTTGTTAAAAATTTGAATGATATATTGTCGATTATGCCTTGGTCGTATAATGATTTAACATACTCAATGACCTGGATTTTCAGTTCTGCCATGTTAAATGAATCTAATTGGCAGTAATGTTGAGTATTCAGTTGTCTTGTGACTTCTGCTATGTAGTCTAGCCTGTCTAAAATAACACAATTTGAATTTTTATCTGCCTTTTTTATTACTATTGTTTCATCATTTTCAAATTGCGTAGCGCTATTCTTTCGCCCTTAGTAAGATTGTTTTAACGTTTTTTCTATTGGTAGAAAAGACAATTCAAGCTTTGTTAAATCTATATAGTTTTCCAACTATGGCACGTAGAGGCAGGTTTATATCCTGTATTGTTACGAAATGGATGAAGGTCAGTTTTTCTTGACTGAACATATACCGACATCGTAGTTTTCTAGCAAATTCATTGTAGTCTTTTAGTATAGACATTTTGCATTTTGCTTGATGGCGTTGGTATAAATTTCAAGCCTTTCGCCAACAGGATATATTCCTGATTTGATAATCTGCGTTTTGATAGATTAACTACATGCTTTTTCGCATGTGCAGTTCTTTGCTGCATATTATATTCATTCCGTTCTTTTCATTGTAGAATCGGATATTTTTGCTTTTAGCATTTCTGTTAAAACGACGTGCCATTTTGAGTTCACATTGGGTGATTCTCTTAGCTACGTGCTTTTGTTGAGCTCACATTGGGTGGCTGAAGAATTTTTAGGTTTACATGTTATAAACCTTGAAAAGATCCGCCCACATTCACGTGGGTTGATAGGCGGGAATAAGATAGCAGTGAGAAATTGTCCGTGTTGATGATGTATAAATTAGTCACATTGTTTTGTGAAATTTTCAAAGTAAATCAGGCCATCAAGTATTTTTAACTCAAGGCTAAAAGCTTTGTCCACCGGAACAATAAATTAGCACTGTATCCCATCAAACAGGATATGCGGATCGTTCTCAATGCAGAAAACGATTCTCGGTAAGGTGCAGTAGGACAGCCGTCCTTGCATACATTTTGTTATAATAAAACACCCATGCAACCACGCATCCCATATTGCAAGATAGGACCCATGTGTGTCATTTAGAAATGTTGCCGACATCACCCGACAAAGGTTGGGCATGGTTTGTCCTTGCAGGATCAGTAGGAGTACACATTATAATGGGCTATTGTGCGTATGCTAGTGGAATGATACATATCGCTCTTCTAGAAAACTTTAATGGCGATTTATTGACAACAACAGGGATATCTGCACTATTTTTAGCTTTAATATCAGGCTCAGGTAAATCGATAATCAACCTTTTTGTTTTTTTTTTTTGCAGATGAATTATTAGAGTTAAGTCATTTAATGTAATTGATGTTACATCATCATTCGAATCTAGTACATCATTAATATTGAATTATTACAACATGCAGGGACAAATCAATACAACCTAAAATTAGTGGAGATAAGAGAACACGGGACGTTACAATCTCTATAAATTGGTCCAAAATCAGCTTAATGTACCAACCCCCGACACCCCTATTTTTAATTGTCAATTCTAGTTTTTACCCTAACTTCAGATAAGGTACGCCAACCCTCTGTTTTCGTTTTGTCAATTTCAGTTTTTCACCCTCACTTCAGTTTTTCGAACATAAACCATTCTGGAAATTTTCTTAAACAATATGCCGATGCTTGTATTACATCACTTATATGAATTTTTCCTAAACAATACACAAATGTCTTTTCTACATCATCTATAGAGTTGTTGTCCGTTACAATCTCTATAAATTGGTCCAAATTAAAATTTAGGTACACCACTCTCCTCTCCCCATTTTCGTTTTGTCAATTTCAGTTTTTTTAACTTCAGATTTTCGAACATAAACCATTCTGAAGTTTTCCTAAATGATGTGTCGTTGCCTGTTTAACATCACCTATACAGTCTTTGCCCGTCACAACCTTTATAAATTGGTCCAAAATCAACTTAAGGTACGCCCCCTCCCTATTTTCGATCTATCAATTTCAGTTTTTTTACCCTAACTTCAGATTTTTGAACATAAACCATTCTGTAGTTTTTCTTTAACAATGTGCCGATGCCTGTTTAACATCACCTATACAGTCGTTGCCCGTCACAACCTTTATAAATTGGTCCAAAATCAACTTAAGGTACGCCCCTCCTATTTTCGATCTATCAGTTACAGTTTTTTTTACCCTAACTTCAGATTTTTGAACATAAACCATTCTGTAGTTTTTCTTTAACAATGTGCCGATGCCTGTTTTACATCACCTATACAGTCGTTGCCCATCACAACCTTTATAAATTGGTCCAAAATCAATTTAAGGTACGCCCCCTTATTTTTGTTTTGTCAATTTAAATATTTTACCCTAACTTCAGATTTTCGAACATGAACTATTCTGGAGTTTTTCCTAAACGATGCGCCGATGCCTATTTCACATTACTTATAATATAGTCGTTGCCCGTCACAATCTCTATAAATTGGTCCACAATCAGCTAAATGTACCCCCACCTCCCCCTATTTTCGATTTGTCAATTTCAGTTTTTTTACCCCAACTTCAGATTTATGAACATAAACCATTCTGGAGTTTTTTTTCCTAAACGATGTGCCGTTGACCTATACAGTCGTTGCCCGTCACAACCTTTATAAA
The DNA here is from genome assembly GCA_017311375.1 of Mytilus coruscus. Lineage (NCBI taxonomy): Eukaryota > Metazoa > Mollusca > Bivalvia > Mytilida > Mytilidae > Mytilus > Mytilus coruscus. The sequence continues at coordinate 62,993,625 of CM029607.1, read as the reverse complement.
TTGGTCCAAAATCAACACAAAGTACGCCACCCCCCTATTTTCGTTTGTCAATTTCAGTTTTTTCACCCTAGCTTCAGATTTTCGAACATTAATCATTCTGGAGTTTTCCAAAATTATACGCTTATCACTCCCCTACATCACCTATATAGTAGTTTCCCGTCACAATCTCTACATTGGTCCTAACTAAGTTCACATTTTCGAACATAAACCATTCTGTTGTTTTTCTTAAACAATGTGCCGATGCCTGTTTTACATCAACTATAAAGTTGTTGCCCGTCACATATCTATAAATTGGTCCAAATTAAACTTAAGGCACACCCCTCCCACCCCCTATTTTCGCTTTGTCAAATTCAGATTTTCGAACATAAATCATTATGGAATTTTTCCTAAACAATGTGCCGATGCCTGTTTTACATCACCTTTACAGCCGTTGCCCGTCACAACTCCATAAATTGGTCCAAAATCAACTTAAGGTACGCCAACCCTCTATTTTCGTTTTGTCAATTTCAGTTTTTTCACCCTAACTTCAGATTTTTGAACATAAACCATTCTGGAATTTTTCTTAAACAATATGCCGATGCCTGTATTACATCACTTATATGAATTTTTCCTAAACAATACACACATGTCTTTTCTATATCACCTATAGAGGTGTTGTCCGTTACAATCTCTATAAATTGGTCCAAATTAAAATTTAGGTACACCACCACTCCTCTCTACCCTATTTTCGCTTTGTCAATTTCAGTTTTTTTAACCCAACTTCAGATTTTGGAACATAAACAATTCTTGAGTTTTCCTAAACAATACGCCAATATCTCCCCTACATCACCTATATAGTCGTTGCCCGTTGCAATCTCTAAAAATGGTCTAAAATAAACTAATGTATAAACATATAAATAATTGTTCGCTAGGTGTCTGCAAGGATTTGTATACTATACAAATCCTTGGTCTCTGTAATTGTTGTTTAGCTCGAAAAATACGTGATCGACTTATGTGAAATTGTGGTTTTTAGTTATACCTCTCACTTGTTTGCTAGCTAATTGTTCCTATAATTGTTCGCTAGCTTGAGTCAAATTATACCAACTAAGGATGGAATTAATTTAAAAAAAAAGTTGAGACGATAGTTATGGTACATATACTTAATGTTAAGCGTTCACAAAAGGACAAAACTTACTGACGGAATTCTTCTCGTATGGATTCGTATCAACTCGAGTGCAAATTATATGTTTTCATGATTATTGTCTATTCGTGTTTGCAATTAGAAATGTCGCCGACATCATCCAATAAAGGTTGGGCATGGTTTGTCCTTGTAGGATCAGTAGGAGAACACATTGTAATGGGCTATTGTGCGTATGCTAGTGGAATGATACATATCGCTCTTCTAGAAAACTTTAATGCCGATTTATTGACAACAACATGGATATCTGCACTATTTTTAGCTTTAATGACAGGCTCAGGTAAATCGATAATCAACCTTTTTGTGTTTTGGTTTGCAAATGAATTATTAGAGTTAAGTCATTTAATGTAATTGAAGTTACATAATCATTTTAATCTAGTACATCAATATTGAATTATTACAACATGTAGGGACAAATCAATACACACTAAAATTTATAGTGATATATGGATACGATTTTGTTTGCGTGTAATTAGTTCCCTCCAAAACATGCCAAAATGGCATATACTAAAATAATTGAAATAGAGAGCACAGCATCGTTATGAAACTCAAAGAAGAGTAATGTTAGGAATTAATTCAACTTATTACGAATTATTAATTATTAATTATTAGAAATTTGTCGGTTTCGTTATCTCTACGGGAAAGTTGAAGGTGTATGGATTACGTGACCATATCTTATAAATAGGAAATTATATTGATTGATTGATTGATTGATTTGTGTTTGCTTAATCTCCAATTTTAAACATTTCATGCATTTTGAATAAGGACGAGAACGGATTAGCAAAAAATACAAAATGGTGCAACTGTAGTTTGGTAGGTTTGGAAAATAGAAACTTGCTGCCAGCCTAGTACGTATTTTGATATTTCAGTTATAAAAAGCAAGCTGGTGTTTCGCAATCCCTCATTGTTATGTTTTCAGGACCTATTGCCAGTACAATCATCAACCGATTTAGTTGTAGAGTGGCTATGATACTAGGATCACTCATGTTATCCACAGGACTTGTCTTAACAGGGTTTGTAGAGGATATCAAATGGACATATCTTACATTTGGAATTCTTTCAGGTAAAAATAGTAACGTTCAAGATAAAAAGTATTAATATAAAACCGAACTCCAATGTAAATTCAAAAGGAGGAGTCAATAAAACCTGATAAAATCAAATGTTAGAATATATCAACTAACGGAACAACTGGATAACAAAAATTCGCAAGTACGATAGAAACACATCACAAATAAATATTATGCGTTTCGCACCAAGAAACGATCGTCGTCTTTCTCAGCAACTATCGTTCTATTCAATTCCTTGGAATGTATGCGATCACCTTAGAAACTTTAATTATTCTGATAGATGGAACCTGTATTCAAAAGCAACATTAAATACTATAAAGACAGAAAATAAACCGCGCTGAAGTTCGTTGCTTTTATCATTGCAGAATACAGATTAATATTGGAACGTGAAGGGAGTGTGACACATCAGAATTCAGGGGTCTTTTAAAATTTGACACTTTATTACAGAGAATGTTAATTTAGATAAAAATAAACCTTGATTTAAACGAAACGAGAAAAAAAAATCTCAATATTTTTTAAAAACCATTATGAATTAGATATCACACTTCATATAAAAAATCATCAAATATATCGGGCTTATAATTGTGTTCGCCAGACGCGCGTTTCGTTCACAAGAGTCATTAGCCCCGTTCGAATTAAAAAAAATAACAGTATCTCTGTGAGAGACAAATTTAGCGTTTTCCAACTTACCAATATTAACATAAATCATTAAACGTTTGGTATATGTATATCAACGCTGACCTAACTAGGCTTATAAAAAGTAGGAAAGACAACTTATCGATATTGCGAAACCAATTGACACTCTAACATACCATTGTGACAAAAATAACTGACTTGTAGTAATTATATTTATTGCGTTAAAAGCGTTTCTTAGTAAACGCACGAAACCATGCATTTGCGGCATTTTTAACACAATGAAGCAATGACTGTAGCAGTTAAGTTTCAAATCTATGATTAGTTTTGTCATTCATTTGTTAATTAGGGAATATATATTTACGATTGTGCGTAAGATTTTATTACATTGACAACAATTCTTTTTCTAGGTAGCACATGTAAAATACAAAGATAATTTAAAATAAATGTTATAACAAAAAATTCGTAAGGGTTCCGCGGAACCCAGTGTCTCGCCTACTTTTGCTGTTAATCGCAGGCTCAACAAAAATGAGAGGGAAAAAAAAATAAAAATATTCCTCTCTTTACTATCTTTTGATTGTAAGTAGCTTCTGTCCAAGTTTGGTAAAAATCCAGGATAGTTTATGAATCTAATAAATGTTTTAAAAACTTAAACTGCAGACTGTATATAATGTTAACTGGAAGAAAAACTAAGTCCATTTATAAGTAAAATACGGAAAAAATGGAACAAAATTTTAACAAAATTTCCTTCTAGATACTAGCTTTTAATCATTAACAAGCTTCTGTCAAAGTTTGGTACAAATCCAAGATAGTTTAAGAAAGTTGTTAAAATTTTAAAAACTTTAACCACAGAGTGAATATAATGTTAACTGGCAGAAAAACTAAGTCCATTTATAAGTAAAATACGGAAAAAATGGATTTTTTTTTACAAAATTTACTTTTGGATATTATCTTATGATCATAAACAAGCTTCTGTCCAAGTTTGGTAGAAATCCAGGATAGTTTAAGAAAGTTATTAAAATTTCAAAAACTTTAACCACAGAGTGGATATTTGTGGACGCCGCCGCCGCCGCCGACGACGACGACGACGCCGACGCCGACGGAATGTAGGATCGCTATGTCTCGCTTTTTCGACAAAAGTCGAAGGTTCGACAAAAATGAAAATTCTGTATCAAGTTTTTAATATTTGGTGTCAATTAAGTATCATATTGGACAACTGCAATTATTTTGATATTAGGATATTATTATTGCTAGGACACATCATAATTGGTAGCACATGTATAATAAAAAGATAATTAAAAATAAATGTTTAAAACAAAAAAATAAAATACTGTATCCGGTTTTTGATATTTGAAGGCCATTGGTGTCCATTGAGTATCAGAATGGACAACTTCAATTGCTTGGATATGAGAATATTATTATTGCTAGGACACATCATAATTGACATCCGCAAATATTTCAAAATGGATGCATATGAAACGTATACAAGCACACCTGAAAGTATCATTGACTGCGACCGAACTCCAACAGAAATATTTCAATAGCATACCGATTAAGAGCAGATGTGCCGGCAAGCAAACATGTGCACAAGCAAATTCATATATTTGTCTGTAAAAGATGTTTGAGAGTTAAAAAATTATTTCATTTTTCATTTTAAGCATCATTTTAGTAATGCTAATGAAAAGGAGCCTAGGTGGCCGAATTGTCTTTATGGTCCATCTACTGTATGATAGGCCTGTCAACACTGAGGTTGTTAATTCGAACCCCGAAAGTTCTACTCCAATCTTAATTGACTAGGATGGTCAGTTTTCCGGTTGATCCAAGATCCGTGATTCTCTCCGGTTTCCTCTACCAATAAAAACTGACCGCCACGATATATCAAATAGTGCTGAAAGTGAAATTAAACACCATCAATCAATCAATTAATCAATCAGTAATCTGAATATAATTGCTTTTCAGGAATAGGACTTGGGTTATGCTACAATACAGGTTTGATAGTGATAGCGTTTAACTTTGAACAGAAACGTAATATGGCGTGTGGCATAGCCATATCGGGTGGCGGAATTGGACCTTTCATTCTTACTCCTGTTTTCCAATTTATATATGAGAAATACAATTATTCCGGATTTTTTCTATTATTAGGAGGCCTTGCATTGCAAAACTGTGTGTTCGGTGCCACATTTCGACCATCTAAAACAGAACTTGCAATGAAAACTGCGAATTCAAATCGTAAGGAAAGATTGTGTGATTCTGTGTCGTCTTATATGGAGATAGTTCGGAGTGGATCAATGTTGTGTTTATGTTTAGGATTCTTTCTGGCAAATATTAGCACTTATCTACTCTATATACATTATCCTGAGTTTTGTCTTCATACAAAATCATCGAAAATGGAAGTGTCTATATTTTTATCTATAGCCGGTATGTCTGGCTGTTTCACACGGGTATTATTTGGTATGGCTAATAACAGTCATAACATTGATGAATTAATAATGTTATTTGGAGTGTTTAGTTTGTTAGGCTTGGGTACCATTATATTTCCTTTATTCAGTTCATATACAACAGCCAAAGTTATGTTTGCTAGCCTACTTGGTGGATATTCTGGTTGCTGTTGGGCAGTTGTGAATACGATAGTTATAAATATTTTAGGACATGAGAAGCTCGCACATGGTGTTGGTTATCTCATGGTATACGTTGGAGTCGGAACATTCATAGGACCGCCACTTGCAGGTGAGTTTAATTCTTTGTTATTCTTTCATACACATTTTTACTGCAAACGCGATTATATTTTAAAATATGTGCACTTTGCAGTCCGGCTAAATGATTTGAAAAGTGTTTGACCGGCAGACAATTAATGAAGAACGAATAGAGAAATTAACTAAAGCTCCCTTGGACTGCATAGCAGTGTAATCCTTATGTGATCAAGAACATTTATTCAATTGACTTTTTGAAATGAAGTAACTAGGCTGGTTCTCTCCCTTGCTACATACCGGTATCTGTCAGAGTCAAACAGATAAAGGACAGGGAACCAGTCTATGAAGTAACTTGAGAGATTTAGTAAGACTTTTATGAGGGAATACTACTCTCAGACGATTTCGACTGATCTGTTACATCCTCTTTGTTTTGTATTCGTACATGGTTTTCTATACCTCTGGTCTCAAGCTTGCCTAGTAATAGTTACTATAGAAACACTGCCGACTGACTTTGGAATGAAATGTAAATATAATATTTTAAAGACAACATAGATATTTTGTATGAATGATAATACTATGGTTTTTTTTGTTTTTTGTTTTGTTAGGATTTATCATTAATTATGGTGGTACTTATGGAGATTCCTTCACAGTAGCAGGTATGCACAACTTAAAAATTTAAATGAGATAAAAGAGAAATAACACTTCAGTTGAATTTTCTTTACACAAATGGGAATATTCCTAATCCAAATGTTAAGCCCAACAAAACATGCGGTAGTTCCAGTTTGCCATCATCGAAATGTTTAAAAAAGGAGAAAAAAGATGCTTGTTTAACAAATCAGTCCCACGGTCCTTTTATTAAATCAGGGAATGTCACGACATGTGAATTTAATTAACAAAACCATAAAAAAACAAAATTGCCAAGTTCCTGTAAATATCGTAATTGTACAGTCATAGATGACTTAATTACTGATTGAAACCTTTTTCAAGTCGCATAAGATAAAGACACATTGCTTTAAATCAAGGTCTGATGTGAATTTTCATGAAATGATGGACTGCTTGCATTCACAGTAGACATAACACAGTTGTCATCGATGATCATATTCTGATATTTGTATCGACTATGGGATATTTTTTGAAATGTAACAATTATATGAATATGAATAATAATAATGTTGTTAAACTTTTAAGTAAGGGTTGTGTTGCTCAATTTTTTTATTTTGTGAGTAATTCGTCTTTATGTATGTAGTGATCTTTTATTGTTGGACTTTGGTATTCGATTACACTCTTAGTATCTATTCTTTTCTTTTATGCAAAAAACGTAGATATTTTACACAATGTTAGGTACTATTACATTACTAGTATCATAAGTGATAGACACAGAACAATCTTTTCATTCGGAAGGGTTTTGAACTCTGAGTAATTAGGTTTCTTACACTATTTACACAAAAATGTTTTTCCATGAATATGTCTTACAAAATCAGACAATGTTGTACAACCTGTAGCTTGAAAAAAAGCTCCGGGAACCATATATTCTATAAGATTTTAGAAAATTGCGTGATGTCAACTACACTTTATCAAAGAATGAAATTAATCTTTATTTCTTTTAATTGTAATCTGATCTTTATTAAGATATAAGAAAAAATAATCAAAAACTGAGGTTCCATAAGTTTTTATATATTTGTAAGCGTATCATTTCTGTGAATATTTTCAATATGGTGTGTTTAAAACAAAGCCCTTATGATATTATGTCATGGTACTTTTTCACTATTTATTCAAAACGTGTGAAATACATTGCTGGAAAATAAACAATATTCCACATTCGCATAAAATACCTTTACTATAACATTAGCTGGTCTCTGATTTCTACAACCTTGGCTTTTAAATGCTTAGTTTCTGGTGTTCCTGGTGAAGGTTTTATTTACAAAAGGGCGTCGGGCGTACCTAGTGTTCAAAAGGATAAACAAACTAGAAAAAAATGTTGACATATATCTGATCTTACAAAGAAATTCGTCATGATGTTAAGACAAGCGATTAGTTCTGTTTAAGTTCAAAGTATGGAGTATTTGGTTAGCAGGTCATCAGTGATGAGTTGTAATGTGTTAGCACTTTTTGGATCTGTAAGATGCCTACTTGTTTTGTCGATACTTTGAATTACGAGTGGAGTATGCTTATCAAGACAATGCATGCATCCTTCATCCAAAGAACGAATATAAAAAGAAAACGCCATTACCGACTTTTAAATGAAAGTTGAACCGTTCATTATGTGTTAATTGATCATTTAAACTAGATAATACGGTCAGAGATCATTTAAACTAAATAATACGGTCAGAGATCATTTAAACTAGATAATACGGTCAGAGATCATTTGAAGTAGAAAATACGATCAGAGATCGTTTTAACTTGATAGTACGATCAGAGATCATTTTAACTTAATAATACGGTCATAGATCATTTAAACAAGGTAATACGGTCAGAGATCATTTTACTAGATTATACTGTCAGAGACCATTTAAACTGGATAATACGGTCAGAGATAATTTTAACCAGATTATACTGTCAGAGATCATCTTAACTGGATAATACGGTCAGAGATCATTTCAACTAGATAATACTGTCAGAGATCATTTAAACTAGATAATACGGTCAGAGATCATTTAAATTTAGATAATACGGTCAGAGATCATTTAAACTAGATAATACGGTCAGAGATCATTTAAACTAGATAATACGGTCAGAGATCATTTAAACTAGATAATACGGTCAGAGATCATTTAAACTAGATAATACGGTCAGAGATCATTTAAACTAGAAAATACGGTCAGAGATCATTTAAACTAGAAAATACGGTCAGAGATCATTTAAACTAGATAATACGGTCAGAGACCATTTAAACTAGATAATACGGTCAGAGATCATTTGAAGTAGAAAATACGGTCAGAGATCATTTAAACTAGATAATACGGTCAGAGACCATTTAAACTAGATAATACGGTCAGAGATCATTTAAACTAGATTATACGGTCAGAGATCATTTGAAGTAGAAAATACGGTCAGAGATCATTTAAACTAGATAATACGGTCAGAGACCATTTAAACTAGATAATACGGTTAGAGACCATTTAAACTAGATAATACGGTCAGAGATCATTTGAAGTAGAAAATACGGTCAGAGATCATTTAAACTAGATAATACGGTCAGAGATCATTTAAACTAGATTATACTGTCAGAGACCATTTAAACTAGATAATACGGTTAGAGATCATTTAAACTAGATAATACGGTCAGAGATCATTTAAACTAGATAATACGGTTAGAGATCATTTAAAGTAGATAACAGTCAGAGATCATTTAAACTAGATAATACGGTCAGAGATCATTTAAACTAGATAATACGGTCAGAGATCATTTAAACTAGATAATACGGTCAGAGATCATTTAAACTAGATAATACGGTCAGAGATCATTTAAACTAGATAATACGGTCAGAGATCATTTAAAGTAGATAATACGGTCAGAGATCATTTAAACTAGATAATACGGTCAGAGATCATTTGAAGTAGAAAATACGATCAGAGATCATTTAAACTAGATAATACGGTCAGAGATCATTTAAAGTAGAAAATACGATCAGAGATCATTTAAACTAGATAATACGGTCAGAGATCATTTAAACTAGATAATACGGTCAGAGATCATTTAAACTAGATAATACGGTCAGAGATCATTTGAAGTAGAAAATACGATCAGAGATCGTTTTAACTTGATAGTACGATCAGAGATCATTTTAACTTAATAATACGGTCATAGATCATTTAAACAAGGTAATACGGTCAGAGATCATTTTTACTAGATTATACTGTCAGAGACCATTTAAACTGGATAATACGGTCAGAGATAATTTTAACCAGATTATACTGTCAGAGATCATCTTAACTGGATAATACGGTCAGAGATCATTTCAACTAGATAATACTGTCAGAGATCATTTTAACTAGATTATATTGTCAGAGATCATTTTAACCAGATAATACTGTCAGAGGTCACCCTCATGTGTACGTGTATTATCATACATAACGAATTTTTAGTTATCTTATTGATCAAAGATTGTTCTTTTGGGCAACATGTAAATCCTCTGTCTATAGAATCTTGCTAAGGATCTAATATAATTCATGTCAATTTTTGAACTTGTGTACACTAAAGGACAGACTATTGTCGCGTTCACACATTTATATGTGAGTGCAATTGGTTTACGGGTTATTTTTATTACAAACTATATTCATGAGGTCAAATTAAAAAATCCCAACTTTACATCGGCGTACTAATCAACAAACAAACAATAAAAAATAAATATTAGAAATACCCCGCCCTCCCCTCAAAATATAAATTAAAGAATTAAATTAAACCCAAACCATACCCAACCAAAAACATTTGATTTTTAACTAAGCACTCGGTGTAGATTTTCTTTATCTTTGAATTTCTGATATGACTTTGCAACAAAAAAATATGTTTTTGTATTTCAGGTATTTTATTAATTATGGGAGCATTTAGTTGCCTTTGTAGTACAATGTGCCGAAGAGCAGTGGACACCAAAGCAAATATTGGTGACCTTGAATTGACTGTAACAGCTGAGGAAAATAGGCAAACTATTTTAGTTAATAATAGAACAGAAGAAAATGATAGTTTTTTATTGAAGAAATAAAAAAATATGAACATCGATACAGGGTTTATAAACAAGCACTAACAAATATTAGAGAATTACATAACAAAGAATAATTTCATGCTCTTAAAGTTATGAAACTAGATTGGTGGAAAGTTTTGTAAATTCTAATTTTCTAGTGTGTAGCTTTAGGTTTATTTGAACTCCTGCATATATAAAGTCTACACACTAAAAAGGACGTCATTTTGACATTATCACGTTCCTGCATGAGACTTACTATTGAATATGGCTTTGATTTACATGATGGGTGCTGCATACATAACAGGAGATGACGGCTTACTTTGTCGAAGCCATAACTACATTCTATCTAAATTCTTGTAATCCCGTGATTTTATCAAGAAAGATTCTGGTAAACATTGACGTAATGGCTTTGAGTGAGATCCCGTTCATGGAGATGATGTAGATGTTGGAGAAACTAACGTTTGTATTTGTAGTCGGCTGTTATTGTACTACAAGATACCGGTAACATCCGGTTAGATCTTTCGGTACCAATATATGAGATATTGGGTTCTAGTCAATGAATGGGAATCTAGATCACAGTTCATTCACATCCAAGTCGGCAGTCCAGTACAATAAACATAAACTAATTGGTAAAATCCAAATTCTTTTAATAGAGTCCAAATATAAAACGAAACAGTATAAAGAATCAGAAATGTTACATCAAAAGAAAATACATCTGCCTGCGTTGAAAAATCCGAACGCAGTTCATGTGCTCTCGTTGGAATATCCATATATACGGAGTCCCCGAAAAATAATTCAACTGTCTTTAAATACTAAATAATGTTGCTAACAACAAACTTTGTAATGGTCATTTTGTCAACAAAAATTAGATAACGGATGGATTCCGTTTATCAAAGAGAATTATTTACACGCGTATGTATCAAACAAAGATAATAAATCAAATAAAATTTGAATAACCGTAAGATTTAAGTTCAATCTTGACCATGAGTATTGACAAATATAAATTTGTAATCTAGAATGTTTCAGGTGTTAACAAATATTTCGGACATTTTAAATACATTGTGAATTTCCAGATCATTACTATGAATTAAATTAAGTATGCCTGGTGCACACGAAATGTACACGTTTATAAACTGTAATAGAAAATCAACATAACTAGATGGTTATGAATATAAAAATAAGCACAAAAATAATGTGTCACAGTTTTCTGTTTCTATACGAACTCATTATATTTAAACGGACATAGCCATACATTAAATGGTTGTCATCTTCCCGACTTGCTACGATAATTTCTCGAGAGAAGATGATGGCGAATTACAACATATATAATCTCATACCTTTAATTAGAAAACTTCCAGTTTCAATTTTCAATTGGAGAACCATTAACCGTTTTAAAAAATTTTTATTTTTGAATTTCATACAATTTTAACAAACCAAAAATCACGTAAAGCCCAACTACTAGTAGTTTACCAAAGGGAAATATTTTAGAATCTAAAAGACAAAACATAACGTTTCCTCATTGAAAAATTGATTTGGATATAAAAACATAAATCAGATAACACCATGGCCTAAACAATTCGACGGAGAGACAAATAACTAACACACAGGTTGAAGTACACTACACATAAACGGAAGATACAGTATACGAAACCAAACTCCTGGTGTGAACTCATGTGCTACAGAAGGGTAAGCACATCCTGATCCACTAGTTTCATCCGTCTTGTTGCTCATGGAAAAAAAGTAAATCTTTTCTTTGAAACCATCTATGCTTTGTGTTGAAAAGTCTGACAAATTTAGGAGTTATCTTCGTATTCTTCTAATCTTTCTCTTTTTCTCTTTGACTAAATAGACTCAAAATCTATAATCATACAGTTGTTGTTTAATCAATGTGTCGTGTTTTTTAGGATCAACATCAATTCACTAATTTATAATTTAACAAACAAACAAAAACTAAAGCGCTTATTTTCTTTTTCTGTGTAGTTTGCTTCTTCAAACACGGGCCTTCTTAGTAATATCGCACAACCGAAAGGATGACCAATTACTAAGAGCTAATTAATCTTCTTGGTCTTTCACATGAAAAGAACATGGAATTCGAACAATGTGCTCCTCAGAGTTTACTCCCCAATCAGACAGTACATGTCAGCGTAATTTGCTTCCAACAATATGACAATTCTAAAGATTGAGTTCATAGAATTATGTAATTAAGCTTAAACAATGGTTTGGAATCCGCTTTTCGAATTCACCTCACATACATTTTTTTGTTGGTTGTTCTTTTTATTTCCTATAGGATTCATGCTTTTGTCTTTCCAAAAATTCTGTTTAAATGTATACTTAATGGAAATTTTCAAAAACACATGTCGTGGGCACAAATTGCATATGTTTAAACAGCCTTACAGAGTCACCAAAAGTTTTTGCAAAGGTTCTTTTGTTTGTAAATATCTTAGAAATTTTTCAGTACTTACCTCAAAGTGATCATAACAATCAAACCGGACGTCATTGTTGGTTCAAACATCCTCACAGTTGAAAAAACGCCCTCAGTAATACTTGATTTAAGGTTTCTTTTTAACACGTCACTTAATAGGCTCTATATATCTTCTCTGGCTAAGTCTATGATTTGTTACTTACACGAAATTGCAAAACTTCTTGCATCATTAATAGGTTGAAATCAAAATGTTGAGAAATTGTTTTAAATCTAAAACTGTACGGAATCTCAAGTTTAGAATTATCTTTGCCTCATTTGCAAATTCCATTGCTTGACGACCAAGGTTATAAGAGTTATCACCTTATACTTTGTACAATCTAAAAAGTCATATTTGAATAAAGTCCTATGAACTGAAGTGCATGAGGGTTTCAATCTAAGGTGAAAGTTTGGTTCCAATTCCAACAGGTAATATCCAGATGCAAGTATTTTTATTAACTTAAGTAAATTTCAAGAAGATGTGACCTTGACCCTCAGAAAGTTGAATTCTTATATTGATTAATCTAATTAAAGATGTGGCCATATGTCTAAGTTTTATTCTAATCTTGTCTAAGGTTTTACAGGTATAAACATGCAACCTTAAGGTGGCTCGGCCCTTTAACAGTGCGCAGTTTTTAACGCATGTTTCTAACGACGAGCGCCTTGACAACGATCGCATTGAGGGTCTTCTCAAAAGTAGGGTTGACGACATTGGAACGCGGACGTGTCTGAGAGCACCCTTTCCCTATGTCAACAAACGATGCAAAACTTTCTTCAAAAAAGGAAATACGGTCAGAAATACAGAGTGGTATGTTCCTTTTTTCACATAAAAAGGACATAAATATACATGATATGAGCATAACATTAAAAAAAAAAGAAATTATAAATATTGACATATATGTAAGTACGACGGTATCTGGTGCGTTCGCTCCGAAAACACATTCTCACCCTACACGTTCGATCCTTGGGTCCGTTCGCACCCTATTTTCATTCAAATACCGGTTGAATTAAAAGATGTCTTTTAGATGTATATATGAAAATATTTTGTCAATGACGCAATGTTTAACCTGCATGTCACCGTACGGCTTTAAAAAAACAAGTAGAACCCATATAGTATGCTATAGTATAAAGGCATCGGGGTTCATCTACACGCTATCCGTTTGGCGTATTGTAAAATTTTGTTACTGCCATAAATCTCTTTTTTACTTGAAATATCTTCATTTCCAAGTATTGGTAGGATTTTATTCCGGAGTATGTGAAATATTTTCTCACTGCAAAATTTTGATAATAGTTTTGCACTATGACAATTTTAAAGCAAAGACTAAATACATGACAGTCATACCTAACATTTTTATTTAAAGATTTATATACTTTATCAACTCATGGGCACAAAAATATCTAACAAATTTTCTCGTATCATAATTCTATGAATTCCGGAACTCTAGTCCTTTAACATAAGACCTCGGGGTCAATATTTTCTATTATGATATTTTCCTTTTACTTATTTTGCTATTTTGTTAATTTTCTATTTTCTGTTTTATCTATCAATATGACAACCGAATTCGCATTTAAAAAAAAGAACAAGAATGTGTTATAATAGACTACTAGAACTCGAGCAAAACATTTCACTAAATTGATTATTTGTTTTACGCAGAAAAAAAAAAAACCCGACACTTCAATCATTTGCTGTTTTCCACCTTTGATCATGTAGATGAAAATTGGTCAATAGTAACCTGTACCTAGAATTCCGACCTACATTGTATATCGGTCTATATATGCTATTTTCCCTCAATACCGCATGCTTTGCGGAGAAGCGCAATATATTTGGTCTGACCAAGTCGGGATTTAGCGTATTACACCCGAAGTCTACCGGGCAGTTCCAAACACTTCCAGCTAAAGACTTTATATATAAACAAAATCTATACTACTTACATTTTTTTGTACTAGGTTCAGGAAAAGTTGGGATTGTAATTTTTAAACTCGGCCAAGTACATAGGGACGCTATATTAGTCGGTGATATTGGCAAACTTTAACTTCTGTCGTTAATTTTTGACATGCGTTTTTTTAAAGGGAAGCTAATAACATGAATAAGGAATGTTCTTGATTTAAAAAAATGAAAGTGGAGTGTGTCATTGCGGCAAAAAATATGAATGACAATTTTCTTAATGAAGTGTGGACATGTGTTTGACCCACCTGCTGCAAAGAAAAGTAATTATCGGTCTATGATGATAATAAGAAAGGCAGTGGCTATTTTGCCGGCACCGGTCTGTTTTGCTATTTGCTATTCTATAGAAATGGCTATTTTACCGGCACCAGCAAAAAAGTGAATTTGTTATTTTGTAGGTTCTTTGTAAAGAGTGAAATTTAATATTTTATTTACTTTTGAAAGTACTATGAAAAATTATGTGCACTGTCAACATAAAATGAAATAATTACTGATTTATCAATAGTTATTAAAATAAGAAAACTGCTAACAATATTGGAGACACATGTAATCGTTTGAGAACGTAACATTTATCAGTCAAAGTATAAATAACTATTAAGAATTTATAACAAGAAAAAAAAAAAAAAAACTAGATGTGTCGGAACGACACGAATGGCCCCGTCTCAAAAAGTTGAAAAATCTGCAATTTCAACAACACATGTGGACACAAACATGCATGGATAGTATCAAGCTCTCAAGACCAATACTAGTTTGATGAAAAATTTCCTTGATCAAAGAGTAATTAAATTTCAAACTATCAGCAAACAGGAAGTGGATGTACTACAGATCTAACAAAATGTGTTGAAACGACATGAAAATCAGCATAGCGGAACGAAGCATAAACTTGATCTGTAACTCATCATGGTTAGTCTCACATATCAAAAATCAGCGCAAAATATGAAGGCGTATAGAAAAAAAGTCTGTATAACTGTGATTTTCAACAATTTTCAAAGTTCTAAACCCTTAATTTCGGCAAAAATTAGCGGAGCGGAACGAAGCTTAAACTTGATCTGTAACTCATTATGGTTAACTCACATACCAAAAATCAGCCTAATATCTGAAGGCGTTTAGAAAAAAAGTCCGTATAACTGTGATTTTCAACAATTTATCAAAGTCCAAAGCCCGTAATTTCGGCAAAAATTAGCGAAGCGGAACGAAACTTAAACTTGATCTGTAACTCATCATGGTTAACTCACATACCAAAAATCAAAGAGCGTGATTGTTCTGAGGGATACGATCGCCATTGTTTTCATTGATATTAGTATTATTCTCATAAATAATTCAACTGCACATGTATTCCCTATTTGATTCAATCTGCATATCGTTTTTAAATTTTAAAAAATAGCCAATCTCTGATACAAGTGTATATTTATACATGAACAATGTTATTATTGAGTTTTAAATTTGCTCTACATTTGCTTGATGATTGGAAATTCAAACCCTCTCTATTTAAAAATACTAGTACACACCCGCCACAACGCGGGTTTGTGACTAAATTAAAGGATCTACACCTTATTTTCACTCTGGATATTTAGTATTCATATTTTTATTTTAAAAAGTCATGCTAATTGTAAGGCGCACAGTTTTCTTTACTTTTAAAATCTTTTTGTTTGAACCCGTCCTGCTTTTCTTACTACAACTGGAAACTACTTGTAGATATATTTTTGGGTCAAAGTGTCAATCTCTGTATAATGACAAAGTTCAGGTGTGATTTTGGTCCCATATACACCGTTTGGTTGTGCACCTGACAGTCGGAAAGTACAGATTATGCAACAGGTAACAGCTACTATTGGGATCGGTATCGGAATCGACCCAGGAACTTGTTAATTATTGGTTATTAATTAAGTGAAAAACAAAAGGGCCTGGAATTTCGTAATTTTCAATCAACACCATTGTCCTATATTAGAAAGATTTCGCGGGCAGTACGTCGATTGAGCATGCACGACAGCGTATAAGACAAAGATCGATAACGGTCTCCGAAATTTGGATATTTTCTCAAAAATTGGCATTTTCTGCGGAAAAAAACAAGTGTTTCAAAGACAAATTTAGGAAGAACAAATCATTAGATTTATACGTGATATCACAAATATTTCCTACTTTGTATGGTTTCAGAGGATTTGGGGCTCAATTAAATCAGTCTCTTCCTTTAGTAGTATAGATTCCTTCTAAATGTTATCAATCCCACATACTAAGTGTCAAAAATATGCATTTGTACAAGCACATAAAAGTCAATCGGTTCTTTCTTTGGGTTTAGGATTCATATGGCCCAAAATGTTAAAATCCTAGACGTCTTCCAAAATTGCACACATTTAAATGATGATCGCGGGCAAGATTGTAAATTCTATCATGAATGAAAACTTTTTGGAAAACGGTATCTCAATTTAACAAAAAAATCTGATGGATTAAACTAAACCCTGTTTTTTATTTTCTTCAACTTTCAACTTTGTATTTGATTTGTCTTTCATACTGTTTTGATTCATGTGCCTCTGATGAGTTTTATGTAGCATTTCTAGCGTACCAAATTATAAGTTCCATACATTTTTTGTACATGAGATTTTGCTACTCATGCTTCTGTAAGGGTAGTAATATTAGTTATCTTTGTGTAATCAGGGGTGTACGGAATTTTACACCGTTGTTGAAAATTCATACACCTGAGGCGCAGCCGAATGGGTGTATGAATTTTCAACAACGGTGTAAAATTCCGTACACCCCTGATTACACCAAGATAACGAATTTATTTCTTATGAACAATTCCTTTACTAATTTTTAAACCAGGATGTAAAATTGAAAAATGGTAAATGAAAAATTTCCAGTGTAACTTTTTTTCAACGTCGATGCTGCTGCGCATTGTCAAATACTTGTTTTTCTTTATTTTTGGGAAATTCAGAAAATTTTTGTGTTCTTTTGAATTTTTGGGGAAAAAAAATTTTAAATATTTTGTTAAATTTTTTTTTCAATTTTTGTCCTCAAATTTATTTATTTTTTTTTTTTTTCGGCATTTTATTTTTTTTTTCGACATTTTATTTTTTTTTTTTATTGACATTTTATTTTTATTTTTCTTTATTTTGGCATAATTTTATTTTTTTAAATTTTTGGCAAAATTTTATTTATCCCGGGGTGAACAAGGGTGGGGTGTTATTTACACCGGGGGTAATTAACCAATCAGATTGCAGTATTTTTGCTGCATAAGAAATAATGTCCTTTACCGTCAGGCGTCAACTGACTGCCATTTTCAGCTACCGTTAACGTCATTTGGCAAGAATTATTCCGTTATTCGTCATGAAGGTACCCCCATTACCATCCTCTGTCAGTATGAAATAATGAACCTTTTTCTTCTGCTGCATTTCTTGATTATGTCCACTGTTCATTACATTAAACATGTTTAAGGAAATTTTAATGACTGAGATATAAATACTAGCTATTCATTGATGTCTTGTTAAAAAAAAGCTATTCATTGATGTATAAATTACTTTCCCCATTACACATAACTGAGTACATTTTATTTTCTCAGTAAAATACTAAAAAAATTACATTAAAATTTGCTTTTCCTTCAAAATTTTGCCCTTTTGATCAAATTTACCCAATCCAGGTAGTACTATAAAATTCCATGAAATTCGGAAAAGTCAAATTAATGGAGTGATCGAAGTGATCGCAATATAATGACTGGATTATTCGGGATGCCCTGTATGACATCAGAGACATATAATACACTATATGTCTCTGATGACATTATGGCACTTACTGCAAACAAAACATTCTTTTATTTATTTTGTATTTACATTGTATCATAGGTCAAATTTATTTGTTCAGTGTATGTTCGCTGGTGTTAATATGTCCTTTGATTGAGTTAAGCTATTTCAGTTGATATTTTATAGTGTGTCTTTCTATGTTGTGATGTTACACTATTGTTTCAGAAAAAGGGTGAAGGTTTGGTACCATTAAAACGTTTAAACCCGCTGCATTTGTTTGCACCTGTCCTAAGTCAGGAATCTGATGTTCAGTAGTTGTCGTTTGTTTCTCGTTTCTCGTTTTTTTTTATAAAGATCAGACCGTTGGTTTTCCCGTTTGAATGGTTTTACACTAGTAATTTTGGGGCCCTTTATAGCTTACTGTTCGATGTGAGCCAAGGCTCCGTGTTGAAGACCGTACTTTGACCTATAACGCTTTACTTTTATAAATTTTGACTTGGATGGAGAATTGTCTCATTGGCACTCATACCACATCTTCTTATATCTATTGTTCAAACCCATCATGCAGTTCAACACCACCGTAAATTGACTTCAAAATTTCTACTAGTTATATCGATTTCACCGTGAATCTTCTGAATATTTCGTCTGCATTCCTTCGCTAAATTCTTCTGTTCAAACACGTGTGTACATTGTAAACACGTTTCGTGCTCCATTCCACATGTTTACAAACAATTTAAAACTCCTCCTTTTTTCGCGCCATACGTCAGGATATATTGATCCCATGATGCAGCTTGTTTTTAATTTCCGGTTGGCAGGCGTTAATGGAGTGATCGAAGTGATCGTAATATGACGACTGGATTATTCGGGTTACGGAATTCCCTCTCTGACGTGTTCTAAATATATAAAACCCTAAATATAAATACTGCTTAATTTTAATTTTCCGTATTGAAAAATAAACGCAAATGAAAAAGGGAGATATCAAAACAGGAGGATTATGAGAAGAAATTTAACAGAATGTTGTTTAAATTTAATCTGTTTGTTTGTTTTTACTTTTTATAACAGGACAATCTTAAGAATCTGAGTTGAATGAATGAATGAATTTATATGTAAAAAGCATATACATGCTATGGCAATCAAAACATATATTACATATATGACACAATAATAAACAACAGAAAACAACACACATGATACAAAGTTAAGTAATAATTTGACATCTCATTTTCCATGCTGCCTTTAGATAATTACATAATTTTAAAGTCAGAGTTTTATTTGCAGCTTTTAACAATTGATCCAGTTTATAAGTATTTGGCCAAGAACAAAAGTAATTTGGTAAATAATGTGACCTTGCAGGTCTGTATACAGGACAAACTAAAACAAAACGATATTCGTCTTCAACAACGTTCATATTACAACAAAGACAAAATCGTAATTCTCTTGGAGCATTGGTATATCTACCAACTTCGATATTTAATTGAAGTGTCCCACTACGTAGTTTTGTAAGTAATCGAACATCACAAAAGAAATTTAAGTAATTTTCAAGACAAAAATCTGTCTTGTTTCTTCTATACATACAAAGTTTTTCACAATCACATAAATATGTTGACCACTCTTGTAAATATTGATCAGTAATACGTGTTTTTAAATTATCAAAAACTACATTAGTTACATCCTGTGAAATCCACAAAAAGTTCAGGCCAAGATTAGACAATAAATCTCGTACACAAGAAACCCAATGTGTTTTACCATTAATAACATCATTATACAAAAGCATGTAAACATCGTAAACAACACTTGGTTTTTCGAGTTGTTCCTACATGTATTAATGTAAACACAAAACGGTTGACGTGAGAGTCTTGGAAGGGAGTCAATGGTAAAAGTCTACAGATTGCCTGACGGCACTCGTATCCCAATTAGCCTAATATCTGAAGGCATTTAGAAAAAAAGTCCATATAACTGTGATTTTCAACAATTTATCAAAGTCCAAAGCCCGTAATTTCGGCAAAAATTAGCGGAGCGGAACGAAACTTAAACTTGATCTGTAACTCATCATGGTTAACTAACATACCAAAAATCAGCCCAATATCTGAAGGCGTTTAGAAAAAAAGTCCGTATAACTGTGATTTTCAACAATTTATCAAAGTCCAAAGCCCGTAATTTTGGCAAAAATTAGAGGAGCGGAACGAAACTTTAACTTGATCTGTAACTCATAATGGTTAACTCACATACCAAAAATTAGCCCAATATCTGAAGGCGTTTAGAAAAAAAGTCTGTATAACTGTGATTTTCAACAATTTATCAAAGTCCAAAGCCGTAATTTTGGCAAAAATTAGCGGAGCGGAACGAAACTTAAACTTGATCTGTAACTCATCATGGTTAACTCACATACCAAAAATCAGCCCAATATCTGAAGGCGTTTAGAAAAAAATGCCGTATAATGGTTTGTTGCGGAATGACGGAATGACGGAATGACAGAATGACGGAATGACAGAATGACAGAATGACAGAATGACGGAATGACGGACAAGGGTAAAACTATATGGCCCCGACAACTTTGTTGCGGGGCCATAATAAAAATATTGAGCATCCATTTGTTGCAATATAATCATATCTAAACATGTAGATGAAATTATTTCTAAAATCAGTCAGTGACAGTCTATTGCTACATATATGCATAAGAATAGAATCTTAGATTTTTTAACTGTGTGTTATAAAAAATTAAAAAGTTAAAAATCTCATTGCATCATAAATTTGATAAAACATTATACAATATAACAAAGTCAATCACATAGCTTAAAAAAATCAAAAATGTTTCAATTAAACTTGCTTTTTGAATAATAGTTATTTATTTGAGTTGCATATATGTGTAAACAAAATAGTTTTTAACTTGGCTTCCGCTTACCTAATGCCAGCAAAATAATATATTTTCTATTTTTCCAGCATGTATTGCTTTTGCCGGTAAAATAGCCATGTCTATAGAAATTGAAGGCTTGAATTAAGATATTTTGATCAGAGCTGGAAAATTAGCCACTGCCAGTAAGAAAAAAAAAATGATATTTTTTTTTTAACTGGACTTTTAAATTTGAACTTTGGTTGATAGTTGTTTTATTGGCAATCATACCACATCTCCTTATTTTTATATCGCTACGGTAGGGTTAACATGGGTATAGAAATATGACTTCCCTAATCCGACAGATAACCCTTGCTTAGACAGGGAGTTCATACAGCTGGATGTATAAATACGTAGCCTCGTAGGGTAAAAAGGGGGAATTTTGCCCATTACCAACATAGATTGTCCATTCATTTTCCAGTGGCAGTCCATAATATTATCTAGCACCTCCTACTTTGCAGAACCTTCATATGGTACTTATCATCCATATGTTCTCATCCGTATTATGCTTGAAATATTTGCAAGTGAACGTTCAGCAAGCACAAATTAAACTGTTATTTTGTATGCAACTATATACAAAAGAACGTCATTTCTAGTCCTTTTATCATACTAGTTGACTACGCGGTATGGGTTTTGGTCATTGCTGAAGGCCGTACGGTGACCTATAGTTGTCATCTTCTATGTCATTTGGGCTCTGGTGGAGAGTTGCATCATAGCCAATTATACCACATCTTCCTATTTTTTTTTTTATATTTCATGGTGAAAAGTTTTATTTGAGGGTCACCTTAGACCTTGTATATCGCAGTTGTAATATATCTGAAAGACGAACGTTAACTTGATGTACCAAATTTGAAAATGGTGAGTAGACAGATTAGTTGGGATTACAACGATATTGATTTCAACCACGATAGCTGTGAACACAAAATATGGAAGTAAGTTTTCTTAAAAAACAATGCTTCCAAGGAAAAGGTGTGAACAATTAGGACTTGTTCCAATACAAACAAGAAGTATTAGGATAGATCACATATTTTTCAAGTTGTTAAGACATATTCCTAGATACATCTGCATGTACATGTATGGCAGTCACACCTTTCAGCACATTTTTTGTGTTAACAAGAGTGCACAAGCTGAAATGTCTCACCTGATTTACTAATCATCATTGTTGATTGATTTTATGTTGATATTCCTAAAGATAAAGTTTTACTACAAGTATCAGAAAAAATTAATATTATCAATTATCAATAATCATGAAAATGAGGCCAAGGTCAGTAAAACCAAGCCAGCCTTACACAGTGGCAGATCCAGAAATTTTCATAAAGGGAGGGGGCACTGACTGCCTAAGAGGGGCCCGCTCCAGTCATGCTTCAGTGATTCCCTATTTAAACAACCAAATTTTTCCCACAAAAGGGGGGGGGGCACCATGGGCCCTCCCCCTAAATCCACCTCTGATACAATCATTCCTTAAACCAAAAACGTATAGTATGCAAGAAACAGACAAAACCATGAAAATGAGGCTAAGTTCAGATAAACCCTGCAAGACTGGCATATTTGTTTTTCATTCATTATTTTGTACATATATCAGGCTGTTAGTTTTCTCAATAGAATTGTTTTACATTTGTCATTTCGAGGCCTTTTATATCGGACTATGCAGTATAGGTTTTACTCATTGTCGAAGGCCATAATCCCATATGGTGACCTTTAGTTTATTTGTGTGTCATTTGGTCTCTTGTGGAGAGTTGTCTCATTTACAATCATACCACATCTTCTTATTTAATATTTCAATACATTCATTTTATAATCATTCCATACAGCAAATATAGTTGACTTATTGATTACACAATGTAGCATATTAAAAGAGGACTTACCATTGACCAATGAACCATGAAAATGTGGTCAATGACAACTGACAGACGACAGACATGTACTCCTTACATTTGTGAATCATTGCATACATCAAATATAATTTATCTACTTCTTTTAGTATTAGAAAAACAGACAAAAACACAAAAACTTGACATTGACAAATGACCTATTGCTAATAGTATCTGATAAACAACCTATCACATGCCTATAATGGTTTACTTTTATAAATTTTGACTTGGATGGAGAGTTGTCTCATTGGCACTCATACCACATCTTGCTATATCTAATCCGGTAACTTTAACCTTGATCACTAATCCATGAAATGAGGTTGAAATCTTTGTTGCAATCTCTATCAATTTGAGTGCATATCTAATTTTACAAAACCATATTTATCTGATTTCAGTAATCTTGATCATTGTGATAGGTAATGAGGTTGTCAGTTAGTGAGACACAAGTTTTTCCAGACAATATATAATTCGTTTGATTGTTTGTTTGGTTGCTGTCTCATTGAACAAAACTATATATTCTATTTCTCCTTTTATCCCGAAAATATAACTTTTGAAATGGAAAATGAAAAGCATATGGATGGACAAAAAATGCCAAATGATGTAAAATAATTCAAGTGACTGACCAATTGGGTCAGGGGTTGGTGAGGTAAAAGATGAGGGAAAGGCATTTGCATTTACCACAACTGTCACTTGGTACATGTATTATGATTTCCAAAATCTACAAATCTCATTAGCTACATTCTGTATTAAAGACAACTGCATATATTGCAGTTTGCATATCATGAATCATGTTTGCAGCAAAATTCACTCAAGCAGCAAAAATAAATTAAAAAAGCTCTATTAAAATTCATTTTGTGAAACATTTTTGATTTTTATTCCTCAAATGTCTATGAGATCAAATTATAAAACATTTATTAACATTGTTATTTTTAATATACTAGTAATTGTTGACATGTATACATCATGTACATGTACAATCATTAATATTATTGATCAGCTCCATATTTTCATAATTTTTATATCAATATTCTTCTCTTCATTGTTTTTTTTATATGACTCAATAATCTATTCATCATTGGGACATGTAGATACATGTACAGTAGGTCCTTTCGATCTTGAATTTTTTTCTATGGATTTTGACAGCACTTAGAATATAGTTCCAAATTATAGTTTATCTTGGCTTCTTAATTGGATTCTCAACACATTGCATATAGACACCAAGTGTAGATCTAGATGATCTTGGGTTCTCATATGGATTCTGACAGTATTTTGATTATACATGTAGTTTCGATTATTGTTGATCTTGGCTTCTAATGTTGTTCTTAAGTTTAAGCACTTTACATATATAGTTCCCAATTGCAAGACAAGATGATCCTGACTTCTCATGTAAATTATGTCGGTACTTTGCCAATAGTTTCCAAGTAAAGTTGAACATTCCAGGATCTTTTACAACAAATCACTACTTCCTCTTACATGTACTTGAAGCCTGAAATTAAATGTGAGAGTAATTCTGTCAGAAAATCAACCATGATTGACATTTAAATGGATAATGTAGTTCATATTTTAAAACTAGAGGCTCCAAGGAGCCTGTATCGCTCACCTGATATTTTTGTTCACAATTGATGCATGAAATAATGCAACCATTATACTTTTGCTTTAGTTTCAGAGATATAAGCCAAAAACTGCATTTTACCCCTATGTTCTATTTTTAGCCATGTCAGCCATGTTGGTTGGTAGGCAGGGTCATCATACACATTTTTTAAAACTAGATACCCTAATGATGATTATGGCCAAGTAAGCTAAATTTGTCTCAATAGTTTCAGAGGAGAAGATTTTTGTAAAAGATAACAAAAATTTTCAAAAATTGTTTAATATTGACTTTAAAGGGCAATAACTCCTTAAGGTAGATCATAGGTATATATTTCCTCAAATAGAATTTTTTTATACTTTGCCAAAATAAAGATTTTTCTATGCTTTTTTCAAAAATATAATAAAAAGTATGGGTCACCGTGCTATTTTTCAAGCTACGGGTTGTACGAAATTGCCCAAATTTGCTTAGATTGTTCATCAAAAAACACATTTTTGTGCATAAAAAGAAATCTATGAGATAGAATTTTGAAATAAAATATGAGACGATAGGTTATATAATATGCTTTAGGAAAATAAAAAGAAAAAATGGTGTCACCAAATTTGTTTTCTTGCTACAAGTAAAAAAGAAAAATTTCCCTATCAGTCCAGTATAAATTTTTTACTAAAAGAGTTATCTCACCTTAAATGGCCAAGTTGAAAAAATGATTCTAAAAGCACAAATATTTGGTATTTATTTAAACATTTTGAATAATGCAATAAATCATCAAGTTTTCTTTCATCAAATAAAAGTCTAACCTATTAATTGCCTATCTGTCTCCAAATTTGCAGATTTGGGCAGATCTAGACCGATTGTTTACTGCGGTTGTACAATCCAAGATGGCTGTATACCATGAATCTACCCTAAGGGGTCAATTGACAATTTTGATCATGTTGACTTATTTGTAGATCTTACTTTGCTGACCATTATTGCTGTTAACAGTTTATCGCTATCTATAATCTGATAATAATATTCAAGATAATAACCAATAAAATGCTCAGCTGGGCGCAGCTTGATACGACCTCAGAGGTCGAACCCTGAACAGTTGGGGCAAGTATGGACACAACATTCAAGCTTGATACAGCACTGAATTTGGATTGTGATTAAATATTTGACATAGCATAGGTTTCTGACACAGAATGAATGTGATCTAAGAACTTAGAACTTAAAATTTTTTATTCAAACCATATCATTATTATTTGCTTTTATATATGTAGGACTCTAAAGTGCGATGGTACTCTAAAGTGCGATGGTCACGCTAAAGTGCGATGGTCTACGCTAAAGTACGATGGTGTTTCACGCTAAAGTGCGATTGTTGTTTGTTTGATAACGTAGGATGGTATATCACGCTAAAGTGCAATGGACCAATAGTATTAGGTTCTAGGGCTTAAAACGTTAAAGTACATGGATGTTAAAAAAAAGTCTTTTTTGCTCTAAGCTATAACATATGTCTTAGGCTTCATAATTTACCGGTAGCCTTAAGTGATTGTTTCCAAATTTAGAAGACCGACCACGTAATAATTGCTAAAAAGGTGTTTCAGGTATGACAAAATAATATATTTCCTGTAAAATGAATTTTTAACAATTCGGGCGTATTAAATTTTTGGATAATTGGTGTAATTGCCGTTCACACAGTCAATCACTAATGTGAACACCTCCCTTACAGTCGTCATTGTAAATTACAAATACAAAATTCGTTCATTGTCGGAATGGTTAACATTTATTTTTATATTTAAATGCAAGAGAAAGGCAATGTTCGCCGAGCTTTCTTCTTTTTCGTAGCGAGTACAAATACATGTTATATTTTCCTACAATGTACAAACTGAATATTTTAGCCGACAATTTATGATTTACGCTTGAAAACATGTATCTTTATTTTACCGACGTTACTTTTCAATATAATCGACAATATTTTAACAGGGACAGCAAAGTAAAGTGCAATGCAAACAATGATTTAAAAAAAAAAATGTATCCGTTCGCTTTCAATAGAAGCAGGATACAGGATACTTAAGCGTATACTATTTTGTAACTAGATAGTAAAATGGTCGACTACAGGATACAATTCCTTCTTGCAGCACAAAAAAAAAACAACAAAACAAAACAAAACAAAACTAAATAACTCACACATTTACTTAAAACTGACATAATGGTTAGGTTTAAATTAGATAAGTCTTGGACATTTGGTTTCAAAGTTGTTATTAAAATATTCTTAATTTATCTTCCGGCATGAACATTTTTGGTTTGTATAAACGACTGTTAACGTCATAATCCAACTACGTTTCTTACGTCTATACTTTCGCGGACCATCGGACTTTAGCGTATGGAGGCATCGCACTTTAGCGCATACCATCGCACTTTAGCGTGACCATCGTACTTTAGCGTCCCCATCGCACTTTAGAGTCCTACATATATAAATCAGAAATAACCAATTTAAAATGGAATATTTTAAAGAAAAAAAAAAGGAAAAAAAGGGAAAAAAAAATCCCTCCCCCAAATTTTTTGAACGCCCTTATGATTCATTACCCCCAAACTCAATCCCAGCCTTCCCTTTGTGGTATTGTACCTTGCAGTACAATTTCAGAGAGATCCATACACTTGAACACAAGTTATTGTCTGGAAACTAGAAAAAATGCTTGTTTTTAGGTCCCTTTTTGGCCCCAAATTCCTAAACGTTTAAGGGAATTACCCCCAAACTCAAACCCAGCTTTCCCTTTGTGATATGGAACCTTGTAGTACAATTTCATAAAGATCCATACACTTACACACAAGTTATTGTCCTGAAACTAGAAAAATGCTTGTTTTTTGCCCCTTTTTTGCCCCTAATTCCTAAAATTTTGAGGCAATTACCCCCAAAATCAATCCCAACCTTTCCTTTGTGGTATGGTACCTTGCAATACAATTTCAGAGAGATCCATACACTTGAACACAAGTTATTGTCTGGAAACTAGAAAAATACTTATTTTTGGCCCCTTTTTGTCCCCAAATTCCTAAACGTTAAAGGCAATTACCCCCAAACTCAATTCCAGCTTTCCCTTTGTGATATGGAACCTTGTAGTACAATTTCAGAAAGATCCATACACTTACACACAAGTTTTTGTGATGAAACTAGAAAAATGCTTGTTTTTTGCCCCTTTATTGGCCCCTAATTCCTCAAATTTTGAGGCAATTACCCCCAAAATCAATCCCAGCATTCCCTTTGTGATATGAAACCTTGTGGTACAATGTCAGAGAGATCCATACACTAACACACAAGTTATGTCTGGAAGTTACAAAAATGCTTATTTTTGGCCCCTTTTTTGCCCTTAATTCCTTAAGTGTTGGTACCATAACCCCCATAATCAATCCCAACCTTTCTTTTGTAGTATTGAACCTTATGGTAAAATTTCATAGAGATCCATTTACTTAAACTAAAATTAGAGTGCGAAAACCAATGTGTCTTCGGACGACGACGACGACGCCGGACGACGACAACGACGACGACGCCAACGTCATACCAATAAACGACCGCAAAATTTTTTTGCGGTCTTATAAAACTGCATAATTTCCTTAAAATACCATTTCAGGGATTGCAACCTAACAGCGCGTTGTCTGATTCATCTAATCAAAGCATCGTCGATGTTGTGATCCAGCCATATTCATAGGTAGTCTGATATTCTTTCTGACCATACTTTTTTCAATATTTTTTTCTCTTTTCATTTCCAATCTTACTGCAAAATTTCTATGTTATTGTCCAAAGGTAGAGAGGGAATTTCGTAATATTGATGCAACTATAAATATTGATATTTCAATTTTAGACTTTTTTTTATAAATATTTGCAATTTAATGGTATTGACAAGAATGAAAAGGGAAATTGTCAAACAAGTAATATATCTTTTTATAAGATTAATAATAACTGGCTTAATAATTTCTAGAAAGAGGCATTAAAAATCCAATATCTTTAACAACAAAAATTAAACTAGAGGCTCTAAAGAGCCTGTGTCGCTCACCTTGGTCTATGTGCATATTCATGACAAAATTGTGTTTTGGTGATTGTGATGTGTTTGTAGATCTTACTTTACTGAACATTCTTGATGCTTACAATTATCTCTATCTATAATGAACTTGGCCCAGTAGTTACAGTGGAAAATATTTTGTAAAATTTACAAAATTTACAAAATTTATGAAAATTTAAAAATTGACTATAAAGGGCAATAACTCCTTAATTTTGGTCATGTTGACTTATTTGTAGATCTTACTTTGCTGTACATTATTGCTGTTTACAGTTTATCTCTATCTGTAATAATATTCAAGATAATAACCAAAAGCTGCAAAATTTCTTAAAATTACCAATTCAGGGGCAGCAACCCCACAACGTGTTGCCTGATTGGTCTGAAAATTTCAGGGCAAATAAATCTTGACCTAATGAACAATTTTATCCCGTCAGATTTGCTCTAAATGCTTTGGTTTCTGAGATATGAGCCAAAAACTGCATTTTACCCTATGTACTATTTTTTAGCCATGTCGGCCATCTTGGTTCGCGGGCGGGGTCATCGGACACATTTTTTAAACTAGATACCCCAATGATGATTGTGGACAAGTTTGGTTAAATTTGTCTTAGTAGTTTCAGAGGAGAAGATTTTTGTAAAAGATTACAAAAATTTACGAAAAATGGTTAAAAATTGACTATAAAGGGCAATTAATCCTTAAGGGGTCAACTGACCATTTTGGTCAAGTTGACTTATTTGTAGATCTTACTTTGCTGAACATTATTGCTGTTTACAGTTTATCTCTATCTATAATAATATTCAAGATAATAACCAAAAGCTTCAAAATTTTCTTAAAATTACCAATTTAGTGGCAGCAACCCAACAACAGGTTCTCCGATTCATCTGAAAATTTCAGGGCAGATAGATCTTGACCTGATAAACAATTTTAGCCATGTCAGATTTGCTCTGAATGCTTTGGTTTCAGAGATATAAGCCAAAATCTACATTTGACCCCTATGTTCTATTTTTAGCCGTGGCGGCCATCTTGGTTGGTTGGACGGGTCACCGGACACATTTTTTAAACTAGATACCCCAATGATGATTGTGGCCAAGTTTGGTTACATTTGACCCAGTAGTTTCAGAGGAGAAGATTTTTGTAAAAGTTAACAGACGACGCCGGACGACGACGACGACGACGGACGACGGACGCAAAGTGATGAGAAAAGCTCACTTGGCCCTTCGGGCCAGATGAGCTAAAAAATAATAACTATTTTTTATCTAAATTGGTGTTCATTCTTCATATATATAAACATGCAACCTTAATTGATGTCTGGACGGACAGATTTATTTTGATTATGAATTATAAAATTATAAAATATACAATTATATAGCTTTTGATGCTATTTTTGGTTGGGTTGTCTAAATGCAAAATTCACAACGTTTTGGTTTTCAGGAAATCGCGCTAATCAAATTCAGAGATTGGTTAGATTATACAGGATGTTCTTTACAATTTGTACCTCTTTTTACAGGTACATGTACAAACATAAAATTTCTTTGCGTTTACATACAAATGCGTCTTGTATATAAAAATAAGGAAAGGTGGTGTGATTGCCAATGAGACAACTATCCACCAGACAAAAGGACATAAAAGAACATATATAAATGTACCAGTTTTTAATCAAGTGTTCCTGTGGCTCTATGTTTTATCAGAAAAACGTAATAAATAAATAGAAATGTAAGAATTATACAACTTTAATACCAATAAGATTAAGGAGAACAATCTTAAACTTATAAGGAAAGAAGTCATCTATGATTTGCATATAAACAAATACTTGAACGTGATTGGTCCGTTAGAAATTCTTTTCTTGGCTTACACTTCATTTGCCGAAACTACTTTCCTATTCCATGTAAAAATTTATCAATTTCACTGTGATATATTCGTGTGCGATAAACATGCATGGACTCATGGAGTTCCAAGAAAATTTTACATTGAAAGAAAAAAAAAAAATGTTTTGTTGGAGAAATATACAGATTACACACATTTTTCTACAAGTTATTAATACTCATTCTCTGTAACCACTTAAACTTTTTCTGCACACATAGTCACCGATCTTCCTGAATAATGGATCGTATGTAGATCCTATTAGACTAGTCAGAAAGATAATGCCAACCGATATATATATTGGTAACAGCAGAGTAAGTTGGGATTTTTGAGAAAAATACAATATTTGGTGTAGTGTTGTGAAATTATGCGGCTACATCTATTAAAAAGAAACACAAAAACAATTAATTTCAGTCTTGTTTTAGTCAAAAATAAAAAAGAGTTACAGGTAATCTACCTAGAAACATGTAAAATTAATTTCTAAAAAATGATCATTGTGAAATATTCCTCACAATACGAATTATCTCCCTTTGGTGGGTTACTCTAATGACTGGACCAAAACGAAAATGCTAATAACTATTTAATTTCTAAAAGGATTGATGTCAAATTTAAATTGTTATAAATTTAGACCATTCAATACATAAATATAAGAAAAAAAATATAGAAAATGTTTTTTTAAATCTTCATAAAACGTGACCTGACCAACGCTGACAATGACAGGACCAAATGAAAATGCTAATAACTTTTTTATTTCTTAAGGGATTTATGTTAAATTTGAAATATAATAAAATTTGATCATTTAATATATAAATTAATGAATAAATATTGAAAAAAATAATAAAAAATTCAGAAAACGTTACCTTCCTAACGTTGACAATGACCTGACCAACAACAGCAATGACCTGACCGATGAAAATTTCTGTGTTATTTAATATTATAAAAAAAAAAAAAAAAAAAAAAACACAGAGAAAACAATATGTTTTTGGGTAAAAAACTTGACCTGACCAGCGTTTTACTGTGTTCTGGTCGTTGTACTACCTAAAACTTATTTATATCTTATAGGACAATAAAATGCTCGCTGGGCGCAGCTTGATACGACCGCAGAGG
This sequence comes from Mytilus coruscus, assembly GCA_017311375.1. Classification (NCBI taxonomy): domain Eukaryota; kingdom Metazoa; phylum Mollusca; class Bivalvia; order Mytilida; family Mytilidae; genus Mytilus; species Mytilus coruscus. Next base: position 62,961,906 of record CM029607.1, on the reverse strand, counting down.
TCGAACCCTGAACAGTTGGGGCAAGTATGGACACAACATTCAAGCTTGATACAGCACTGAATTTGGATTGTGATTAAATATTTGACACAGCATAGGTTTCTGACACAGAATGAATGTGGTCTAAGAACTTAAAAATTTTAATTTACCTATTCAAACCATATCATTATTATTTGCTTTTATATATAAATCAGAAATAACCAATTTAAAATGGAAAATTTTAAAGAAAAAAAAAAGGAAAAAAAGGAAAAAAAAACACCCTTATGATTCATCACCCCCAAACTCAATCCCAGCCTTCCCTTTGTGGTATGGTACCTTGCAGTACAATTTCAGAGAGATCCATGCACTTGAACACAAGTTATTGTCTAGAAACTAGAAAAAAGCTTGTTTTTTGGCCCCTTTTTCCTAAACGTTTAGGGCAATTACCCTTAAACTCAAACCCAACTTTCCCTTTGTGACATGGAACCTTGTGGTACAATTTATAAAGATCCATACACTTACACACAAGTTATTGTCCTGAAACTAGAAAAATGCTTGTTTTTTGCCCCTTTTTGGCCCCTAATTCCTAAAATTTTGAGGCAATTACCTACAAAATCAATCCCAGCCTTCCCTTTGTGGTATGGTACCTTGCAGTACAATTTCAGAGAGATCCATACACTTGAACACAAGTTATTGTCTGGAAACTAGAAAAATACTTATTTTTGGCCCCTTTTTGGCCCCTTATTCCTAAACGTTTTGGGAAATTACCCCCAAACTCAATTCCAGCTTTTCCTTTGTGAAATGGAACCTTGTAGTACAATTTCAAAAAGATCCATACACTTTTTCCCGTTTGAATGGTTTTACACTAGTAATTTTTGGGGCCCTTTATAGCTTACTGTTCGGTGTGAGCCTAGGCTCCGTGTTGAAGACCGTACTTTGACCTATAATGGTTTACATTTATAAATTTTGACTTGGATGGAGAGTTGTCTCATTGGCACTCATACCACATCTTCTTATATCTACTTACACACAAGTTATTGTCATGAAACTAGAAAAATGCTTGTTTTTTGCCCCTTTTTTGGCCCCTTATTCCTAAAATTTTGAGGCAATTACCCCCAAATCAATCCCAGCATTTTCTTTGTGATATGGAACCTTGTGGTACAATGTCAGAGAGATCCATACACTAACACACAAGTTATGTCTGGAAGTTTCAAAAATGCTTATTTTTGTCCCCTAATTCCTTAACTGTTGGTACCACAACCCCCAAAATCTATCCCAACCTTCTTTTTGTGGTATTGAACATTATGGTAAAATTTCATAGAGATCCATTCATTTAAACTAAAGTTAAAGTGCGAAAACTAATGTGTCTTCGGACGACGACGACGACGATGACGCCGCCAACGTCATAACAATATACGACCGCAAAATAAATTTTTTTGCGGTCGTATAAAAATGTAGGATTTGCTTAAAATTTATGAAAAATTAACATTAAGATTGAATGGTAAAAAACTGGGAAAAACAGTTTAGGGTACTTTGACGAGCACTGGATTATTTAAACTGTTTATGGTACTGAGTAGTATATTGTATTTAACTGTGTTGTAAATTATGTTGTATGTTACTGGTTATAATTTGACACGTTTGATCACAAATATAAAGTAACACACAAAAGGTGTGATTGAAGTAGGCCATGCATAAATACATGTAAGTTGATAAATCCAATATAGTTTGTTTTTTAATATTTTCTTACAATAAATATTTATTCCCACGTACTACTTAAGGCATGCCCGAGCCTTGTGTTGGATATCTTGGTAGTTTTAAATATTTAAAAAAAAAACCAAATAAACATTTTGCGGACTACTTGCGGTATGCCCGAGCCCCTGCATGCACGATATCCTGGTAGTTTAAAATATTTTCATAAAATATAAGTATACATATTCGCGGACTTTACTTGAGGGTTGCCAGAGCCTTGTCTTAGTTTTAAAAGTTCCCGAAAGTCAATACACTTATCGTTTGCTAATATGTTTGTAAGCATTTTATATTTTCTTATTTGAAAATATTAATGGTTCAATCTAAGTGTTTCTGTAAATTTGATGCAAAGCCTATTACATATAAATAGGTATAAAGTCATTTTTCCTGGTCATGATAACGGTCAGAATGAAGGACAGAAAGTCACAGACAAAAAGTCGTGGACAAAAAGTCACATGTATAATATTTTTTTTATAAACATTGACTCTGTTTCAAAGTAAAATGTATTTTTTTTTGTAAAAAGAAAAACAATATACTAATTTTGAGAATCATCTTTCTGTAATGGGCTTTCAGTGAAAATCAAAGTATATGTACATGTATATAATTCTTTTAAAGTTACCCTGTGTAAAGATCTAGAGTTATCATATTGTCAATATTTTTTAATTTGCTGCTAAAAATCCATAAAGATAATTGTTATTTTCTCAAATTTCAATAATCCAATGCCTATTAGTAATGTTAATATAGTGCTACCATAGGCGGATCCAAGGGGCCCTGAGGGCCCGCCCCCTCCTTTCATTGGAACATTTTGTTGATTACATATGGAATCACTGAAGCATGAATGTAGCGGGCCATCTCTTAAGACAGTCAGTGGGACCCCTTATATGAAAATTGTCTTGATGGTATATTTTCCCCCTGTTGCTCGTTGTAAGACCCGCAGTCACCCACTGTCAGATTTTCCGAGGGTCCTCGTAGGGAAACCGTATTTTTTTGAAAATATCGAAAATTCTCCCGAGCCAGAACGTCAAACAAGAAATGTGTCGGATGGATAGCAGGGACCATCGAGTAGCCGACTATAACCGGCCTTGCTTGTTACGCCCTTTGTTTGCTAAAGGACCCTTGTGTTTATTCTTTTAGGGGCTCCCTAGTTAACCTATTGAAATTTCCGTCCTTGTCCAATTGATCCCGATTTCCTGTGATATTTTAAATTTTCTGCCTTCATCCCAGTCTAGCCCTATTGCAGGACCTTTCTGAAATTTTCTATTTTTTATAACTTCACATCAAAAATTATCTTCATGTAGATACTCATCATCCAATAATACAATATTATTCAAAACGTATAGCTATACATGCTTTGCCATTTCAACATTGAATTTAAAAGAATGAATAAAAAAAAAAAAGCTCATAATAAAGGTATTTTTTCCTTTTAGATGGTCATTTATCATTTATTTAGAGGATCAACGTCTGACTCTTTTGGTTCTATTTTTTATTGTGTTGAATTGTATCAAAAATTATTGACTTTAATTAATTTTTGGTCAGTAGACTTGCACAGAACCTACAATGTTCCTATTAAATTTATTGATTTTGTTCTGTTCTGAAATATGCATGAGATGTTTGACACTGGACATAAAGCAAACCACAACTAATCGACCATTTCTTTTTTACAAAATCTTTCCAGCCCCAAATATTGCAGAATTGAATATTTAATTTTTTAAATGATTTTAATAGTATTTGTTTTTTCTAAATTTCTTGTATATTTTTCATGATCATGAAAACAGAAATTTCTTCATAATCAGCAATTTTATCCACATTAGAGAAATTGTATTTGTTTCCTTCAAGTGGTAACACCATTATCGATATACAGAGTTAAAACTATTATACCTATATAAATGAATATGTTTAAAATTTTTATGATAACAATAATTTCCACAAATTGTATATTTATTTATTTTTTTCTGACTGCAGAATTAGGTTTTAAAACATTTTTTTTCAAAATTTTTCAAAATTTTTTTCTGAAAAAATGAAAACTAAGCATTTTGTATCCATGGTAACAAAAAAATGAAACATACTTCCCCATTACTTTTTCGCATCATTGATAAGATATGACTATGGTATTTATGAATTCATGGTTGACTTTAACTGAGGTGTCCGCAAAAAATTATGGTGAGCATTCAAAAATGACCTCAAAAGGGTATTTTTTACCTAATGCAAACCACATAAAAAGGGGGGTATATGTGATTATGATTGAAAATGAATATGAAAATATCAGTTATTAAATTACATTGATAAAATGCTTATATTTAATAAAATCATAAAAAAATTAGTCTTTTTCTTAATCATTTTTTATGAAAATTATGTTGAAAATAGCCATTTTCAGCTTAAAATCATAGATATCCAGAAGAGGTAAAACTGGTCATCGGTTGCTTTGGCAACCGATATGCTTAGCAACCAAAATTTTGCCATTTTTGTTCGTTTCATCAAGACTAGTTAGTGTGTGAAGTTTGAAGAAAATCCATGACCATGCGTGCCACACTCCCTATGTAAGAGTTTAAATAGTTACAGAGAACCAGTATTAATGTGTTAACTGGTATCGATTAAATCACAAACTGAGTGTAATCATTTTTTATCAAAGGATGCTATGGTCATGTTCTGAATAATGAACTTTGCCTGTTATCGCTACTCCGCAGAAACCGTAAAAATTATCGTAAAAGTTTGTCACCAGCCATGTAGTCAGCACTTCTCTGACAGTGTTGACATGGATTATCATTGATATGGTCATAATTATAAATTTACTGTTTACAAAACTTTGAATTTTTCGAAATATTAAAGATTTTCTACCCCAGGAAAAGATAACCTTATCTGTATTTGGCAAAACTTTTAGGAATTTTTGGTCCTCAATGCTCTTTATGTCCCTACTTTATTTGGCCTTTTCAACTTTTTTGATTAATGTCACTGATGAGTGATGAGTCATTTTGTAGACGAAACGTGTGTCTGGCGAACAAACATTTTAATCCTGGTATCTATGATTTTATTTTAATAGTTTTCTCCCCTAAAATATTAAAAATAAGCTGTTCTTAAGCATACATATTAGACTTGGACGGGCCTTTTGGTTTTGATATTTGACCTTGAAATTGAGGTAAAGATCAAAAGTTGATTTGACGTTCTAGATTAAGACCTTTGCTATAACTTCTTATTGTTTCATAATAAAGCCATAACATTTTTTATATAAGGTTGCATTACATATGACCTTGAAAAAGTTAACCGGGAGTAGCCATTTTTGCAATGATTGCATATTAACGTACATAGAAACCATATATCTTTCAAATCAGTGTGAAGTAACTTATCATGTGAACCAGCTGTGGCATTTTGTAAACTTAAAGAAGCACATTATCTCCCTTATTTGAAGCAAAATTATAGAAAGCATATAGTTTTCAAATTAGTGTGATGTAAGCTATGAATGTGTTCAACATATGACCTCAAAATTATTGTTTCATTTCATTTGTCTGGCTCTGGAACTTTACATTATGAAGAAAACTAGTTGTGAAAAATGCCTATGAAAGTGTATAGTATGCTGCCGGTGTAGAAATAAAAATAAATATTTTCACTTATTTCGTTAAAAGCAAAGCAATAAGTATTTAATGAAACTTTTCTTTAATAAAATTTTAAATATCTTTAATTTTAGTTTAACGTGTCCTGGAATATTTTACTTTTAATCTTAATAATTTTAAAACCCTGACTTACCTATCAGTTTCAAAATTCAAACTTATACGTTTCAAAGCAGAATTTTGACTTATATACAGCCAATTTAATTGATGTTGTAGCAACATAACCACCATGTAGAACGCCACATGCGGGGTGTTAGCTATGTTTGGGTCCTATCATTCATTAAGGGATGCGTGGTTGCATGGGTGTTTTTTAATAACAAAATGCGTTTAAAAGCGCCAATAACTGTTCGATATGATATCCAAAACATCTAACATAAAAACAACTATGGCGCAAATTCGTCTTGCCATACAGTAGGGAATATTACGCTTTGTTTGTGACGAATTACACGAGTAGACATTCAGATATTGATATGTGTCATTAGCTTTTTATAAAATATATCTGTAGTAATTTGATCATTTGATATTTTAATCAAAATGCCTAAAAATGGTAACTGTTCTGTACTGGTTTCCATAGTAATGTTCACCAAAGGTTGCAGAGAGTATTATATATCATGGAGTATGGTCAATTCTTTCGTGACTTTGTCCAAAAAAAAAAAACAGTCATCGAGATATCTTTGCCATTGATAAAATTACTTGTACATGTATTAAACAAGATATCCTTGGAATTAGACTTTTTCTCAATTGTAAAATGAGATAAAAAATAAAGTGGAATTGTAACACTTTCAAAGTTCTGTCCAAAGAAAATGATTAAAAAATGTTCTCTGCAGCTGTCCCTCATGAAAAAGATGAAATGAGGTCATTTGTATACCATGTGAAACATATGGGTTAGATACAGGCACTTTTTGGAAAGTCAAAACTGTATGAATCGCAAAGATGTCTATCGGATCCTTTTAAAAAGTCTCACTTCAGGGTACGTTTGTCTGCTTTAAAAGAGCTACAGTAGCTAAAAAAGGTGTTTTATTTCTATTTTCCCAGCCAAAAATACAGTATGTTAATAGAGTTATCTCCCCTTAAACCAAGTATCTATATTTTAATTTCAAAAATAATTCTTATCATTTAGCATTTATCAATACAATGCTAAATAACCAATTCTTACTATCAAATACAAAAAAGGAGACTAGTCGTATTTTTTTTAGAATTTATAGTTTAATGTAATAGAGTAGAAAACATAAAGAATTACAAGGTAATAACTGTTACCGCTTTCAGTCGTATCGGCTCTTCAAACAGTCTATCAACGTTACTATATGATAACGTAGCAAGGCTGACTTTACTCAGTAACTTCTCGAGAAGAAGTGATATAAGCTATAAAGATTCTTTGACATCACGTTTCGATATATACATTTGAGGTCCTTAAACTGGATAAATCAAACTTGGAGACTAATGATTATACTAATCGCACTATCCAACAGAATTGAATTAATGAATAGATGCAGCATATACAGCTGGCTGCTGCACGTCTTGAGATTTACCTAGAAGGGTAAAAGAAAGTAAATAAGGAGGACGGACCCAAAAGGTAATAGCTAGAGGTAAATGTATGATCTGCTGACTTGTTAATAAGAAATAAAAATTCCAAATAGCGAGAAATGAATGTCGGTTACGAGTGTTAATATAGCGAACATATTTGTGGAAACTCTTTTTGATGAAAAAAGTTCTACGCGTAAAAATATACAAGGGGTGTTCTTCATTCAATCTACCTCGAAATGTCATAAACTACACTTAGAAAATGCAATTTTCAATCAAAATAGCTGTGGCCCCATATGTTTTGGGGGTTTATTCATACCCAAATTCTTGAAAATTCAGAATGGGACAATGAGAAACTGTGTCGACAGATTTTTTATAATAAAAACGCGAACCCCAAAAATACTACTATATATTGTCGCCTATGTAAATAGTTGTTGCTTTGCTTTTAACCTGAAATCGAAAGGTTTCTTGAAATAAATAAACTCTAAAGACGACCGGGGTGGGTGGGGGGAGGGTTAGAGGCTGGTGGTGGTGGTGGTGGTGGTGGTGGTGGTGGGGGTGGTGGTAGATAGCGGTATATTGCATAGGGGCCTAAATTTGAAGTACGTTTGCACTTTTCTGATAATTCGATTGACATAATGATAAAATAAACTTCTTCTTGCATGGATTCGCAATAACTCAAGTGCGAATTATATGTTTTGAAGATTATTGTGCTATCGTGTGTGTCATTTAGAAATGTCGCCGACATCACCTGACAAAGGTTGAGCATGGCTCGTCCTTGAAGCATCAGTAGGAGAACACATTATAATGGGCTATTGTGCGTATGCTAGCGGAATGATACATATCGCTCTTCTAGAAAACTTCATTGCCGGTTTATTGACAACAACATGGATATCTGCACTATTTTTAGCTTTAACGTCAGGCTCAGGTAAATAGATAATCAAACTTTTTGCGATTTGGTTTGCAGATGAATTATTAAAGTTAAGTCATTTAATGTAGTTTAAGTTACATCATCATTTGAATCTAGTACATGATTAATATTGAATTATTAAAACATATAGGGACAAATCAATACAAACTAAAATTAGTGGATATACGAGAACCCGGGACGTCACAATCTCACAAATAAGTCCAAAATCAGCTTAATGTACCCTACCCGCCTATGTTCGATTTGTCAATTTCAGTTATTTTTACCCTAACTTCAGATTTTCGAACATAAACCATTCTGTAGTTTTTCCTAAACGATGTGCACATTATAATGGGCTATTGTGCATATGCTAGTGGAATGATACATACCGCTCTTCTAGAAAACTTCAATGCCGATTAATTGACAACATCATGGATATTTGCACTATTTTTAGCTTTCATGTCAGGATCAGGTAAATCTAAAATAAACCTTTTAGTTTTTTTGTTCTGGAGATGAATTATTACAGTTAAGTCATTTAATGTAATTGAAGTTATATCATTATTTGAAACTAGTACCTCATTAATATTGAATTGTTAGAGTTTAGTCATTTTATGTAATTGAAGTTATATCATCATTTGAAACTAGTTCGTCATTAATATTGAATTATCAAAACATGTAGGGACAAATCAATACAAACTAGAATTAGTGGATATAATGGCATACAATAAAATAATTGAAATAGAGAGCACAGCACCGTCATGAAACTCACTGAAGAGCAATGTTAGAAATTTAAATTATTAAGAATTGTAAAAAAAATAGCAATTGACTGTCGTAGTTGCGACTTGGTACATGCTATTTAGAATGAAATTGGTTATTTGAGCCAGGTTTTGCTGTGCGGAAATCCGCCTACTTGATCATTTAAATTCCAAATACGTATTTCAAAAGTCAATGGGCACACTAGCTGTGTAGTCCTCCTCTCAATTGCTGTATATCAATACCCAGTCTAACGGACGACGATCCTTTTAAAGAGTAGTTGCAAGGGGCCAGTTCGTTCAGATGGTCAGTCATACAGCAGATCATGTATCTAGTTAAACGACCCCAGCATTTTCAGATGGACGTGGCTGCGAAATCATTTACCCTGCGCAGTCAAACTTGCATGCGCTAGGAAAATAAGAGACAAAGTTAAGTAAACCACATGGAAAAGATACACATTACACATTTTTTACTATGAATTCAGAAAACCCTATATTAGCAGAAATTGGACGGTTTTGCTTTCTGAAGTTAATAAGGATGACGGACAACAAAGATAATAGCAATAAGTAAATTGATGATCTACTGCTCTGTTTACTAGAAAATAAATTTGAAATAGTGAGAAATAAAAGTCGGCTATTGGTGTAAATATCCTGAGAAAATTTGCAGAAACTCTTTGCGATGTTCTACGCGTAAAATCATTTGAACGACTTTTAAATGACCGCAGTAAACAGTTTCCTTAAAATATGATTTTTTTCAATTTAAAACTGCTGCACGATATGTATTTTGCGGATTTAATCACACCCAAAGTGTTGAAAATTCAGAATGTGACATTTTGTCGACAAATTTTGTACAATTAAAACGCAAACCTAAGAAATACTACTATTGTTCCCTTTGCAAATATATATATATAGTTACTTTCTCTAAACAAGAAATCGAAAGGGTATGAAATAAATAAACTCTAACAACGACTGATGGGTAGATGAACTTAACAGCGAATGTATATTAAACAGCGGCTACATTTTGTCATTAAAATGGTCTCCGTTTGACCCAATCCAAAAAGACTTAAAGACTTTTTCAAACAATATTTGTGATAACGAACCCCTCTTTCTATTAAGGTGACACCTTTGAGCGTTCATAAAATATGGATACAATTATCGCTTATGCAAGGGACGTATTATGGCGTCTTTAATCATATCCGGGAGTTCAGTGACGTTGTATGGACACGTTTGGGGGATTGGACACATTCGAGGGGGATGGACACGTTCCTGAGTTTAACATATTTATTTCCATTTATCAGTCAGCCTGTGTGAATTTCTTTGATGGACGAAATATATCTAAAATAGCAAATGTCGATTTCATTAATAAGATTATTTAAAACGTGCAAGTGTATTTCAAATTCATTAAATCATAAACTAATCTGTGTATAAATCGTATCTAGTTTGTTGCATTGCATTAAAATACTCCTTCCTGATGACAGGAATTTGTTCACTAACTCATAATTTTGGCCCTAAAAATCTGATTTTTTTTTTACTGCAAAAAAAAAAAAAAAAAAAAATGAGGTGAAAGGAGAAGGTCCGTTAAGGGCTCATTCTTTTTTTAAGCACTTAAGCGTCTAATTCAGTCGATTCAATTCGTTTATGTTCAAGATTTGAACAGATTTGGTCATTAAAGACGACTCAAAATCAAGATTAAATATGACAAATCTTTCAAATAGCCGTAAAACGTCACTTGTCAGATGGTTTTTGTCTAAAATGGAAGTAGCCGCATTCGTGTTCATTCTCAACATTTCTATATGTTATGTTTTATCATTAAATACAACACATATTTAAATATTAAGATTGAACACTTCCATTAAAGACCAAAACCGCCTAAAAATAGCACAAAGGCTAAAATTGTGAAGATTTCAGTGTTTTTGCATGAAATAATGATGCTAGTACCTGATGCATGTGCATTGAATTGACAAAACCAGCCCATATTTATGTAACAAAAGTATTCAGCTTTCCAAAAATATTAAAAAATTTACATTTTAACAACTTTGTAAAAATGCTAAAAAGGGGTCTTACCGGGCCTACTCCTTTTGATGAAAGCATAAGCTAAAATGTCCAATGGTTTCGCAAATCCTGATTTTTTTGCAGGATTCTGCAAACTTTATGACAGTTTTCTGGAGAAAAAAAACTGTGGCGCCACATTTCGCCCACAAATACGTTTGCTGAAATATTCTTTATATACCATATTCTTTACTTTTCAACAAAAATTTTAGTGGGCGAGGGGTGGCCCACATAAAATTATGAGAAAAGGTGGAAAAAGTTGAAAATTTGTAGGAAAAATTGCGAGAATTAAATCTTTTCCTATTTTATAAATATAAATATAAAGCAGATATACAATTCTTTATATTATACGTTAAGATATCATATATTAGGCAATACATGCACATACGATTTACTTTAATAATTGAAGTTAAAAAATAAAAACCTTTCCAGGGCCGTTTATTGGGGTTCCTGGCTTTACTCCTTTAAAAATGAAAACAACACGTTATGAATTTCATGCGTCAGAAGCGCTTTTCTGGATCTACCTTAATCAGTTTTAAAACATAAAGTAACTGATAATGTAAAAAAACCGTTTCAGCAATATTTATTCTATATACGTAATAAAATATTTTATAATTTTTTACACCAAATTGTTTAAAATAGAACAGGATGGAACATATTAATTTGTATCCTATGAAATAAAGATTCTTAACATGCAATCGTTTTAAAGACACATATAAAGAATATCCACATGAATGTATTTATTACTAAGGGTAAAATTGTATTACAATGGCAGAGGTTATAGCTAGTACTCCTATTTCATCATACAAGTGATAACACTACTTAATTTATATCAACAATATTTAAAAAAGAAGTTCTGACGATATATATGATACAATTACTTTTATTTTAAAATTCACATAAAGAAACAACTTACAGCATTGAAATACTAAGGAATTCTTATTGCATGTATTCTTATCAACTCATGTGCTAATCATATGTGCAATCGTGTGCGTCATTTTGAAATGTCGCCGACATCACCTGATAAAGGTTGGGCATGTTTAAAAAGAAGTTCTGACGATATATATGATACAATACTTTTATTTTAAAATTCACATAAAGAAACAACTTACAGAATTGAAATACTAAGGAATTCTTCTTGCATGTATTCTTATCAACTCATGTGCTAATCATATGTGCAATCGTGTGTGTCATTTAGAAATGTCGCCGACATCACCTGACAAAGGTTGGGCATGGCTCGTCCTTGTAGGATCAGTAGGAGAACACATTATAATGGGCTATTGTGCATATGCTAGTGGAATGATACATATAGCTCTTCTAGAAAACTTCAATGCCGATTTATTGACAACAACATGGGTATCTGCACTATTTTTATCCTTTATGTCAAGCTCAGGTAATATAAAATCTTTTGCTTTTAGTTTTGCAGATGAATTATTAGAGATAATTCATTTAAATGTAATTGAAGTTATATTATCCATCATTGATATTGAATTATTAAAACATGTAGGGATAAATTAATACAAACTAAAATTAGTGGAAATACAAAAGTTCAAGACGTCCTTGCTAAACTGGATACGATTAATTTTGCGTGTAATTAGTACCTTCCCAAACATGCCAAAATGGCATACACTAAACGCAAAAGGCCATAGCACGGTCATGAGACTCAAAAAAGAGCAATGTTAAGGAATTTAACTTATTAAGAAATGTTGAAAAATAGCAATTGGCTGTCGTAGTTCTGACTTGGTACGAGCTATTTAGAACGAAATTGGTTGTTCGAGCTAGGTTCTGCAGTGCGCAAGTCCTCCCACTTGCTCTACAGTCATTAAATTACTATTATTTATTTCAATGGGCATACTAGCTGTGTATTCGTCCACTCAATTGCTATTTTTCAATACCAAATCAAACGGACGACCCTTTAGAAAAAAGTAGATGCAAGGGTCCAGTTCGTTCAGAGGGTATATCATAATACTGATCATGTACATAGTTTAATGACCCCAGTAATTTCAGTTTGACGTGACTGTGAAATCATTCATCCCGCGAAGTCAAACTTGTGCGCGCTAAAACAAAATAGGAGACAGAGTTAAGAAAACCACATGCAAACGATACACATAACAAAAATGTTACTATGAATTCAGTTTTCCTTTATTAGCAGTAATTAGAAGGTTCGTTATCTTAACTGGACGGTTGCAGATGTACTGATTACGTTATGATATCTAATAAATAGGAAATTAGGTTTGCTTAACCTCCAATGGTAATTATTTCATGCATTTTATATAAGGACGACAACCGATTAACAAGAAATACAAAATGGTACAAATGTAGGTTCTACATTTGTTCGACGTGGATGAAGACTGGAGAATGTAAACTTGCTGCCAGCGCAGCCTAGTACATATTTTGATATTTCTGTTATATACGATATATAAAAGCAAGCTAGTTTGTCGCAATCCCTCATTGTAATGTTTTCAGGACCTATTGCCAGTACCATCATCAGCCGATTTAGTTGTAGAGTGGCTATGATACTAGGATCACTCATGTTATCCACCGGACTTGTCTTAACAGGGTTTGTAGAGGATATCAAATGGACATATCTTACATTTGGAATTCTTTCAGGTAAAAAGAGTAACGTGAAAACAAAAAATTGGCGATAATAATACCGAGCTCCAAGGGAAATTCAAAAGGGGGACCCCATAAAACCTGACAAAATCAAATGTTAGAATACAACAACTAACGGAATGAATGGATAACAAAAAGTACGATAGAAACACATCACAATTAAAAAGTATGCGTTTCGCACTAAGAAACGATCGTCGTCTTTCTCAGCAACTATCATTCAATTTTATTCGTTGGAATGTATGCGATTACCTTGGATACAAAATATTCTGAAAAATTGAAACCTGTATTCAAATGCGACATTAACCACTATGAAGAAAGAAAATAAACCGTGGTATAGTTTGTTGCTTTTATTATAACATTACAGAACAAAGGCACTTAATGGAACTTAAAGGGACTGTGACACATCAGCATTCCGGGGTCTTTTAAATCTTGGCACTTGTGCGCAAGTCCTCCCACTTGCTCTACAGTCATTAAATTACTATTATTTATTTCAATGGGCATACTAGCTGTGTATTCGTCCACTCAATTGCTATTTTTCAATACCAAATCAAACGGACGACCCTTTAGAAAAAAGTAGATGCAAGGGTCCAGTTCGTTCAGAGGGTATATCATAATACTGATCATGTACATAGTTTAATGACCCCAGTAATTTCAGTTTGACGTGACTGTGAAATCATTCATCCCGCGAAGTCAAACTTGTGCGCGCTAAAACAAAATAGGAGACAGAGTTAAGAAAACCACATGCAAACGATACACATAACAAAAATGTTACTATGAATTCAGTTTTCCTTTATTAGCAGTAATTAGAAGGTTCGTTATCTTAACTGGACGGTTGCAGATGTACTGATTACGTTATGATATCTAATAAATAGGAAATTAGGTTTGCTTAACCTCCAATGGTAATTATTTCATGCATTTTATATAAGGACGACAACCGATTAACAAGAATACAAAATGGTACAAATGTAGGTTCTACATTTGTTCGACGTGGATGAAGACTGGAGAATGTAAACTTGCTGCCAGCGCAGCCTAGTACATATTTTGATATTTCTGTTATATACGATATATAAAAGCAAGCTAGTTTGTCGCAATCCCTCATTGTAATGTTTTCAGGACCTATTGCCAGTACCATCATCAGCCGATTTAGTTGTAGAGTGGCTATGATACTAGGATCACTCATGTTATCCACCGGACTTGTCTTAACAGGGTTTGTAGAGGATATCAAATGGACATATCTTACATTTGGAATTCTTTCAGGTAAAAAGAGTAACGTGAAAACAAAAAATTGGCGATAATAATACCGAGCTCCAAGGGAAATTCAAAAGGGGGACCCCATAAAACCTGACAAAATCAAATGTTAGAATACAACAACTAACGGAATGAATGGATAACAAAAAGTACGATAGAAACACATCACAATTAAAAAGTATGCGTTTCGCACTAAGAAACGATCGTCGTCTTTCTCAGCAACTATCATTCAATTTTATTCGTTGGAATGTATGCGATTACCTTGGATACAAAATATTCTGAAAAATTGAAACCTGTATTCAAATGCGACATTAACCACTATGAAGAAAGAAAATAAACCGTGGTATAGTTTGTTGCTTTTATTATAACATTACAGAACAAAGGCACTTAATGGAACTTAAAGGGACTGTGACACATCAGCATTCCGGGGTCTTTTAAATCTTGGCACTTAATGGAACGTAAAGGAAATGTGACACATCAGCATTCACAGTTTTTTTTAATCTTTGCTGTTTATTAAAGAGAATGTTGATTTTAATTACAATTAGTAGCTATTATTTTTATTACGTTAAACGCGTTTCTGATGAAACGCACGAAACCATGCATTTGCGGTGTTTTTACCACCATAAAGTAATGACTGTAGCAGTTAAGTTTGAAATTTATGATTCGTTTGTCATTCATTTGTTAATTAGGGAATATATATTTACGATTGTGCGTAAGATTTTATTACATTGTCAACAATTCTTGTTCTAGGTAGCACATGTAAAATAAAAAGATAATTAAAAATAAATGTTATAACAAAAAATGAAAATTCTGTATCAAGTTTTTAATATTTGGTGTCAATTAGGTATCATAATGGACAAATGCAATTGCTTTGATATTAGGATATTATTATTGCTAGGACACATCATAATTGACATCCTCAAGTATTTCA
Source organism: Mytilus coruscus (assembly GCA_017311375.1). NCBI lineage: Eukaryota > Metazoa > Mollusca > Bivalvia > Mytilida > Mytilidae > Mytilus > Mytilus coruscus. The sequence continues at coordinate 62,946,561 of CM029607.1, read as the reverse complement.
AAGTGGATGAATATGAAACGTATACAATCACACCCGAAAGTATTATTGATTGCGAACGAATTCCAACAGAACTATAGCAACAGCATGCCGATCTAGAGATTAAGAGCACATGTGCGGGCAAGCAAACATGTTCATTAGCAAATACATATGTTTAGAATAGAAAATGAAAGGATATGGAGTAAATGTACATGGGACAAAATCGCACACAATACATAGAAAACATAGAAAATTATCAATGAACAGGGCTTTTATTCCTGTTCTTCATCTTGACAGTTGATGTAGGGCCTTGTTTGTCAAAGATGTTTAAAGTTAAAAAGTAATTTCATGTTTTCATTTAAGCACCATTTTAATGAAAAGGAGCCGAGGTGGCAGAATGGTCTTTATAGTCCATCTACTGTATCACAAGCCTGTCAACACTGAAGTTGTTAGTTCGAACCCTGCAAGTTCTATTCAAAGCTTAATTGACTAGGACGGTCAATTTTCCTGTCGATCCAAGGTCTGTTATTCTCTCCGGGCATTCCGTTTCTCTACCAATAAAAACTGACTGCCACGATATATCAAATAGTGCTGAAAGTGAAATTAAACACCATCAATCAATCAATTAATCAATCAGTAATCTGAATATAATTGCTTTTCAGGAATAGGACTTGGGTTATGCTACAATACAGGTTTGATAGTGATAGCGTTTAACTTTGAACAGAAACGTAACATGGCGTGCGGCATAGCCGTATCGGGTGGTGGAATTGGACCTTTCATTCTTACTCCTGTTTTCCAATTAATATATGAGAAATACAATTATTCCGGATTTTTTTTACTATTAGGAGGCCTTGCATTGCAAAACTGTGTGTTCGGTGCCACATTTCGACCATCTAAAACAGAACTTGCAATGAAAACCGCAAATTCAAATCGTAAGGAAAGATTGTGTGATTCTATGTCGTCTTATATGAAGATAGTTCGGAGTAAATCAATGTTCCCTGTATGTTTAGGATTCTTCCTGGCAAATATTAGCATTTATCTACTCTATATACATTATCCTGAGTATTGTCTCCAGACAAAATCATCGAAAATTGAAGTGTCTATATTTTTATCTATAGCCGGTATATCTGGCTGTTTTACACGGATATTATTTGGTATGGCTAATAACAGCCATAACATTAATGAATTAATAATGCTATTTGGAGTGTTTAGTTTGTTAGGCTTAGGTACCATTATATTTCCTTTATTTAGTTCATATACAACGGCCAAAGTTATGTTTGCTTGCCTACTTGGCGGATATTCTGGTTGCTGTTGGGCAGTTGTGAATACGATAGTTATAAATATTTTAGGACATGAGAAACTCGCACATGGTGTTGGTTATCTCATGGTATACGTTGGAGTCGGAACATTCATAGGACCGCCACTTGCAGGTGATTTTTATTCTTTATATTTTTTCATACATATTTTTACTGCAACCGCGATTATATTTTTGAAATATGTGCACTTTGCAGTCAGGCAAAATGATCTGACGAGTGTTTGACAGGCAGAATATTTTTTGAAAAATGAGGAGAGAAATTAACTAAAGCGCCCTTGGACTGCATAGCAGTGTAAATCCTTATATGATCTATAATATTGATTAAATTTACATTTTGAAGTAACTTGAGAGATTTAGTAGGAAGTTTATGAATGAATACTGCTCCCAGACGATTTTGACTGAACTATTACATCCTTTTTCTTTTTTGACTTTTCGTACTCTTACATGGCTTTCTAAACCTCTGGTCTCGTGATTGCCTAGTAATAGTTACTATAGAAACACTGCCGACTGATTTTGGAATGAAATGTAAATATAATATTTTAAAAGACAATATTAGATATTTTATATGGATAATAATAATCCGTTTTTATTTGTTAGGATTTATCATTAATTATGGTGGTACTTATGGAGATTCCTTCACAGTAGCAGGTATGCATAACTTTAAACTTGAAATAATATCAAAGAAAAATAACACTTTATTTGAATCTTTTTTGTACAACTGGGAATATTCATAATCACAACCAAATGTTAAGCACAACAATAACATGTTCTGAAGGTGTCAAAAATGTGAAAACAAAGATGCTAGTGTAAAACAATCTTTTCGACGGTCTTAACATGCAATCGTTTTTAAAGACACATATAAAGAATATACACATGAATGTATTTATTACTAAGGGTAAAATTGTATTACAATGGCAGAGGTTATAGCTAGTACTCCAATTTCATCATACAAGTGATAACACTACTTAATTTACATCAACAATATTTAAAAAAGAAGTTCTGACGATATTTATGCAATTGACATCATGCAATTTTCTTAAATATTATTAAATATTTCAAGCTACATGTTTAAAGTTTAAAGTTATGTATACGAGATGTGAATATGATTAACAAAACCGTAAAAAAAATTGCCGATCACTTGTAAATATCTCAATTGTACGGTTATCGATGACACAGTTATTGATTGAAACCCTTAAGAGTTGCATTAGATAAAGACACATTGCTTTTAATCAAGGTCTACAGTGAAGTTTCATCAAATGATGGACTGCTTGCATTCACAGTAGACATGACACAGTTGTCATCGATGACCATATTCTATAATTTTAACGTGTATTGAGTACGGGATATTTTTTGAGCTCTCGATTTTTAAGTTTTTCAATTGGTTTTTGCTATTTGTCGTCTTTATGTTTTTTTTTCCATGTAGTGGTCTATTCTTATTGGACTTATGGTTTTCGCTTGTCCTCTTATTATCTACTCATTCCTTTTAATCAGCAGAAAATGCAGAAAAGTGTTCGTACTGTTAGATTGTTATAAGTGAAAGAGAACAATCTTTTCATTCGGAACAGGTATGAACTCTGAGTAATTATTTTTCTTACTAGTCACACAAAAGCGTTTTTACTTTTTAGTCCTTACAAAATCAGACAATTTAGCACAACATGTAGCTTGAAATATTTAATAATATTTAAGAAAATTGCATGATGTCAACTACACTTTGTCAAAGAATGAACAACATCTTTATTCCTTTAATCTAAACCCAATCTTTCTTAAGATATAACAAAAGACAGTCACTACACGTAACTGAGGTTCCGTAAGAGTTTATATTTTTGAAAGTGTATACCTTTCGTGAATACTTTCAATCTGGTGTGTTTATTTCGTCTAAAACAAAACCTTGGTGAAATTATGTCTTGGTAATGTTTCGCTATTTATTCAAAACGTTTGAAATACATTGCTTGAAAATATTCAATGTTCCACATTCGCATGAGATATTTTGACTTTAACATTAGTTGGTCACTGATTTCTATAACCTTTGCTCACAAATGCTTGAGTTAAGGTTAATCTAGACAAGCATCGGGCCTGCCTATTTTTTCAGAAGGATGGGAACAATAGAAAAATTGTGTTCGTGTATCTGTTCTTACAAGAGACAAGGAACGAAACATAATACTACATTTATTAAATTGTTTCCTATCGTTTGATGTTCCTTATAGACGTATGAGATCACTTGACTACACACTGGCTGCTGAATGCAAATATTGCACATTTCAATTTACATAATATCATAGTCTTAATAAACCAAACAAAATATCAAACATATATTGAAAAAAGGTATTCCTAGTATACTGCAATCAGACATGTATAAAATGGTGGCTTTTCCCATCGACTTAAGATCAAGTCAAATACACTTTTCTATTGTCTACTTCCTGATTTATAAAGGATATGTCGACTTTCATTTAGTACACATTTTTCAAACATTCACCTCAAGCTAATTTCTTTTAATATGTTCACTTGATGACATAATCTTGGTGAACAGGGCAAGATGACATAAGATAAGTCATAGTATGGAAACGCATATTAGTCACCAGTTGGTCAGTTGTCAACTCAACTTGACGACAAAAACAAATGAGAAAGTTGCATTATAATAGAACTTGTACGTCTACAGATAAGGACTGGCAAAAAGTACAATACGATTGGATCTATTTTAATCAAAAATAAAATTCATTCGTATTTCTAAACTTGTGTACAGTAAAGGACAGAATATCGCCGCATTCACTCTGTTATTTATATCTGGGTTATTTTTATAACAAACTCTGTACATGAGGTCAAAAAAGTAAAAAACGATTTATTTACATCGAATTTTTAATCAACGACCCCCCCAGAAAAGAAAGCCCTCATCCCCCAACCAGCCAAAATATTTTGAAGTTTTGATATGACTTTGTAATATTTATATGTATTTCAGGTATTTTATTAGTTATAGGAGCATTTTGTTGCCTTTGTAGTACAATGTGTCAAAGAGAAGTGGACACTAAAGCAGATATTGGTGATCTTGAAATGACTGTAACAACTGATAAACATAAATAAACTATTTTAGACAATAATGGAACAGAAGAAAATGATAGTTTTTTATTGAAGAAATAGAAAATATGAATATCGATATAGGGTTTATAAACAAACAATAAAACATATTATAGAATTACATAACAAAGAATAATTTAATGCTCTTAAAGTTATGAAACTATATTGGTAGAAATTCTTTTATATTCAAAGGTTCCAGTGAGTGGCTACATGTTCATTTTATCTCCTGGATATAAACAATTGACATACAAAAGAGGACGTCAATTTGATATTATCACGTACCTACATGAGACCTACTATTGAATATGGCTTTTGAATTACATGACCGGTGTTGCATACATATAGTATGAGATGACGGCGTACTTTGTCGAAGCAATAACTACATTCTATCTTAATTTCCTGTGATTCTAAATTCTTGCAATCCCATGATTTTCTGATTGTATACGAACTCATTAAATTTAAACTGATGAAGCCATATACTAAATGGTTGTCATCTTCCCGACTTGCTACGATAACTTTTCACGAGAAAATGATGACGAGTTACAGCACATAAAATCTCATATCTTTAATTGAAAACTTCCAGTTTCAATTTTCAATTAGAAAACCATTAACCGTTTTAAAAGATTTATATTCTTGAATTTCACACCACCTTAAAAAACCAAAGATGACGTAAAGTCCAACAAGTTTTAGATTAGCATTCGACTATAGGTAAATATTTTAGAATCTAAAAGACAAAACATAATTTTCCTTATTGAAAAAATAATTTGAAAATAAAAACCATAAGTCTAGATAATCAGATATCACCATGACCCATGGCCTAATTAGCAAAAATGACGGAGAGACATATAGATTCTACCACTGCATCGAGTGTGATACGATATTTATCGACTCGAGACAGTTAAATTTTCAAATTTAAAACGCGAGGCTTGCCGGAGCGTTTTAAATATTTAAAATTTAACTGTCGAGAGTGGATAAATATCGTATTACACGAGATTTGGTGGTGGAATCTGTTTCTCTAATGATTTTCAAACAATATGCAGGCAAACTTATTCCTTCTTTTCGAATGATCTGCAAAAAGATGTGTTCTTTCTATGTGACGTCATCAGGCATGGTCGCCTTTTTTCATGCCGTCACAATAGGAAATTCAGAGGAAAGTAAGAAAATTCGACGTCATAATCGGATTTTAACCAATGATGAACTGAGATCAAACGAACCACACGTTGATTAAATTTTTTTTATACAATGGGTGCAGAAAGGGATAAATTCACGAAGAATTAGAGAAAAATAATTAACTCACAGGTACACTACACATAAACAGAAGATATAGACACGTTTTTTTTCAATTATCACCCGTAGTAATGATCGTCGCCGCTTGGTGCGCTACAATACCGTCCGCCATTACAGTAATGTTAAAAACGTAAACAAAGCATTCAATCGTAACAAGAACTATATATAAAAGTTAAGTTCATCATGTCTAGTGAAGTTAAAAATTCAATGCCATAAATTTTCAAGGAAATAAATTTGTATGGAAAATTGTTTTGTTTGTTTAAAAAAAAACCCTTTATTTTTTTATATGTTGGTTATATATAATTAGCGAGATGTGGTATGATTGCCAGTGTGTGTATTCTTCAAACAACTTAATTGTTGCTTGTGTGGTTTATACAATGTATATATATTATGTAAATAGCATCACTTGTTGTGTAAATTAAACATTCCAGTCTTTACACTTCGATTGATCATTTAAGGAGACCTTTCATACCGTTGTGATTTTTCAATGTTGCTCTTGATATGCACACTACATGTACAATGTAGGTACATTTATTTTAATTTTATTGTATGGTCAGGTTAAAAATCAGTCTTTCTGCATCTCTGAGGCCAGGATAAGTTTACACATATGTGTCTAGTTTGGTGCAGATAATGATAGAAGGGAGATTTTAGTTGAACTTGTAGTTTGTTTACATTTTTCAATCAGTCATATGTCAATTAATTGCCCTACTGTGTTAAGTAATATTTACACAGTTAATACCATGTTGTGTCTTAATTATCTAACACTGATTATCAACATAGTTGTGTGGTCTGGCTTATCACAAAGGACCCTTTGTTATTTTTAAGGACATTTAAATTGATTGTCAGTTGTAACAATTTCATCCCATTACATCAGTTAAAGAGTAAAAAATCTTAAAAGGTTTATCATGAAACCACTTATTGGTATATAAAGGTGTCCAATTAAATGTTTTCATGTAAATACCACCAACTGATTTTTTTACTCTTTGATTGATGTATTGCGATGAAAGTTTTATCATAAATTATGAATAAGAGGAGACGTGGGGTACAATGTATATATCAATGTGACAAACATCCAATTACAAAAAAAGTTCTACAAAAAAAAAAAAACCAAACACCAATGTAAATTAAAAAGGGGGAACCAATGAAATAACGAAAAACGTCTAGAAGGAAACACACAGGCTTAAACAATAAACATATGTCTATTCAATACATGTATATATGTCATCCTGAATATGCATAAACTATTTGCCACTGGACGCAATCAATGGATCTATGATATAATACAATTATAATACATTGTACGTCAACCTCTAAATCATTTAGAATCTATAGCAGTTACATACTGTAATGGGTGATCATCAACGACTTACATGTACATGCAGTGGCAGATCCAGGGGGGGGGTTTCGGTGTTTGGAATCCCCCATTTGTTTGGACTATCAATGCTTTAGAAAGGGGACATATGGTTGGAACCCCCCCTTTTTTTTAATAATTGCTGGATCCGCCCCTGGCATGTACAGTCCTACTTAAAGAAGAAAAAATAAAATAACATACAAATTTCACTCATCACTTTCATTAGTATCTCTGATCAGATCTAACCGTAAATTAACTAAAGCAGAGCATACAAGTAAAATGTCATCAAACAGTTTTAAGGATGATACAGGCACAGTCCCACTTAGAATTTTAAAGACCTTGAGTCGTCGAATTACCCTTTCGACATGTATTCGTACTCTGGCAATCCTTTTTGTGGTTGTCACATCCTCTGCACTTAACTGAGGTTTGTTTTTTGTGAACGCTGGAATGTTCAGCGTAACACGCAATGGAAACAATAAGTCATCTATTGTAAAGCCACGATCGGCCATAATCTCGTCTCCTGGAAGCAAGTAATGCATGAATCCACTTTTTTCTACTATAAATTTGTCACTAGCACGACCACTAAAAGCTTTGGATATGAACATAATTTGTCCATGTGGGGATATTCCAACTAAATATTTAGCTGTATTGCGGGATTTGTAATTGCTGTACGTTTCACCCCTACTCCTTAAATTAGTTGGCCTCTGCATAAATGCTTCAGCACAGTCAATAATACAGGTAGTTCTTGTATAATTTACCCTAAATGATTCGGGACAACAGTCTTTTATTACTTCTCTAGGGAGCCACACAGTCAAGGACTTTAACTTATCTGCCAACACAGGAATCCACGAATTAAATATTTTGCAAGCTAAACCACTTGATATACCAAATCTTCTGCATAGATCGTCAAAAATTAAATTTAACTTAAGTCTCATGAGCACAAGGAGTAATACATTTCACCAGCGTGAAAAAGACCTCTTTTGTGACCCCTATATACAATAAAGCGTCATTGTCCGTTATTAAATTTTGTGCAGCAGACATAGTTGCTCCATCAGATTTACTTTGAACTCCCTTTTCTTCCGTTAAAACTATATTTGTTTGAGAAAATCGAGTCTGAAAAATCGGTCCATTCTTTCCCGTACGTGTGATCTTTTTGCGGTAAGAAGTCCGATTCAAGATATTGTGTACCAACAGTAGATGAAGCTTCTAAAACATTAAAAATACAAATAGCCTCCGGTAGTTTCTCAGACGACGTACTCGTACCTAGTTCACTTTCTAAAGTAGTGTCCAATTCTGTTATTTCCATATCGGAATCGGGATCACCATCTTCTAGTTTTCTTTTTTTTTCACTGTCAACTGATGCTTTAAAATTTTTCTTCTACCGGGAGTTGTCTAGTTTTCATTCCCCATCTTTAACTTAGGAGAAGGATTCCGATCTGTAGGTTTTCCGTCAATGAAATGTTCAGAGCATACATATACTTTTTCGGAAGATCTTTCCGATTTAAAGCTTTTATCCACTCAAGCCTAATCGATTCCTTGGATGGCATTACATGTAGTCTGTAAGGAATTAAACAGGGACAATGGTCGTGCATTTCACCATGTAATTCACACATTGATTTCTTCCACAGAGTTATTTTTTTCGATTATTGGAACAACCATAAACTGAACATGAGTTCCCACCACCTGTTTTGTATTTATTTTCACTCTCCATCATAAAACGAAAAGGAAAATAGTGAAAAACAAAATGTAAACAAAAGATCGATATTGTTGTGATTAAAGCACGTGCGTTATCTTTCGTTATTGCTATGGCTGCGGCACCACGTGATAGATTAATGGCAGCGCACATGATAATTAGGTCAGATCTTGAAAAATGTGTCTAAACGAAACTAAACTTCTGGGGAGAACTCGTGTGCTCCAGAAAAGTAGGCACGTCCTGTTCCACTAGTTTCATCCGTCGTGTTGCTCATGGAAAAGAAGTAAATATTTTCTTTTAAACCATATATGCCTTAATATATTGTGTTGAAAAGTCTGACAAATATAGGTATTATCTTCTTATCCTTCTAATCTTTCTCTTTTTGTCTTTGATTTAATAGACTTAAAAATCTATAATCACACAGTTGTTGTTTAATCAATGCGTCGTGTTTTTGGGATGAACATCAATTCGCTAATTTATAATTAAAAAAAAACTAAAATGATTCTATTCTTTTTCTGCATAGTTTGTTTTCTTCAAACACGCGTCTTCATATTAATATCGCACATTAGAACGGATGACCAATTACCAAGAGTCAATTGATGTTAGTGGTCTTGTAGAGAGCATGGAATTCGAACAATATGCTCCGTAGAGTTTACTCCCCCAATCCGACAGTACATGTCAGCGTAATTTGCTTCCTATAATATGACAATTCTGAATATTGAGTTCATAGAATTATTTAAAGATTTGAAAATCCGTTATTTATATTCACTCCACATACATTTTTGTTTTTGGTTGTTCTGTTTATTCCCTTTAGGATTTATTTACATGTATGTCGAATGATGAGGCTTTTAGCTTTCTAAATTTTCTGTTTAAATGTATACTTGATGAAAGTTTTTCAAAAGCACATGTGGTCGACCAGAAATAAATACCAAACGTTTATACAGCCTTACAGAGTCATCAAAATGTGTTACAAGGGTTCTTTTGTGTGTAGATATCATAGAATTGTGTCAACACGTACCGCAACTCGAACATTTAAATCAAAACGGATGTCATTGTTGGTTCATACATCCGCACAATCGAACAATCGCCCTCGGTAACACTTGATTTAGGGTTTCTTTTTAACACCTGTGTCTCTATTTTTTAACAGACAACGTAAAAATAATAAAGAAATGTAAGAATTATATGAATTGAATACCAATAATACTATGGAGAACAATCTTAAACTTACAAGGAAATAATTCGTCTATGATTTGCACATATACAAATACTTGAACGTGATTGGTCCGTTACAGATGTTTTTTCCTTGGTTTGCACTTCATTTGCCATAACATTTGGAATACCTTGAAAGCATATAGTTTTTGAATCAGCGCAATGTAATCTATAAATCAGACATATTAAATGGGTATTTTATAGACAAGAAGTAGTCAATTAACATCCAGATTTGAAAGGGAAATACATAGAAACCATATATTTTTGGAACCGGTGAAAAGTTAGCTATCAGTTAACACTGAAAGTGACTTCTTGAAACTGGTAGTAGCTGAGCATTTACCTTATTTTATAGAAAGAAAAAAAAAACAACAAATTAAATATTTTTGGAATCTGTGCAAGATAAGTTATCTTCTGACATCGTTTTTTTTAACGATGTTTATTTTTTAAAAATTAAACATAGTTTTTGCACGTCTGTAAAAAAGTTCATTTAATCTTAGTTTATAACATGTGAGGTGGAAAGACCTTCAATTGTTCTCTGACCAATTGTTTTTGAGTGTAAATACAGTTGTTTATTATATAATTTATACCTGGTACATGTTATGTGGAATGAGTTTATAGACTGTGGCTGTTGCTAAATCCTTTAAATATCCTAATGAATAAAACATGTTTAAAATCAAACTAAGTTAAAGTCAGTTAACACATTTTTGTCTAGCCTACGACATTTATGTCGCGAAAGCAAGACATAGCTATCCTAGATTCCATCGTCGTCGACGGTGTCAACATTTAGGTTCAGTCTGTGTTTAAAGTGTTTTTAGACATCAATTACTTTGTCAAACCTTGATAGAACTTTATCAAATTTAGACAGAAGCTTTTTTATGACCAAAAGACGGGTTGTGGTAAAATGAAAAGTGAAATTGAAACGCCATGAACGAAACGAAACGAAACGAAACAAAAAATGAGTTGACGAAACGAAACGAAATATAATGTGATGTCAAAACAAACATAAATGGAACGCGATTGACATTCTCGCGGACAAACAAATATCTAATGAGCATGATCAGTTCTTATAAACACAAAAATTAATCGTTTCTTTCTTTTGCATTTAAAAAAGCACAATCGTAAAAATAAATCGAAGATATTCGGTTTAATTATTCATTTCTAGAATGAAAATATTTGTTCTTCTTTGTTATACGGAATGTACTAAGCAGGAACTGCCTACCCTTTCGAAGGCACCTGAGTTCATCCCTTTATTTGTTGTAAAGGGGGTTTTCTATTGTTTGTAGCTAATTAATTCTTTAACAGCTTTCCATTGTAATATATGTCACACAGTTCCCGCGGATAATAGGCACAACTAGACACAACTCCTGCTTTTGCCAATCCTTTTTTCGTCTGACGGTAATTCCCACATAAATACTAGAGAAACTGCATTAATCAGTTAAGAAATTCTATCGTTGTTGGACAAAAAGGCGATATGTCGGATATCCCAATATCAGGATTATTTCTATCATCACCTATTATTGATAATATTGATAAAGAAAAAGACGGAGGACACAGCCCTAATCAGGGGCGGATCCAGGATTTTGGAAAGGGGGGGCGTAGTATGTAAAATTCGCCGAGCGGAGCGAGGCGAAATTGTTTGGGACCTTTCTTGGGCTAAAAAACATAAAATAAGTGTAAAGTGCACATTTTTAGTGACGGTTCCTAACATGGGGTATGTATCTTTTATAGTTAAAGTGTAAGCTTGGGTTGGACATTTTTGATGCCGTATTCTCCCCATTAATTATCTATTATAAAATGATTGACTGAATGAATCTAAAGCTATGTACTAATAATTTGATGTGGGATTTGTCAGTAAAAAATGGACATGGAAAATTCTCGTTTGTTGTATGGTTAGTAAGCATAACCTCACAGATTACTTGTTGTAAACATGATATACGGCTATTCAATGAAGTTTATAATACATGTAATACGACCGAAACGAACAAAGACAAACAAGCAATTTTCATCCAATTAATGTTTGGCTGAAATGTTTGACTCAACAAGGGAAGTGAGGGGTTCCAAATCAACCAAAGGCTACGAATGAGTCTGAAAATCAAATGACAACGAAGTTGTGAATGACGGTCGACAAATGGAGACATAAAGGCCACACACAGCAGGCAGGTTGCAGTTGGGCCTTGAAAAAAGTATTCAGTATATCAGTTCGGCGAAACAGACATTCCGGTCAGATATGGGATTTACATGCAAACCTCCCCCCCCAAAAAAAAAAAAAAATTACGCCCGTTTTGTATTCACCATGTTCATTTAATGCTGAATAATTCTGTTGGATTTTTTTTCTTATAGCAAAAAAGGGGACACGATAATTGTTTTCATTACAGATACGGCCAGAATTTAGGCAAAAATCAGGGTAAGAATATTTTCTCTAAAATATCTCAGACTGCTCTATCAAATCAAATGGTCCGTACCTTAGACTTTAAATATATCTAGAGCTAACTGACTGGGGATCATTATTCAGCAATGTTATTAATTGGCTGGGGCATGTGGGGTTAAACATATTTTCGTAGGTAAATAATATTGCCGTGGAACTTTTTTTTTCATGAGAATGTAATAGAGTATTACTTTCTGTTGAGTGGAAATATGAAATAGAAGTCAATACGTTCTTGCTCAATCCTTTGTCGCTTTGAAGGCGTCATGCTTGTCATCCTCAGCCTAAGCAATGTGTTACTGTAATTTGAATTTCAAAATAACTGAGTGACGTTTCAAACGTACTGATCAACTCCACCGTAGCGAAACACATGACTGACATAATCAATAATATATTACAGTAAATACGAGCGAAAAATATCTTTATAAGTAAAGAATTGTCGCATAAAAATTAAATACACGACCGGGAAAAGGCAAAGTTCACGAAGTCTAGTCTGAATCATCATTTTACAAAAAAAAAAAAGTTCAAGCAAAAGGGGGAATAAGCCACTGGTAATTTAAACAATTGAACAATTATTTGGTTTACAATCATTTCAAAATGGAACGTATTGAGTCAGTAATGGATTTAATCAAAAAAATGAAACTGGATGATAAAAATTGATCTGACAGATGCATATTTGACCATTCCATCATTTAAGGAACATCATCTCTTGTTCAGATGGCGGGGGAAGACCTTTCAATTTCAGGTACTTCATTTTTGAATTTCAGTTGCCCGCTAGTATTGAAAAAATAATGAAAGTCTCAGCAAGTTTATTGGACGATATCTTGATAATAGACAAGGCAAAAGAAAAATGTCAGTTAGAAACACATCTAATGGTAAGTCTCCTCCAAAGTTTAGGGTTCATATAAACAATAATCAGAAGAAAAAAAAATTGTTTGTCCCATCTCAATAAATGCGTTTCCTGAGATTTCTAGTGAACTCTGCAGACATCAGTCTGTAACTTCAACCCATAAAAATACAGAAAATACAAAAATTGTGCAAATAAGGAAGTAAAAGATTCAGATAACAAAATAACAGTGAAAAAAATATCAGAACTAATAGGAAATCTGACGGCTTCAATTCAACTATATTTTCCAGCTCCACTTCATTACAGACGTACATTTACATGTAGAAACAAAATCAAGAGTTAAATCAGATATTCAGTTAAAATTCAGAAATGATACTGTGTCAAAAGCCTTAAAGAATTGGACTGGGGGCTTTTCTTTAAGGCTTTTGACACTGGTATGCCAGTTAATGTATTGGAATGGAAGATCCGTACTTTCCATCCAAACATCTGTAATAACCCAAACTGATGCAAGCAATTCAGGATGGGGAGCAGTAATGAGCAAAATATACATAATGGGTCCTTTTTTACAGTCAGAATTTGAAGAAGTGTTAACGATCAATTTTCTCCTGCATCCTTTGCCAAATTTCAAAGCGTATGCGTTTCCTCTCTTCTGATAGCTCTTTGTCTGAAGAAAATTGAAGCAGAAAAAAACACCTGTAGTTATCATTACTTCTGCTTGGATGGCACTGCCATGGTATGCAATATTACTGGAAATGTCAATCAACACCCCAATCTGTTACCAACATTCCACCACTACTAAAACAGTCTCAGCAAGGGGAACCTCATCCAATGAATCAGAACAAATCACTTCAACTAGTCGAGTGGATTGTCTCAGGAGATCATATAAAACAATGTCAATATCAGAGGAGGCTAAAAAAAACTTCTGCTCAGCTCCTGAGGAAAGGAGCTCAAAAATCTTACGCTTTGGCCTCAAATAAGTGAGATAGCTGTTGGTAGGAACGGGAAGTTGATCCCTTTTTGGCACCTCTAACTACTGTTTTAGATTTTCTTAGCATGGATGTTACATCAGGGGTTTCAATAAGAACAATTCATGTTCATAGGTCTGCATTATCCTCTTGTCTTCCTTATATTGATGGTTAAGCAGGGGGACAGACACAGTTAGTTAACAACATTAATGAAGGGCATTTAAAATGAAAATCTACCTTTATCTAAATATAAAGAAATGTGGGTTATTGATATTATTTTGAAGTTTCTCATTTCTCAGTCTGTAAACTCTGGTTTGGACCTTAAAACCTAAACAAAAAATAGTCATTCTCTTAGCAATAGCTGCTCCAAACAGGTCTTCTGAAATTGCAACGCTTGACATAAGATTTATGCAGATAAACAGTGAAGGGGGTAAGTTTCAGCTTCCAGATATACCAAAGACTCACTTTGACTGTAATTCAAAAAATAATTTTATCGTTAATTGGAGAACAATCTTAAATTATGTGTGGTTGATTTTTAGCAATCTTATTTAAATCGTTCGGTTGAAGGATAAGTCTAAGCCAAACCCATAACTTAGAACAATGGTTAAACCTCTAAAGCTGTAGCTAATTGGAGAAAAATACATTATGAACTTAGCTAATATTAACATATGTAAGTTTAAAGATTATTCATCAATTAGAGGGTTATCAACTAGCAAGGCAAAATGTATCAGAGATTTTGAAAATAGCTGATTGGTCAAATGCTCGAACTTTAAAAAAAAATATATTTCAGACCGGCGTTGGAGGATCATGATCAGTTTTCGAAAAAACTTTAATAGATTACCTTCAAGTATGTTATTTACTTTGATGAAAGTTTTTAACGTGCAATGTTAAGTCTTATGGTTTTTTTTTCTATGGTAGAATTGAAGATTTCATAAGGAAGCGAAGTTGCCAAAGGTGAGAACCACTTAAACAATTAACTTTAAGATACAAGAAATGTTACTCATACAAAACTGTAAAAAAAAAAATGTGTAACACAACTGGATATATATTACTAATAGGCAATGGTTAGTGTGCATCCTATATATATTTTTTAGACGAGATATATATAAATCATGGTGTTAGCCCAGTATAACCATAGGTTATCCGATGGAGAACGTATGTCGTAAGGTTGTCACATATTCAGATGTATATATATACAGATGTTTTATATATAGTATAAATAAACAAGTCTAAATTGAAAACAACGTTCAAACCTATGATTGCGTTGGATAAAAATCGCAAGTTTTATACGTGTGCATGCAAAACAAATTTCTTGGTAGACTGGTCTAAATACTGCACAACATGTTATATATATATATACATATGTATAAAACGTCTATATATATTTATATATATATATAAAATGACTGAATAATAGCCAACGATAAATCTTACGGGGCGATGGATCATATAATTATGATGCAGTACACTACAAAATACAATATATAACAAGTCTAAAAGGGTACAACATCACCAAAAAATAATAATAAAATGAACAAATGTTAAATATTTCGAATAACAGATATCCTTCATCAGTATGATCACGATGTAAAATGAATCATATCAATCTAGTCTGATTATAAAACTATATATATAAATATCAGCACAACAATGTTAAATCTGCAAATTTGCAGAAGGTGATCCAATGGATGGATCTGTCGTAGAGTTGTCAGTTGTTTAGACGTACTTATCAAATAATTATTTCTGTGACTGCATCTTACGATCCTTTACGACAGATAATTTAGCTAATCTGCAAGCAATTCCATCTTCATGCCTAATATATCATGTACTGTGTTACAACTCTAGATTCTACTGACGAGGAAAGGTAACACTAGGCCACCGAAAGCTGAACGCTGGACACAGTGCAGGTGGTGTTGTTCCGATATCCAAATAGCATGAGTTCGAATCCCGACGAGGGAAGAACAAAAATTTGCTTCAGCAAATTTGCAGATTTAACATTGTTGTGCTGATATTAAGAGTAATTAGAATATAATATGTGTTTTCATAAACCTAGTAAATGTGCCACTTTAAAACGTCTTATTGACAAAATTAATTCCGACGTAACACATCTGTACACCGCCACTTCTCAAACATTCAACAATTTATCGTCTGAAGAAATGAAGCTGTGCGGTTTCTTTAAAGTAGAGACGACATTATAATAAAACCAGCAGATAAAGGCAGCACTGTTGTCGTCATTGACAAATGTGATTATATTCAAGAGGCAGAACGTCAGAGGTGAAAGATTTTATAAGAAATTAGACTCTGACCTAACTCCTTAATTCAACAAAAAGATCACCACAAACTTGAAAATCATGTGTGAACAGGGTCATATTGATGAAGACATATTTGAAAATCTAAAACCTGAAAAATCAAAGCCGGGACCTTTCTATCCTCTGCCCAAAATACATAAAGTCAATAATCCAGGTAGACCAATTGTTTCTGTCAATGACCATCCTACAACTATCTTAAGAAAATGAAATCAATGAACCCTCTCCCACCTGAAACAATCCTTGTCTCGTTTGACATTATCTCTCTCTATACTAAAATCCCCATGAAGATAATATTGAAGCCTGTAAAGAAGTTTGGAACTCTCGCAGCATCTTATACCCACCAACTGAATGTTTAGTCCAGCGTCTAACTTTGGTATTGAAATGCAATAACTTCACATTGAATTGTGAACATCTCCAGATTAATGGAACAGCAATTGGAACAAAAAATGGCCCCGTCCTATACCAATATATAGATATTTACATGAAGTGGGAAAATACTGAACAAGAAATCAATGTGTTCATTCAACATGCCAACGATGTCCATCCCTTAATAAAATACACTTATGAAATCTCTGACTCTAAGATCTCATTTCTTGACACAGCTACGCAAGTGAAGGATGGAATCATATTAACAGACCTGTATTGCCAGCCCACAGACAAACAACAATATCTTTCTCCTTTGAGTTGTCATCGTACACATTGCACCAAGAGCATTCCCTACAGCTAGGCCATCCGAATAAAAAGGATTTGCTCCACCAATGATACTTGAAAAAGTCGATTACAAGAACTTCGCGGTAACCTAAATCGGGGATACAGAAGAAAAGACAATGATAGAGATGTCTCTCGTGCTAACAACATCAGCCGAGATGAACTTTTACAATATAAGAGAAAAATGCATCTTACCATCCCAAATTTCACTAGTTATCACACATTATCCGCGAAAATTAGAAAGAAATCGAAAAACGTCTTAAACTATCCAAGATCTTCCCCGAGCCACCCGTACTGGCGGCCAAAAAGCCTTAGACTTGCTGATGAGAGTTGATTTATCCTCTAAATCAGACTCTTCGTCAATGGGCTCTTGCAAGGGAGGTGAAAACAAACGATGTCTGACTTGCAAGCAAATACTGAACACCTAGACTTTTAACAGTCATTCCACTGGTACGGAATACACCATATTTTGCAATGTTAGTTGCAAGACTACAAATGTTGTGTATCTTCGATTCTACGGCGTAAATGTGGTAAACAGTATGTTGGTGAGTCAGAACAGCCATTTCACAAACGTTAGAGTGGCCATCGTAGTGATTATGAATGCAAGCCAGACCTTCCTACCACTCGATATTTTAGATCCCCTGGACACACTAAGGCAGATCTCAATCAACTGACTATTACCATCACAGACCACAACGCTGCTTGGTCTACAGAGGAGAGACTCACTCGGGAAAGATATCGGATAAGAAATTTTAAAACGTCGGCCCCAACTGGGATCAATGAAAAGGTGTAGTTCTATACGCGCAGTGCTATATATTTGAGTTGTATAACTACTCAGTCTCTGTTGTAATTCCGTTCCCTTCGTCAAGTCTGAAATTCTAGAATTATACCAGTTTAAATCGCAAGGTGCTATTCATTTGGGGTGTATAAATACGCAGCCTCTGTGTAATTACTTAACCGTCGTCAAAATTTGAATTTTAAAAATTACACCAGTTCAAATCGAATAGTGGTATTCATTGGGTGTATAAATACGCAGCCTCTGTTGTAATTACTTAACCTTGGTCAAATTTGAAATTTCAGTATTTTACCAGTTTAAATCGGTCAGTGTTTACAAATGGCAGAAATTCAAATCAATTACCTTGAAACCAGACTGAATCATTGTTGACTTCAGCTAGGCCAAAGTTAAGATGGCGACAGCAAGAGTAATACATTAATGTTTAGCTAATAACTTGTAAAGCAGCATTACGTTACATACCAATACCAAGAGATCTAGGATTTGCATTTTCTGCTACAAAGGTCCATTATGATAAACAGTAAGCAATAACATAAACGGGACCAATTTAATGCACCAGATGCGCATTTCGACAATTAATGTCTCTTTAATGATGTAATTTGTGTAATTAGGGAAAGCGGGGACCTATACCAAGTCGAAAGAAATTGATCGCTCGTGTAGTTCATACCTGCAGAAAACTTTGTATTGGCCTAGAACTTCTTTTGCATATGCATCATATTGAAAATGTTCTTCAGTCATTTTCTCTTTTCCTGCATGGTTTCACACAAACATGTTAGACACAATCAAGATAGCGAGGTATACAACACTGGAATATTGCACCTTAGCTCTATTTGGCAAAAACCTTTCGGAATTTTGGGTCCTCAATGCTCTTCAACTTCGTTCTTTATTTGGCCTTTTGACTTTTTTTATTCGAGCGTCACTGATGAGTCTTTTGTAGACGAAACGCTCTTGTGACGTACAAACTTTCAATCTTGGAATCTATGATGAGTTTATTGCCTTTGACTTGAAATCTGTAACATTCGTAGCAGTCGAGACCTAATGATTCACTTGTTCAACAATCAAAATGATGTCAAAAATAACAGACATATGTAGGTCAGACGAAAAGGTATATTATACAAGATATTGATTATCCAACTGAAATATAGAGATTTTATCAATGAAAATAGTTTTTGTTTTTGCCCCCTAGCATTTGCCTCATTAGCTTCACTATGTCTTGCATTATAATTCTTCAACAATAGTTGTTATTAAAAAATTAGGCAATACAAACTCCCATAAAACCTTGTTAATGATATCATGTTCTCGGAGTAAGTTTCCATTAGGAAAATATGATAAATATAACAAAAAGTGTTTTCTATTTATTTCAATTAATCTCTTAAGCAAACTATAATTATTAAATAACTTAATGCAAGTATGATATAGTCAATATAAAACAAAATGTAATAGCATGTTAAAATTAATCATTCTTACTGAAATGTTTGAGTAAAATACATAAATATCGAAAACTTACTAAAGGTTTCTCAAAAACTAAATATTGACTAATAATCAATAAAAATGTAGACGAAGTCAGCTGAACCCTAACAGACGAAAACTGTATGCCTTACAATGAGATCGAGAACAACAGACATGACATATCATAGATTGTGACTTCAAACCATAAGTTATCTGTGGACAAAATATATTGATTATCCAGATCATGTGAAGTTTTATACAAACTCCCTGTCGAACAAGTGAAACTGCGAGCTAATGCTCACTGATGATACCCCCGCCCAAATATTTCGGTAAACAGGATTTTGTTGAGTGATGTATCTGAAAACGCATCACACGGTATAGATGACTTATATAAATCCTGAAACCAAATTTCAGAAATCCTTGTATTGTAGTTCCTGAGAAAAATGTGATGAAAATTTTCAACTTGGCTATCATGTATAAAATGATACAAGTGTTCGGTAAACAGGAAGTTGTTGAGTGATGAATCTGACAACGCATCACACAGTATAGCTGACTTATATAAACCCTGAAACCAAATTTCAGAAATTTTTGTAATGTAATTCCTGAGAAAGATGCGACGAAAATATTCATGGGACGGACGGACGAACTGACGGATGGATGGACGGACAGACAGAGGTAAAACAGTATACCCCCACTTTTTTAAAGCGGGGGTATAATTACCATTCTGATGTCTTGCTTTCCTCAACATAAAAGCACATTCAAACCCGATATTTTGGGAAATAATATTATGATATATCAAGTGCATTTATAATAACATTTCTTTTTTTATATCTATACTACTAAAATAGCGTGGTCCAATTTGTAAGCCGACATGACGTAAAAACGAGGAATCAAAGAATTCCACTTTATATATAACTAATATAGGACAATGGTGTTGATGAAAAATTACACCATTCCAGGCCCTTTTGTTTTCCACGTAATTAGTATTACCAATAATTAACAAGTTCCTGGTCGAAACCGATACCGATACCAATAGAACATGTATATGTCACATGTTACCTGTTACCTAATACAAATTACCAACACTTTAAAAGTGAACTGAAACTAAACATCAAAGTTACATCCTTCTATAACAACACATATTTGATTAAATTAAATAAAAAAAAAAAACTTTGGTACAACACAATGATAAATAATCCAGAACAAGAAGCGGGCTCCAGAAGCAATTGAATTTATTGACTGAATATTGTCAAGACTAGTGTCTAACAGTTAATTTCGATAAAACAAAGATTATTATTTTCAAAAATAGGGCGCCTAATCAAGGACAATCTTTGTTGACACAATGTTGACTGCTGTACCCCAATTTTTGACAATTTTACCTATTATGTTTGTTTGTTTTGCTCACACAGTGGTGTCAAATTACGTGGAATTATATGCGACTGTCATACAAGTGAGAAGTTTAGCTAGCTTTAAAACCAGGTTTAATCCACCATTTCATACACGAGGAAATGCACGTAACAAGTCAGGAATATGACAGTTGTTTTCCATTCGTTTGATGAGTTTGAGCTTCTGATTTTGCCATTTGATAATTTTTTTTTTGTATAAACGATAAGCAAATCAAAGGTATTTCGAACTATAATTAGTTGAGAATTACTATTTCAGTCTCAGGAAAGCTATTTGAAGCTAAAACAATCTTTATAATAAAGCACTTTAAGCCATTAATAAGTTGATAAAAAGATTTGACATGTTTAAATCCATCTGTCCACACACTACTACATTTGTTTCAACACACCATCAAACTAATAGCCCTTTATGGTAGTGTATTTGGGGAATTCTAAATCTTACTGAAAAGAAAAAAGGTCAAGAAATATATGACCTTTATAAGGATTGGACCTATGAACAACTTCGTATTAAGTTCAGTAAATATGTTCTTGGTTTCAAAAAGAAAACCCCAACTACTAATCTAGCTGTGCTAGCTGAGTTTGGGCAGTTTCCAATGTATTTACCACTTGTAACATCTATTTTTATGTATTGACATAGAGTGAAATCAAACCCTAGCAGTTGTATCGAATAAGCATATGCGGAATATTATAAGTTACACAGTGCGCTAGTGACCTAATACGATATATACAGGGGCAGTAAATTTCATATAAACTGAGAGCGAATCTCGAACCCTGTATTGAAGTTATTGAGCTCGTATATATCGTATTAGGTGACTAGCACACAGTGTAACGAAATTATCGTACCGGCTATCGAAGCATGTGGAATTTAGACTAGTGACCTATTAAAGTGTTCAAGTCTTCAATATCAAGAACCTTCTTCCGTTGATCTATACAAAAACAAATTCCAACAATAACAGTTTGTTAGCTTTTAATGTGTTTTCTGCATTTGTTATCAATCGTCTATTATCAATCTCTTCAATTGTTTTCTTGGCGAAACGTTTCAGATTTTTCTTCAACGTCATATTGTTTTTATAAAGGGACATAACACTGCTACTAACCGTTTATCAATATAAAACACGTCCACTCACCAAATATTAAATATACACAGTCTCCACGTGTTCGGTTTTAACCAATGACATTTCTAGAAATGTATTCAGGTAAGATAAAAACTGTTATATAATGAAGATATTTTATCATGCTATAATACTTTTAAAATCCTGGCATATAAGCTAAAGGTAAAGTTGTTAAACATTGGGGCAAAGAAAAGTTTAGAATATTATATGTTAAAAAATTCCCGAGAGAAATTTTCAAAAATCTGGGAACATCAACAAGAGTCGGACATGGACTCTGGTAAACTTAACACATTTTATAGATTAAAACTAGCTTCCGTCAAAAAGACTTTTTAAGTATCTTGGATTTTAGACAGTGCAATATTATAACCAAGTTTGGACTAAGTGCCCTCTAACTTCGTATAGAAACTGGGTGCTATGAAAAAGAAAACAAATGAACACATATTGCCCCTGAATAGAAAAGATAGATTATGCACTCATTGTACATCATCTAAAGTTGAAAATGAGTATCAATTTCTGTTTTTAAAATGTCCACTCTATGCCAATGAACGACAAAAATGACTACTGAAATTGGTCTTTCATGTCAAAACTGTTTTAAGACGGCCAGTTAGATGCCATAAACATACTAATATATACACATGCCAGAATCTGAGCTTGTTTTGCTATATGATATAAACACTAAATTGACGAAAAAAGGTCATTTATTCAAAGTCATAAAATGCAAAAAATACATTTTCGCAAATAAAACATTTGACATAAAAGTTCATAATCAATATGAAATTATAATACATAATTAATACGAAATTACATCAACTAAAATCATACCAATTGAATAAATGACAAAGAATAGCAAAGGTGGGGAGAAAAATTCAGCTTAATTTTCAATTAGCAAATAAAATTGGTTACTGTTGAACAATTGGAAAACATTTTATTGGGTCTTCACTAATGAAGACAAAACCATTTTATGTATACTTTCAAATTTTATGAAAACTAACTATGGAATAAAAACAGACATTCATTAAATATGTTCACATTTTATTCCTGTAAACACTTGTGTACAGACATCATACACAGTATCACGTGCCAGAACATAGTTTATCTTATTGCTATCTGTTTTCAAATCATTCTATCTTATTACATGTATTTATCTTTATGCCCCATAAGGGCTCTAAACTGGAAATACAATATGTTTAATGTTTAATGTTTAAACTAAAATCTAAGCATCTTACTAAATGAAAAGAAACAAATCCTTCATTACATTGAACTCAGGAAAGGGGAAGGTATGATAAAGCTTATTTTTAACGGTGATTTTAAAAACCAAAAAGAATCTATCAAATAACATCCTTCAGATGTCCATCAGACATTCGTCTGTCAAATATCAGTGTTTATGTTTTTGAATTTTGTCTAGCATATTTGCTTTTATGCTTCGAACTTCTAGCATTTTAAGTGCAACACTGCAAAAAATGACAAAATAGCCTCATTTTGAGACCTTGTCATTAATATTTAAAATAAACCACGACTTTACAGCAAATATATTTTGTGTAATATGTATTTTACAAAGATTTTAATGTATGTAAAATATCTTTTATGGATAAGGCCTTTGCTTAAATTTTTTTATCCAAAAATCTATGTGTAAAATTGCCATTTTAGGCCACATGTCTATTTCAAAATATAACACGTCTCCAAATTATATCAACCTGTTCATTTATTGATAAAATTTATACCAGTTTAAATGGTTTGAATAATTTTACTATTTTTGCAATTTCAGGGGCCAAATAATGTCTCTAATCAAATTAAATGTAGATAATTTAATTTTGGATGTAACACGTCTTCTGATTGGCTGAAAATGTTTTGCCTATCAGCTCATAGACATAATTTTGTCTTGTTACCATGACGTCATCAACGTTTTTTTTCATGATTTACTCCTTAAAAATGGAATTTAGAATTAAATTATAAGGAATGACTGTAATATTTTTTCTGTCTATTCGAAATTACCTAAAAAATGTGGTGCACACTTTTAAATAACCTGCTAGGCAGGTTATTCAGTATGCACCACATTTTTCATGTTATTTTGAAGACAGAAAAATATTACAGTCATTCCTAAAATAACATAAATTGTAGCATTTGTGGAGGAATTTCATTGTAAGATTAGAGGATCAGTTCCGTATTGTTTTGAAATACATTCATATTATAATACAAATAAGATGCTTAAATCATGATAACTATACAATTTCTATTAAATAACATTTACAAAGCAATTGAAGCCACAGCCCTTCATGGGGGTGGGGGATGGAGGGGACAGAGCGATAGCTAGTATATAAACAAATATACATGTCTGGGATAAATAATGTATTACTATCAATGCAAAAAGTTTCACAAGTTACCATCTCGATTTTAACAAGTTTCGTTGATATCACATTCATTTCAAATATCTTTCTCTGTGACACCTTTAGCAGCAAGCTCTTTCATCACTCTGTCCAAATATGTTTCATCTGGATATCCAAATCTTAAACAAATATTTACAATAAATTCATTACATATATTATCAATATGTCCTATGCATTTTGAGAATTTGAAAACAAAAACGAAATCAGACAGAGACAATGCCTTTGCCGTTTGCATAAATATAGTTTTGAAATTATTGGACTTAGAAAGAGTGATGTTGAAGTACAAGTTCAGATTGTTATGTCTGTAAGACGTATATCCCTGTCACAGTTATGATTTATATCACGATGTAGGACAATCAATTAGTGTTGTTGTTCCTTTCAAACGTCAGAACGCAATTTTTACAGTAGCTAAAAATGGGTGTTTTTATTATACAAAAACGTACATATAATGCAATATCCAGTTAACAATAACAATAATAACAATAATAATAAAAACACTGTTCTTGGTGAATGTGGTACTGACGTCATAAATTGTATATTTAGCTGAAAAGTCATCATTAATGCATAAAATCACTATGTAATGTCAAAGGTAAATCACTGGGACTTTGTGCAAAAATGACAAAGTTCAATATTTTGTTACCTGTGAAAATTTCTAGAAAGTCAATATCCAGACAATATGCACACCCTTAGTATATGCGCTACTGAAACATCTTATATATACAAGTTTTAGGTTGGAAACTGTAGGAGGAGTTAGCCTGACAATTTATATACCCAATATATGCATAATATCCCCCCAAAATAAAAAGTTCAACATTCAGACATGATCCTGTTATTTGTGGAAATTTAAAGAAAATCAAAATAATGAGAATATGTACACCCTCAGTATATAATTGTAACACTATCATGTCCATTTCCTCAAACGTGTTTACTTTCAAATTCCTGATAATATGCATACTTGTAGTAAGTATACTAACTAGTTTGGCCTGCTGTATGATCACATACTTTTCCCAAAGTCAAAACCTTTGTCAATTGTAATTGCTATATTTCGTCTCTTGGGGAGTTTGGTATTTATTGCAGTTCTTTAATAGTTTCTTCTGCTTAATTTACTTTTGAACTCTGGTGAATAGTTGTCTCATTGGCAATCATACCATATCTCCTTGTTTTTTTATCAACAAGTTTTAAAGATTATGATTATGTCAGTTGAAGAGAAAGCACTTATGATACATAAATGATATTTGGTATGCAGTTATATTTGCATTGGCATATCTTATTTCAAGGGAGATTATTTGGTCCTGTATTTTCAGTCAAGGCTCATTGAATTTGAATGCTTTAAATAGTGTAAAATTTTAAAGTATTGCCTTTGAAATTTCAATGTATGAAAACAAATTTTGGCATAATCTGATTTCTTATATACAAATTGGTCAAATACAAAAAACAAATATCTGCATTTCCCCCCAGAAATACATCTCCTTTTTAAATATTAAATAAGTTATATGAATTGCTGTTGCGATCTATGCAAATTAATAGAAACATTTACATACAAAGAAAAATGTTTTAGTACTCTAAATCCTTACAAAAATAGCAAAATAATACATTGTTTATATGCAACTAACAGGTGTGCAATTAGATTCAGTCATCTGTAGTAAATTTCAAATGCAGTAAACGAGAAAACGGTACTTGCTATTCAAAGGTAATTAAATAATGGAGATAAAGTTAATTCCACTAATTGTATTCCCTATACATACTGTGTTCCGGGGTTTGGATTAGTCTTGTGGTGGATATCATTCCAAGTTACAACTCCTTGTTTTCCAGTTGTCCTAGAATTACCAATAGTAAATACCAATTTCCTTTTAAATGCCACTTCTAACATCTGTGAAATCTGTCTCCCCCTTTCGTTGTCAGGTAGGTAAGCAGTTCGTTTAACGCCTTCAAACCTTTTACCAGGTTGTGGATGACCTGCCTGCGTAAAAAACAGAATTGAAACATAAATATTAAAATGGTTAAGCAGATTTATCACAACTGGCAACAAGCCCAGCATATAACAAATCAAACTTATAAATAGTATGTCTTCACAATCCCCTTTTCAGAAATGAAATAAATTACAAATAAACTTAAATTCGACATGTATTGGGAAATGAATTTTGCAGCAACTAGCTTTTTGCTCTAGTAGTCATAGTATATATAAATACAACCAAGTGATTGGTATCATGATAGGGACTAGCCAGATCCCCACTTGAGGTAGATCTGCAAAAACAATCAAAATTAAAATAATATGCAGTTGTTAAAGTTTTCATTTTAGTTCTACCCACACTTTTTGAGTGTTTTGGTTTATAAAAATTAAAGAACAGACAAACTCTAACACACAGCCCGTTACAACTAAAAATTTGTTATCAGTTATGAACTACTGGATTTGTTTTTATTTCTTGCCATGCTAATAAAATCTGTCATTTATAATTAAGCGACTCCTGACATTTGATAGTGAAAGAATGCAAACATGTGCACACACACACTTCATGACATCCAAATTATCTTTCAATGAAAGTGATACCTGATAACAAAGAAAATGAAAATGATAAAACATCTAAATATTTATTCATTTATATATATAATGTCAGATTATAACAGTTAAAACAATGATTTTGGATTTGACTTTTTTAACATTATAAAGCATAAAAAATTAAATATTTTTACATGTTCAAACAATGCAGTATATTGAATTATATAATAATATACACTGTACATTGGTAGCTTTGTATCTTAATCTATAAAATGGGGAAATCATCTGTTTTAATAAAAGTTCAATATATATTTTTACAGAGCTTACAAGCATGAACCCTACAGAATAATTGGTCTATTGCAAATTCAGACGATTATTTGTCTTTCACTTTTCTCTTAAAATAAAGCATAATTTTCCTTTAATTTCTTCTCTTAACATTATCTTTATCTCAATATTTTTAATTCAACAGTATTTTCTTTTATTTGAAAATATGAATTTCTTTAATTTGTGAAATCTCTTGCCAGATTTACAAATTAAGCATAATACATTATCATTGTTGGGAAAGTGAAAAGAGCGTTATAATTTTCATCCCAATTTTTTCTATAAAACCAGAACAAAATTATTAATAAACGCAGACTAAATTGTATTCAAAAATATAGATACATAATAGATACATATAATAATTAATTCAACTAAAACACAACTGATCAAATTTCTGATTGTAATATTAGTCCTTGACCATTCTTTATTGCTTCTTTGGTGTAGAGGTTTGTTGGATTTTTTTCCTAGCTCCTTTTTGTGGAGTGTCCTCTGGTCTCCTTTTCATACCACTTTTTTTATTAATCTGTTTCTTTCTTTTTAACTGACAGTTTTTCAATTTAGCGGCCAGTTCTTTTGGTGGGAAAATCAAAATTTCACTCTCACTATCAACTGATGCTTCACTTCCAAGATTGTACTCAATTTCTCCCGTTGGTAATTTCAAAAGACATCCGTCTTGAAGAAAATTTGGCAAGATTGCTGTGTGTTGTCCAGCAGATAAATAATATTTGATTAGACAATTAATGTTTAATGATAATTTATTGAGGACTGCTGCTGCTGGCATCCACAGTGCATAGTTTCTAGGTGGATCACTGCTCTTAGCAGTAGGAGCTTTCACAGTTAGTTGTCTGATTTCCTCAAATGACAGCATTGTTGAATCAAGTGTCTTTGGACAATATAACAACTTAATCAGTTCTCTATATGATTCTTGACTGAAAGTGACATTCAAAAATGTTTGTTGATCCTTTTCATTTTCCTCTACTCTGACTAAATTTTGAAAGAGATGATCTGTAGCAACTATAGTATTAACAACATTCAAATGGCTAATGTTATAAAATTTGGGTAAAAAATCATTACCCCCCAAACATAGAAATATTGCTATTTTTATTCCAATATATTTATCATTCCACCTCTTTTCTAACAGTTCCAAAATAGCAGTAATATTATAAATATCCATAGTGCTTCCAGGTTTTTGTAGTATAATGTATACTGGATGCTTGTAACTGCTGTTATCGTTTCTAGGCCATAAATGGCATAATGCAAACATGTGTATTGTAACAGCATCAATGTCTCCTGATGTAACTATACTGGCACAAGCTGTACCTTCTTCCATGTCTGAGACATATTCAATCAGCCAATCCACCTGTGCCATTTCTGCTTCTCCTTTGCATTGTTTTATGCATGGGAGTTTCTCAATTTTGTTCCTGGATAATGGTGAGTGATCAAATTTGTATCGAATTGGAGTTGTGTACTTTTGGCAATGACATTGTACCCCTAAAGGACAGTCTGTTTCATGTTCCATGATGTATTCGCTGTCAATATCAATAATAATATCACGTTTAAATTTAAGCTGTTCGATGTTTCTTGCTATGAAAGTACTTATCAGGCTTTTACCTTCCATGGTTGTCACAAGAGATGTTTTGTCGAAGGTTGTGGAACTTAAAATTTCTTCATTAGTCTTCAAATGTGTAATAGGAAACAATGGTTTGTTGACTTGACGTTGAGTTCTTGTTGCTGCTTTGAAGTGGTCTGGTGTAAAACTATACTTTTCTTCACATATTACCATATGCATCACTTTTGGCATTAGGCTGATTGTTTTATTTATAATGGAATCTTCAACAAACTTTAAATAATGTTTTCCATCGTGGGCCCGAGTTTTGAATTTTACACCAGCAAATTCAACCGTAACATGGGATATCAAGGTCACAATAGACGCTGGTAAGGTCTTTTGTCCAAATAAGAAATACTTGTCCATATTTATGCCTCCATTCCCATCATGCCCATCAACTTCTTCCAGTTTTTCCATTGCTTCTTTTAACAAGTGAAGTAATGCTTTCTGGATACCTGTAGATTTTTGCACTTTTGGTTTAGAACAATCAGGCTTCAATATGGCTTGACATGCATTCATTTCTGAACTTTTTTGATCTGCCAATTTTGTCTGTTTCGCTACAAGTTTCTTTCTTTGGATCTCTTTTTTGTCCCTTTTCTTCTTTGTTACATCTTTCAGTTTTTTCCCTACTCGTTGAATTGTTGTACCTTTAGATGTTTTAAGTTTTCTAATAATTTCTTTAGGTCCATTAATTTGTTCTACATCAGGGCAGTCGTCTTTGAAAGGCTAAATAATCCTTGAGAGCTTATATATTTCCATATTAGAAATTGACCCACATCCATTGTGTTAGCATCTAATATAGCTTCTGGTAAGACAACTGTTGGGTGAGAATAAACATTTAAAATTCTATCGTCCTTCTTTGTTGACAAACCACCCTGGCGTAATATCAAACTGGAAATTCTTAAAATGTAATTGAAATCTGTGTCAGTCATAGCCAGCCCAAGAGTATTGTCATTCAATGATTGTCCCTGTTTCTGTAATCTCTTGTTTTTTGTACTGTGATCATGTGCCTCATTCAGAGAGTCAATGAGTGACATTCTAGGCATAACAGAGGACATTGTTGCTCCTGAACGAAAAGCCTTTAATGCATCCCGATGATCCATTTCTCTCTGGGTATCCAAACCAAAGTTCAATATACTGTCTTTGTGAGGTGCTGTAAATAAGGATTCTTTCATGTTTTGGTAGAAGACGCCACACTTACAATGTTCATATAGTAGCTGTGTTGTATATGCAGCATATGAGGATGCACCATTTAAAAACGCAAACGGTAAAGAAAGCTTGACTGATGCCAGCATCAAATTATATCCCTGATGACCACCAATGCGTTCTGCAAGAGAAAGAGCACTTACTTCTTCACAATGTTCCATCATTTCATAATGAAGCAGGAAAGTAGCATTTTCTCTTCTGCTTTTAGCAAGAAAGTCTTTATACAGCAATTCCCATTTCTTCCAGTTGTTTGTTTCTTGTTGAAGGTCACTCAGTACTTCTTTTCTCTGGTCTTGTTGTAATGTCTGGATAAACTTTACTTGAAAAGAAATTCTCAGAGCGATTGAAAGCCTTCTTATGTACCTTGATGCCTTTTCAATGTGATCTGCAGATATTAGTTTCTTCCACTCATTGTATTCCTCATCTCGCATGTACTTCAATATTTGAATTATTCCAGCATGCTTATAACCACTACAAATATTGTTTATTTTAGACTTCTTCAGATGTAGAATGGGATATTCAGGAATAAAATTTTGTATTTGGAAGACATTGACATCAGCTTAAGCAAATTAGCTCCAATTTTATTATCAGCACCAAAAAGAATCCTGTACGACTTGGCTGCATTAGTGCCTACTTTATCAGTTTTAATTAGTATGTCATCCAGTACTTCCTTAAGTTTAACTAAATCATCATCTCTTCCTGTGGCAGGAGGTGGATGTCTTGTAAGTAATGTCGGTGGGTTGTATTTTTCAAATCCAAAACTACCTGCAATTCTGTCATAGGATATATCTGCTTTATCTATAATTGATGAATTGTTGTTTGTTGAATTTTGATGTGTATCAAAATCTGTTGTCATTTCATTGGTGCTACTGTCTGCATTTTCATTCAATAATTGGTCATCTCTGAGTTCTGTGATGTGTTGTTGTAAATGCAAGTCTAAATCTGGATTTTCTGGGATTGGTGTCAAATCAACTGAATCGTCCAGTGGGGTGAAATACTGTTCCAAATCTTCATAATCTTCATCTGGAATGTTTGATAACTCAAGCTCATTTAGAATGTCTTCCAAGTTTTCTTCTTGATCATAATCTGATGAGTTTGATTCAGGCTCTTCATAGTCTAAATCAATAGTGGTGTCACTATCCTCGCCAGAAAGTTCCATCTCAATGTCTTCTTCAATTTCATCTGGAGACTGAAATAAATAGATGAATATTTAAATGAAATAAATGGAGAATTTTTCCATGGGACACAAATGATGCCCCATCTTGCATATAACATTATAAAGGTACATAACTCAAGAACAGTAAAAGTAATACAACCCAACTTCAGATTTAATCTGTGTTTTGTGGGAATGAGCTTCAAGTTTCATAACATTTGGTTGAGCCAAACTTAAGTTAGAGAACGGAAACCAAATTCGTGACGTAGGTAACGTACCAATTTATAGACTGACGTACAGACAGACAAGAGTAATACTTAATGTAAAAAGCTCACAATTGAAGTATTATATATCATAAATCATCAATCTTTTGAGGGTCCCTTTCGAATTAATCACATGTGTAGTACTAGCACCTGTAATGTGACTGTACATTCATTTCAATGTTAATAGTTTTTGTGCCAATGTCAGTCTATATTTAAACTGTGCTTAAACGAGAAAAACAATCACCTTTGACATCTGTGCAGTGTTTTTTTGAAAATTTGCTGTCGTTTGCGTTCGGTACAGACTGTCAGTATACTAGTATACATTGTATATGAATACCCGGATTATGTAAGTCTTATTTTAAAATAGCTCTCATTTGTGTGTGGTGGTGGTACATTCGTGTGTATCCATATTCTACATTTTGTATGTATGCTTGGAAAAATGTGAGGTAGTTTTGATCAATTATCGAAGGAACAAATAAGTAATGATTAAAACAGTATACCTTTCTACCAATATTAGCATCTATATGATCCTCAATGTCAAGTGTAGCAAATGAGTCTTCAAGTGCTGAATCCGAATTTTGTGTTGAGTCCTCTTGACCACAGACTAATAGGTGTTTGTTTTCTGATAATGATAATAAAAGAAGATGATTTGGTAATATGACAAATAAGTATTAAACAAAATAAACTGAATATATTTTTTTTCCACTTTACAATCTGTATTTTATTATAATATTTGTTCCGGTGTTTATATATATGATATATATTACAATCCATCTAAATATTTAATAAATTTCATTGAAAGGTACATATATTTTCTAGGAGAAACCATTTATGTTATTAAATTATTTCTTTTAAATTTGCAAAAAAAAAAAAAAACCTGCAAAAAAGGATAGTTATCGGACTGGCAATCGTCCCACATATCCTTGTTTTTATATTCGATGAACAATTGCTCTTTTAAAAAAATCATCTTTGTAAAAGACTTAAATAAACATACCGTTCATAATATTTCTCCACAGATCATCTAATCCCCAGGTCATCATTGATCGAAACTGCTTCATACAGTTGTCCTCTTCTACTGATAAGGATAATAGACTAGTATGCACATCTTCTTTAAAGAGCTTAGTTTCTTGCCTACATTTACAATCATCAGACTGGTCACATTGATGTATGCCATGTTTGTTGAACATCTATATGATCTTTTGGAACACCACGTAGCGTAATTGGCAATGTACATATTTGCATGGAGCGAGATTCACCAGGATTTGGATCAGTATGGTGTTTAAGTCTAACTAAATTATCCATCATTAACACTAACAGGCATTGGCGTAGACTTACATAATTTTTAACGCAGCCTGCCACAGTGTTGTATTCTAACTGGTATCTTCTAACGTAAGTATTAAAATAACACATCTCTGAGGACGCTTTCTCTTTAATCTTCTTTTCTGCTGCATTTAAGCTAAGTGTAACACCAGAACTTGAAGCAATAGAAAATGCCGTGCCAATAGATTGATAGTTCATTGACAGTTCTTGGGTATTGAGCTCTTGAAGAATACCACAGTAGTTTCTGTTGTAAACATTTAACAGCGTATCATATATGCCATAGAGCTTCTTTAGCTTTGAAGTAATAAGAGTCTCTATTTCGTTTGAACGATTAAGACTGTTGTGATTGAGAAATGTTTCAAGCAAAATTTGAACATCTAAAGGTACATCCATTGTCCATTCTTGTATAATGTTGAATGATTTCCAATGTAGCGGTTTAATCATTTTTTCCTGAAAACATCTGTCACATTTTCCTTCTTCATCTGCATTTTCAACTTCTTGATCATCTTCGAGAATATGTTCTGTTATAACATTTTCATCAAGTTTGTTCAACATATACAGGTCTCTGATTTCAAATCTGGACATATCACTGCCTTCTGAGATCGGTGTTAAAGTATTTGGCCTCAAGAAAACAATTGAGTGCATGAGTAGATTATGTCTGTTCATTAGATGAAATTTAAATGTACTTATTACATCTGCCTTTTGGAAAAGTCTTTCTGATTTAACTTCTGCAAATATGTGAATTTTTTTTTGATGGGTGCATGATGAAACACAATGAAAAATGAGAACATTCTCTACATCTTCAGAAGCTGCAGTGCAAAGTTCATTTTCTATTCTAGCTGCGATATGAATTTTACTGGCATATAAAAGTATTTTTTCATCTGTTTCTGCTATATGTTTTCTTTCATTGCGATATTTGATGATATTGTTTGATGACCTTTTGATGGACTTTGCCACAACAGCTACATTTTCAATTTGCTTTAGAAACTGCCATTTAAGATCCAATTGTTGATCATAATCTTCAAATTCAGCTTCTTGGTTTGATTTAGAGAAATGATATTCAAAAAAGCATATTTTCTGCCATTCGTTGTCTGTAAATTGACCTGCGTAGTTTTGAAATAAACATGGTGTATAGTGATTCTCTGTACTCTGGTCCTTTTTTGAGATGTTGTCAATTGCAGGAAGTCTGAATTGTTTGGCTGCTATGTTTTTATACAGTTCTTCAACGCTGTAAACTTGTATTGAATGCTGTTGCTTTTTTGGTCTAGAATGCATAGCTGCTTCTATTTGATGAACTATGTGTAAGCATATTTTCAGCTGGTCACAGTGATGGAAGATATAACGAATGAAGGTACTTAGATTTACATATATATCACTGTCAGCCTCCCTTATGCTGTTTTTATACGATTTCATTTCCCGTAACAAGTTGTGCCTTTTAATTTCTTTGATGGAATCAGTTTCAAGGTGATTCTTCCTTAGAAAATCTACAATGGTTTGAAACCTTATCCATTTGTTGCTATCATCTTCAAACTGTATGCACGAAAAACATTTCAACAAAGGCACGTTTTCAAACATCTTTGTCTCTACGTTTTGTGTTACCTAAAATTGCCGATATATAATCTAATCAATTGAATTGGACTAAGTTGCAGCAGGTTTTAAATTTGTACATTATGATTAAATTAAATTTACTGATACTATGTTAATCTTTTCTGATTTTGTGTCATGGATGGATACCCCATATCCAATCTATAGTTGGTGACATCCATATTATTTGGACTCTGATGGCTAATTGTTTTATTGGTAATCATACCATATCTCCTTATTTGTAAATTACGTATTAAAATATATGATTAACTGGGGTTTATTTCCTTGTTTCAAAAATTTCAATAGGGAACATAATTGTATTACATTATTGTAGAATAAACCATTATTTAAGACGTTTCGGCCACTGGCCTTTACAGTTTCTTTATTTTCCTTCTTAACTAAATGGTAGACATTTAATTTATTTATTTTTTTACTGCTTGAAACGTGTATAAAATGTTTGATGCATGTTTTGTTATTGCAACCACAGTGGAGAATATTACAGTGTGATAGGAGGCATGATTGGTCTATATTCTGTTCTCAAGCGGTACCAATAAATATTTTTATTATTTGTTTTATTCAGTAATGTTTTATAGTGTAAAATTTGTTAGTACGTTTTCCAAAGTTCCCTTTAAGTTATACTGGTTTAAAAAAGGGGGGAGGGGTTTAATGTTGAATAAAGTAGTTTAACAAAACTAATTATCAACAAGTCTTTTCCCTATTATAAAAATCGAAATATTTAAAAAAAAAAAAACTCCCTCATTCTAGATCCAATTAATACCTCTTTTTTTTCTGATTTGGTTGTGCTTTTACTAAACATGTTAATACAATATGCATGGTTGTTGTCTTTTCGGAATATCTCATCTTATTCATATCTTTACCAAAAAATATAAATACTTATATATTTTAAGATATAAAACAATTTTCAATCAGAATACTCACAAATTATAAATATATTTTTTCTTTTTTCTTTTCTTCATAATTTTTTCATCTTCCATTTCCTGTTTCTAAGTCTAATTGTTTATATCTGAGTCATGTATACATAAATGTGTGTGAAGAGAAACTATGTTTTCATACTATTTAGCTTATCATGTAATTTAAATGATAAAGATAATTGAAGCTGTCAATGTTGTATGTCAAATCCCCTAATTGAGAAACATTATACTACATGAAACACCGCTCGAGCTGAGCGACAAATGTGAGGCTGTGTGTTAGAGTGGACAGGCATAATGAAAACAATAAGACTCAAACATATTCAATGCAGGGAACTAACTAGACTGAAACTGTTTCGTTATTCTTTTTTTAATGGACATTTTGTAAAAGACATTGTACAAGAATGTGTCTTCCTCTACAGTTCATGACCTTGCCAATATAAGATTTCTACATAGAAGCACAGTCATGAGTCTAAAACTTCATTATCTTTCTATATCAACAGATAATTCAGTAACTACAAGCATTTTCTGATACAATTTTTCTTTCATCTATGTTTCAGATATAAAATGTGGCTGTCCCAAATTACAGTCATTGTTTGTCTTTAGTTCTATTTTTATGCGTTTTTTTTCTACATCCTACATCTTTTTTTATTACTACCTGTAACGTCTATGTTATATAGGCACCTACGTTTTAATATTGTATTTATATTGTGTCATAGATCAAACTTATTCGTTCAGTGTATGTTTACTTGTTTTTGTTTAAATGCCTATTTGATCGAGTTAAGCCATTTCAATTGATATTTTATAGTGTGTCTTTTTATGTTGTAATGTTACACTACTGTCTCAGGTGAAGGTGAAGGTTAGGGCCTGTTAAAACGTTTAAACCCACTGCATTTGTATTCACCTGTCCGAAGTTAGGGAGCCTGTTGTTCGGTGGTTGTCGTTTGTTGGTGTGGTGCATAGGTGTTTCTCGTTTCTCGTTTTCTATATAGATTAGACCATTGGTTTTCCTGTTTGAATGGTTTTACACTAGTCATTTTGGGCCCTTAATAGCTTGCTGTTCGGTGTGAGCCAAGGCTCCGTGTTGAAGGTCGTACTTTGACCTATAATCATTAACTTTTTGTACATTGTGACTTGGATGGAGGGTTGTCTCATTGGCACTCATACCACATCTTCTTATTTATATAAAATTAAAAATAAAATTGAGAATGGAAATGATATATACATGTATAACACACCTTGTGATCATTCAATACACCAACTATAGTTGACCAACTGCTTCAAGTACATGTATCTTAGAAACAGACTTAACCGTAAAATCTTAACAATGACCAATGAATCATTAATTAAGACTTAGGTCAAATGAACCCTGTCAGACAAAAAATGTATACCTTACTATCATTCCATACCCCCAAAACATATGTCGAATAATTGCTTTAAGATTCTGAGAAACGGACCAATAATCATAATAAATTGTTGACACAAAAATATGTCTGGCTTTTCTGTAATTTTGACATAATAATCTGTTGACATAGAGATATGTTGACAAACTGAGATGTAATGATAGTAATGCAACTTTATAGAAAATATCATTGTCTATCATTAGTAGATGATAACTTAAACTTAAGCAGAAAACTCAACATTGAAAATTGGTAGTTAATTGAAAGTCACTGGACCATGACCTCCATGGGCAGAGCCTCAAAATAGTCGTCAAAATGAAATGTACTGATAATAATGCAACTTAAATGAAAATATCGTTGATCTATCACAAGTTGCTCCTATCAAACTGAGATAAGCAGAAAACTTAACATTCGGAAAATTGCTGATTAATTCAAAGTAACTGGACCATGACCTAGGGGGCAGGGCCTCAAAATAGGTGTCAAACTGATATGTACTGAAAGTAATGCAACTATATAGAAAATATCATTGATCTATCATCATTAGTTCCCATCAAACTAACTTAAGCAGAATCAAAGCATCGTCGATGTTGTGATCCAGCCATATTCATAGCTATAGTCTGATATTCTTTCTGACCATACTTTTTTCAATATTTTTTTCTCTTTTTGACAAGAATGGGAAGGAAATCGTCAAACAAGTAATATATTTTTTTATATGCCATTAATAATAATAACTGGCTTAATAATTTCAAGAAAGAGGCCTTGAAAATGCACTTTCTCAACAACAAAAATTAAATTATTTGTTTTTCTACATTGGTTTTCATTCTTCATTAAGAAAAAATACCTTTCCTGTATTCAAACTTAAATGTACAAATACCTAATGCTGAGATATTTCCAGTTACTGTTAAGTAGCAATATAATGGGATTTTAATGTAGAACAAACAATTATTTTTATGGCAGAAAATACTCAGGTAAGAGTTTTGCAATTTTGATTATTGTTTCAACCAATTTTCTGATAATTGTAAATTATTAATTAGAACTTGATTATTGACTTATGTCAGATAATAATGACACTGATTTTACAAGTGAAATAAAATTTGCTTGCATTTTTATACATATTTTTCACTTTTGTCTTTTCTTTAAAAAAAACACATTTGATTAATCATTTAGCTAGTTAGCAAAATTAACAGAATATTTTAATGTAGTGTAGATCAAAATATAATACATTTGTATGTTTACTATTGAGGTCAAGAATGTGTGAATTCAGTTAGGTGTGTAACAAGTTGTGTCTATTTAATTATATATGTAACAGGTCGTAAGATATTAACTGTGGTAAGTTAAGACTGAGGTTGTTTCCATTTAATACTTATACCTTTAAGTGTAATTATTTGAAAATCATGACAGTTGTTAAAAACATACTGACTCTTACTTGCCTATTTAAAGAATTGGAATACTATTTTAAAAAATTGTGGGAATCAACTTAGATATATTAATACACATGTTGACCTAAATTTTATTGAACAATAACTTAGCTTACACAAGCAAAATATATTAATATAATACTTTCAAAATTCTTATCAACTAATTCAATTGATGTACAAATACTTTTTCAAATTAATTCATAAATAGATAATCATTATAAATTTTGATTTACAAAGGAACTATATGCAAGTGTATATCTAAATAAAAGGGTTGTTCGACCAATCTTTTCTTAATTTAAGGGCAAATAACATGTCAAAAGTTGGCAGTTGATGATTAAAATGGTGTAGAAAGTTTCTGCAAGTCATAAAGGAACATAATTAGTTGCATGATATGTCTTCAACTTAGTATTCTGAACCATCTCCAAAAACAGAGTGATCACATAGATCCAGCATGGCTGAATCAAAAACGTAACATTGAAAATTGCTTATTAATTTAAAGTCGCTGAACCATGACCTTTAAAGGGCAGGGCCTCATATTAGTCGTCCGACTGATATGCAATGCAATTTTATAGAAAATATCATTGATATATCACAATTAGTTCCTATCAAACTAACTTAAGCAGAAACCTTAACAATTGCCAGAAAAGTAACACCCTATGTCTCGCCTTCCGCGACTTTCATCACAGGCGAGACGAAAACTACACTGATGCTTAAGTATTTTTTTTTATAAATATTTACTACTTTCGGGTATGTTCTTTTTGACCAGGCCCGAGTTGGTGATGTTACATCTTATAAAGTATACCCAAATTATTTGCCCTTTACATATGTTTGTTCCTGCCAAATTCACTAACATATATCTCGATGTACCCCGTGGTTGTCTAAATGGTTGTAGTATTTTTGTACGCTTCAATATGATTGTCGGGCTAAATTATGACAGTAAATGATTTCTTTGCTAGATTTATTTTATTGATATTAATCCATGGCTTTGTTTTACAAATCACAGTTATGGCGTGATCGTCAGTTTACAAAGAATTCCGCTCAAACCAGTAATAGGGGCCGTCTTTAACTTGGAGTGAGGTAAAGTTTTTGCTCCGTGCTGAAGGCCTCACTGTGAATTTGAGATGAAAAACAGCAATAAAAGCGCTACTCCTTTGCTTTTTGTGTTTTTGCTGTGCATGTGTTATATTAAAATTTTGTCCTTGGAGTTGTTATAGTAAAATTATGAATTGCCAAAGACAAAATTTTAATATAACACATGTACTGATTTTGTGTCATGAATGGATACTCCATATCCTTTCTTTCCTTTTATGCAAAACATTCAAAGTCAATGAACCATGACTGAACATGCAGTGCCAAATAACCTCCATTGAAATGAGTAGTGCCAATGCTTTTAAAACTGCATACCGAACACCATTGACTTTTCATAAGTGGTTCCCTTTAAACTAGCATAAACAAGAACTATGTAAAAGTTTCATGTATATGAAACATGATGCGGGAGTGGGTTTATATATTCACCATTGAAATGAGACTTGTAAATGCTAATGAAACTGCATATCAACTATCATTGACTTATCATTGGTGTAAAAATAAGAAGATTTGGTATGATTGCCGATGAGACAACTATCCACAAAAGTTAAAATGAAGTGGATGAAAGCAGTAATAGGCAACCATACGACCTTTAACAATGAGAAAACCCTTACCGTATAGTCGGCTATAAAAGGCCCTAAACATTTATATTAACATTTGTCTTTTTAAATGCTCATTTAATTGTATTTTTTCTAAATGAGATTATGAGGGACAGTGCTATATATAGGGGTAGAAAATCCAAACTTTGAATAGATTCGAAAGCACCAATGTGACCATGCATTTTATCATGTACTTCCATCAAATTTTAACACTTCAAAAGTAACTAATTCCACTATTTTCGTAGACCTTATTTGAAAAATGTATTACCAGGTTTTTGATTGTACCATGTCTACTAGTAAGTAGAATATACAGTTTAGTAGTGGAACAATGGCTTGAAGAAGAAATAAATCTTTATTTGTAAGGTGTGTTGTGCAACTTCGGAAGCCAGTTCATAGTGGGAACTTTCATTGTATTTGGTTCTGCGTGTAAAGAAGTAGCAAACACTTCATGTTTGTTAACGATGTCATTCCCCGAAAATTGAGTCAGTTTGAATGTTGGTGAATTTGTGATTTTCCTTTTGCAGAACCTGAATATAAAATGTACGTCAACCAATAATGATATTATTGGCAGCCATATCAGCCTGGACAAAAGCAAATTTCTTGCTGAGTTTTTTTAGCTTATATTTGATACCAGAAATAGGACTATTATGGTTGTTGTTAGGAGTAAAATGTTCTTTAAAATGTTTAATACGAATATTTTCATGCAAGACCTGTTTGAGAGAAATTTCCATGCGCAAACTGACAATGATGAGACATACAAATAAGGAAAGGGTTATCAAATATGAGTCTATAAACATTAATTTACAACAAAGCACAGACAAAAAAAAGTTGTACTCACACCTGCATAAATATATACTGAATTACTGCTTCGGTTTGTTCTGTTGGCTCAACTTTATGGATAAGCATTAGATTCAAAGTTGCAACTGATATACAAATCCCAAACCTATCCTGGTGATTACTGGCTCCCGATTAAAATGTAAAGTAAAAAGCCTTTGAACCTACAAGACAGATATTTACCCCTTGTAATCCAGAATGTATGTGATATTCTATGTCTAGTCTGCCACATTTTGGATATCCTGATACAGAAATACTTGATGAATAAACATTCATGGTTCCAGGAGGCTGGTCACCAATTACTATTCCTTGTATTGCTCCACAGGTTGGACAAACTGGTTTAATCTTCAAATGTGGGCCAATGCAGTAGGCACAGAAAACATGACCACACTGTAACTTCATAGGTTCTGTTAGGGTATCCATACAGATGACACAATCATCCAAATTTCCATCTTTAAAAGTTGTTTCAAAGACATCGTTTCTCAGTTTGTCATTCTCTTGTAGTTCATTTACTCTAAAATCATTTTCTTGTAAACTGTGAAAATTAAGTTAATTATATAAAATTAATATATGAACATAAAAAGGAAAAAAAAGATAATTAAGTAAAGAATTGGTACAAGTAAAATGCAGACTTAATCATGCAATATGTAAGGATGTTCATACAATGATGAATTTTTCCTTTTCTAATTGGTTACTTTAATTCGGCATTTTTTATTCCTGCATCTCTTTACAATCTTAAATACTAAGTACAATTAAAGTACATTGTAGCACTTGAAAGCACGTGATTGAAACTTGAACTCCACTGAAAGACAATTCATTCAGAATCATATGACTGAAAATATTCTTCTTTATTTGAAACTCTAATCATCTTGATGAATAAACTATCATCCTTTATTTATTTTGACGCTTAACATTATCTTGGAATTTTCCTTAAGAAAGAAAGTATGATGATCCTTAATCTTATTGAAAATTAATAACTCCTATGACTGCGTTGGATAAAAACCGCAATTTTTATACGTGTGCATGCAAAACAAATTTCTTGGCAGAGGGGCCCAAATACAGCACAAACAACATTTTAACAAAATGGATCTCAATTATTAATTTAATACCAAACAGAAAACAATAAACTTGCGAAAAGATGGTATACTGCAAACATAAGGTGCAAAAATTTGTACACCATATCCGGATTTCGACAATTAATGTCTCTTCAGTGATGTTAGGAATCGAAACGGTATTTGGAAGGCCATATAATTTACCTCAATTTGGGATTGACTCTTGAATTTTGAAGAGTCGAAATAGGATGAACGGATCATATAAACCCGAAGGCAAATATAATACAAGCCCAAACGAAAAAATATAAACAAGTCTAAATTGTAAACAACGTTCAAACCTATGACTGCGTTGGATAAAAACCGCAATCTTTATACGTGTGCATGCAAAACAAATTTCTTGGCAGAGGGGCCCAAATACAGCACAAACAACATTTTCCAAAAGACCAAAAAAATGAAAAACTATATTTTAACAAAACGCATTTGACTAGCAGGTCGAACAACGGATGTTCTTAAACCCTGCTGACTGCCATGGCGATTGCCAAATAAACGGATCACCAGATGTAACAAAATGGATCTTAATTATTAATTTAATACCAAACAGAAAACAATAAACTTGCGGCAAAGATGGTATACCGCAAACATAAGGTGCAAAAATTTGTACACCATATCCGGATTTCGACAATTAATGTCTCTTCAGTGATGTTAGGAATTGAAACGGTATTTGGAAGGCCATATAATTTACCTCAATTTGGGATTGACTCTTGAATTTTGAAGAGTCGAAATAGGATGAACGGATCTTATAAACCCGAAGGCAAATATAATACAAGCCCAAACGAAAAAATATAAACAAGTCTTAATTGAAAACAACGTTCAAACCTATGACTGCGTTGGATAAAAACCGCAATTTTTATACGTGTGCATGCAAAACAAATTTCTTGGCAGAGGGGCCAAAATACAGTATATATATAGACTCTATATATATATATATATATATATATATATATATAAACGCCTGAAAAGTGTACAAAACAACACCAATTACAAAAAGAAATCTATAAATGTAATTATTTATAAATAATTCGGATAACAGATATCCTTCATCAGTATGATTATGATCAAGGATGTCAATGAATCATATCAATCTACTTTGATTATAACAAAGCAGATTGATATGATTCATTTGACATCCTTGATCATAATCATACTGATGAAGGATATCTGTTATCCGAAATATTTATAAATAATTACATTTATAGTTTTCTTTTTTTGTTATTGGTGTTGTTTTGTACACTTTTCAGGCGTTTATATAATTTATTTATTGTGTACATGTATCGTTACTCGTAACAATCCAACGCCCTCGTGGGAAAGATCGCTGACTAGTATTTAGACGTTTTATATATAATGCATCTAAACAACAACCAAACAATGTTAGATCTGTAAATTTGCGGAAGCAAAATTTTGTTCTTCCCTCGCCGGGATTCGAACTCATGCTACTGAGATATCGTGGCACCAAATCGCCTTGCATTATGCCCGACGCGCTAGACCACTCGACCAGTTAGGCTCTACAATAATAATGCTTTCGGTGGCCGGGTGTTACCTTTCTTCGTCAGCTTTAATCTAGCGTCGTAACACAGTACATGATATATAAGGCATGAAGATGGAATTGTTACAGATCAGTTGAATTATCTATTGTAAAGGATCCTACAAATTAATGTAAGATGCAGTCACAGAAATAATTATATTATAAGTACGTCTGAACCAGTGACTACTCTACAATTTTATCCATTGGATCATCAGCAGTGATGGTGATACAAGGCTGAAAATATATTCTGTACATATAATTCGTCTAAACATCAGACCAACAATGTTAGATCTGTAAATTTGCTTTCGCAAATTTTTTGTTCTTCCCTCGCCGGGATTCGAACTCATGCTACTGAGATATCGTGGCACCAAATCGCCTCGCACTATGCCCGACGCGCTAGACCACGCCACCACCTACGCTCTACAATGATAAAGCTTTCGGTGGCCGGGTGTTACCTTTCTTCGTCAGCTTTCATCTAGCGTCGTAACACAGTACATGATATATAAGGCATGAAGATGGAATTGTTACAGATCAGCTAAATTATCTATTGTAAAGGATCCTACAAATTAATGTAAGATGCAGTCACAGAAATAATTATATTATAAGTACGTCTGAACCAGTGGCGACTCTACAACAGATTTTATCCATCGGATCACCAGCAGTGATGGTGATACAAGGCTGAAAATACATTCTGTATATATAATTCCTCTTATATAACCAGTCTAAAAGGGTACAACATCACCAAAAAATGACAATAAACGAACAAATGTAACTATAAATATTTCGGATAACAGATATCCTTCATCAGTATGAGCATGATGTAAAATGAATCAGATCAAACTATTCTGATTATTAAACTATAGCAATCTTGATTTCCACACAAT
Source organism: Mytilus coruscus (assembly GCA_017311375.1). Lineage (NCBI taxonomy): Eukaryota > Metazoa > Mollusca > Bivalvia > Mytilida > Mytilidae > Mytilus > Mytilus coruscus. Next base: position 62,902,535 of record CM029607.1, on the reverse strand, counting down.
AAAAAAAGTGAAACAGTTTTACCCGAATATCATCTGTAGAGACGCTAATAAATTTTAAAATTAAAAAAAACGACTCAAAGACATGCCTAAAATGAAAATAGTAATTAGAGATATGAACTGGCACAACTCTAAAATGCCAAAATGACGTCAGTTAAGATGTTACAACAACTGTGTGTAAATTCATTCCCAAAATACAGCACTGATCAATATAAGCTGGTAAAATATGTCAAACAGAGGCTGCGTATTTATCATCCCAAATAAATAGCAGTTTTATAATGATAAGAAAAATAATAGTAAAATTTGGCTAAGGTTAAATAATTATATATATATATATATATATATATATATATATATATATATATATATATATAATTTTTATCCAACGCAATCATAGGTTTGAACGTTGTTTTCAATTTAGACTTGCTTATATATTTATTTCGTTTGGGCTTGTATTATATTTTCCCTCCGGTTTATATAATCCGTTCATCCTATTTGGACTCTTTAAAATTCAAGAGTCTATCCTAAATTGAGGTAAATTATATGGCCTTCCAAATACTTTTCGATCCCTAACATCACTGAAGAGACATTAATTGTAGAAATCCGGATATGGTGTACAAGTTTTAGCACCTCATGTTTGTGGTTTACCATCATTGCCGCAAGTTTATTGTTTTCTATTTAGTATTAAATTAATATAAAGATTCATTTTGTAACATCTTGTGATCCGTTTATTTGGCAACCGCCAATGGCAGTCAGCAGGGTTTAAGAACATCTGTTGTTCGACCTGTTCGTCAAATGCGTTTTGTTAAAATATACTTTTTCACTTTTTTGGTCATTTGGAGAATGTTGTTTGTGCTGTATTTAGACCCCTCTACAACGAAATTTGTTTTACATGCACACGTATAAAAATTGCGGTTTTTATCCAACGCAATCATAGGCTTGAAAGTTGTTTTCAATTTAGACTTGTTTATACTTTTTCGTTTGGGCTTGTATTATATTTGCCTTCGGGTTTATATGATCCGTTCATCATATTTCTAATATTTCGACTCTTCAAAATTCAAGAGTCTATCCTAAATTGAGGTAAATTATATGGCCTTCCAAATACCGATTCGATCCCTAACATCACTGAAGAGACATTAATTGTAGAAATCCGGATATGGTGTACTAATTTTTGCACCTTTTGTTAGCGGTATACCATCCTTTCCGCAAGTTTATTGTTTTCTGTTTGGTATTAAATTAATAATTTTAAAAGATCCATTTTGTAACATCTTGTGATCCGTTTATTTGGCAATCGCCAATGGCAGTCAGCAGGGTTTAAGAACATCTGTTGTTCGACCTGTTAGTCAAATGCGTTTTGTTAAAATATACTTTTTCACTTTTTGGGGTCTTATATATATATACTTTTATTACCTAATAAAGAGTATTTTACTGTTTTATTAATATTTCTATATTATTTGCTATTTTTCTGCCATTTTTTGTTCCATGGTCTATTGCACTGGAAACTATCATTCTATTGCACCTGTGTGCAGTCTATTACACTGACCTGTTATGACCTCTTATTCTGAAATCTGATTAGTTGAAAGGTATTCATGTTGTCCAATCAAATTGGGTCTTTTAAACGTTCTTTGAATTTGTTAGAACTGACTCAGTATGTATTAGGTAATAAAACAGTTATTGAATGTGTAACAGTGCAATAGATCAAAATATATTTCCCTCGGTATGAAGATCAGCTCACTGTTCTATTGCCCTCAGCCGTTGGCTTCGGGCAATAGAACAATGAGCTGATCTTCATACCTCGGGAAATATATTTTGATCTATTGCATAGTTACATATTAAATAACTGTATAATATTGCATAGTTATAATATGTTAATTCAACTCTAGAATTTATAGATTCTGTAATAGTCAGTGCATGTAAGGAACATTTTGACCGATTCGGAATTGGAAAATTCCGTATATTCCCATTTAAAGAAGTCGGTATCGAACATAAATCATTCCGAATAGCCAAAGAAGTATACTTAATTCGGAAATTCCAGCAAAAGTCGGTATCGAACATAAATCATTCCGAATATCGTGATTTACCACGGGTTGGCCTTTATGACAAATATTTTACCCTGAGCGATAAGTATACTTAATTCGGAAATTCCAGCAAAAGCTGAACCGAATGTAAAAGTAAAATGCTGCTAACGCGACGTCACAAACATGTGTTGTTCAAATAACTCATTCATTATTTCATATTATAAGTACACACGTTTTGTATATATTTATGACAAAAAGTCATAATATCAATAAAAGAAGACGTTAGGTATAAATTCTCCAATTGACATAATAAATAAAAGAAATTACAAATGAAAGCGCGAGAGCACTGTCAAGGCATATTGCCGTCAAATCAATGTGTTTGTGACTTCTAGTTTTCATCTTTATGCAAAAGAATTACGCCTGACGGGAGACTATTTTGATCAAATTCAGGAAAGGCTATTGCCAATTGATTTTGAAAAATAAAACTTTGAATAATGTATTTTTAACTTGACTAATCAAATGTTGGCTTTTATTCACTACGCAATATGAATGCGTGGTAGCGTTTCTTTCTTTTTAAACAAGTACAAAGTTAGATCCTAATCACAAGTCATGAAATAATTTCACAGCAAAAATCTTCAGTAAAATAATTATCAGTCATATAAAAATAACTTTATAAAAGTAAGATGGTATATGATTGCCAATAAAACAACGAACTACCAAAAATTAAATGACCCGGATGTAAGAAACCATAGGTTTATGTACAAGGTTTTGCTCATTTTTGAAGGCCGTAGTTTCTATTCCAGATTTTTTTATAAGCTTCTGTCCAAGCTTATATTCAGGTTTGACAAAGTATTTGAAGTCTAAACAACTTTAACCCAATACTATATTTAAATGTTAGCGATAATAAAGAAAATTCGTCCGTAAAATGTGGAAAATGAAAAAGAATCTAAATTTTCCTACTGTAACAGATGTCCCCTCTTGAACAGGATCAACCTTCTATCCAAGTTTCATAAAATTCTTTTATGGTTTGACAAAATAAATGATGTCTACAAAATGGTAATCTTAGGCTGTATCTAACCAAATGTTTATTGCATAAATGAAAGCATCGTCGGTGGTGTAATCCAGCCAATTTGTTCAGCTAGCCTAGTCGGACATTTTTTTCTGATACCAACAAATGTAAAACATTTCAAGACAGCCAACAAAACTTGGAATAAGTAACTTTGGCACAAAATGTAAATTTGTGTTCGGTCACCATAACTATTCTTTTTAAAACAAAGAGAAGATACAAAGGGACAATCTAATATCATAAGACTTATAAAAATAGAGAACACAAGGATTGAAACGTCGTTTTCATTATCATTTCACTATAAAATTAATAAGAGTTGTTTTCCTTTTTTATGAACAGTTTTAAATTAAATGATTTTGATATGGAAAGAAAGAAGAATCTTCAAAGGAAGGTGTAATATATTTTTTTACCGAAGTTTAATGGTTTCCAGAAAGAGTCATTGAAACTACACTTTTTTTTTAACAACATCAAAATATTAAGTAACTGATTTTTATTTAAATTGGTGTTCATTCTTCTTTTTTGATGTTTGCAAACAAGATTCAAAATTACATGAACACAATAAATGTAGCGAAGGGGAAGCGAAATTTTAGTTTTATTCACTAACCTTCCAATGAATTGCTTATCGATCTCTTCAATTATTGCGCGTGTAAAACTATTCTTGTCAAAACTTTCCATATGATTTGGACCATTAAGTGGTTGATCGGTTTCTTCATTAATAACTTCGATATCTGCTTGGAGATTTTTCCATTCAACAAAAAATGAAACATCATGTGATTCCTGCATAAGATTTTTAAACTTCAGCATTCGGTCAGCTGATTCCTCATAAAGTCGATGGAAGAAAGAGCGTTTTTTATTTGAATCTTGCTTTTCAATTTCTTTGAAGTCCGAAGCCTTGGTCATATATATAATTTTGTTACGATCAATGATATCATGCAGTTCTTTTACCGTTTCCTCAACTTTTGAAGCATAAGATTCACATTCTAACGTTATTTTAGAAGAGTGTTCCGTGTCGATTGTTTTAAGTTTGTTTTCGTTTATTTCAACTTTCGTTTTCAGTTTGTCTAAAATTTGGCTCACCCCTTGACATCGGGCATCAGCGATATTTTTTATCTTGTCGGTTCTGTGTTCATTATGAGTACTAGTCATGCATTCTTCGCATGTGAGACAATCACATTTGCTGCAATAATAACGAAATGTTGACTTGTGTATTTCACAAACAGGTATTGATCTGAACAAACGATTTCCTTCCTTGTTAATATTTACAACTTCATGATCCTTGAAAATTGGAACTTTATCATGGACGTTCTGTATGCAATCGACGCACAAAATTTGGTTACATCCTTCACAGAATAGTGCTGCCACGGCATTATTGCAAAATCCACACTTTCGTATTGGCATCTGTGCCATGTTAACAAACTGTCACTTGTTCAGCATGTTCAGTCAAAAACATTCAATTTGGATTTTAATTGCTGATCACGTGTGTTATGATAAAGAGTGAATTGCAGGATTGTGCTTAAATGAGAAAGAACATCAAAACGCAATGAACGAAACAAAACAAAACGAAACGAAACGAAAAGTTAACAAAACAAAAAAATAAACGAAACGAAACGAAAAGTTAACAAAACAAAAAAATAAACGAAACGAAACGAAAAATGAAATTACAAGCAGAACTATTTTGAAAATGAATAACTTGGCCTGGTAAGAACTAAAAATAGATAAGTTTGCACAAGACAGGATGGAAATGAATATCCTGCAACACAAAATGCAAGAAATTCATAATCAAACGTAAGCAAAATTTAATGCGTAGCAAGGAATGGAAATAAATGATCGATCCGGGAAAATTCCTCTTACCCACCTCCTCAGAATCTCAAATGGTCGTCCCCTTAGGTCATACATATCTAATATCTAATACTCGGCTATAATTAGTCTGAGATTTTAAATATTTACAAGCCAAAAAACTAAAGACTAAATATTCTTATTCACTACACACTACAACTGTAGCATGTGTAGATTACGTACCAATCGTACCAGTTATTGATTAGTGAGTATTTATTTATATACCTATGTGGAGTTATTTTCTTTCAGAACGACAGGTCTTTCTTTTGAAGAATCAACCCGGACGATACCAAGTTTCAATGAAATTTGCTTCAAGGCAGAAAATAATGACCTGTGTAAGGTCATTACTTTCCTTGATTAAAATGCAAACTATAATTTACTTAAACATTTAATTCGTTTGATAGTATCGCGTGTTATGGATAAAGACATAAACACTCCGCATTAACGTCCGAAACAAATAATGTGAAATATTGTTAATTTATCGCTACAATAAGGGGACAATATTTGAGATGAATTTGATAATGCAAAACCCTTCATAACACTAATAAAACAAACCAGATTTGACACATTCATGTGTAGGATTTTGAAAATCGTATTGAGTCACATTGTATTGGAAATCATACATTGACCTATGGATATTCGTTTTTCGTGTTATATGAACATGTATCAGTATTTCGTGCTCTATTCGTGTCACTTCTGAATTTATTACATCTATAGTCCTATACCTTTTACTCTATCAAATGATCAAATGACGAATATTTTAATTTCTATAGAATAACAGCCACGTTCTTTATGTTAGGGTTGGGGGTAGTATGATATTTAATTCTGGCATAGGCGGATCCAGGGGGGCCCTCAGGGGCCGCCCCCCCCCTTTTGGTGGGAAAAATTTGGTTGATTATATGGGGAATCACTGAAGCATGACTGGAGCGGGCCCCTTAGGTCAGTCAGTGCCCCCCACCTTTACAAAAAGTTCTGGATCCGCCACTGTCTGACTAAGTTCTTTGTTTTAAAAAATGTCATTCAAAAGTGAAAACAATAATTCTGAACAGCTCGTAAAAAACTTGAAAAATAATCTGCTTTTCCGCGATGTAAATGTCATGAAAAAATAGAAAAAAACATAGCATCCCCCTTTCTTAAAATAAGTTGAAAATAAATTACTTACAAAGTGACTTGTATTTTTAATACACTGTAACAATTCTTTGTGTCTTGCTTCATGCATTTAGTGATATTTCTTTTGTAACTGGATAATGACTGCTAAAGCTTATATCTAGATTAATTAGTGAGTTTTATTTCACGTTTCAAATGAGCTGTAGGGCGTATTAAAACCAGTACGGATCAGAAAAGAATATCCCACTTTAGTGCGGTCGGTAAAATATGATAGAAATCTTGCAAATCTTTGCAGAACATAATATTTTTTTACGGTATATAAGTCAGATAATGCATATTTTAGTTTTTCTTGTCGTATAACACACCTCGGGGTGTCAGGATTGCCCAAAGAAAGACCTCCTCCGGTCGGTCTTTCATTTGATCAATCCTGACACCCTCGGTGTGTTATACGACAAGAAAGACCTTACAATATGCATTATCTATAACATAATTTAAAGTTAAGTAATTTGGTAATACATATAATAGCCAAATTATATACATATCCATCGATCTTCGGGTATCATATTGCATAGACTTCTAGCATATATTTTATTCACCAAATTAGTGCCCCAGGAGGGCATATAACATAATCATACAAACAATCTCATTTCAAACATTTGCTGAACAATAATATATGCAATCTAGACAGCAGACATGTAATGATAAAAAAAAAACAAATAAAGAAAGACCAAAAAACAATAACATATTTTAATAAAATTATTAGTATTGACATTGACCCAAGTGCACCAGACAATTTTATTTTGACTGTTATATAAACAGAAGGCATAAGAAGTGGTATCTTATTGAGAAATCTCTACAGATAAGTAAAAAACACAAACATTTTTAATTATGAGGTATACTGCAAATCACTTTAAATAGTGGATAATATGACTCATCTGCAGTAAGCACCAAGAATCGACGCTTAAATAAATGCTTCTTTTTCATGTTTTTATAATTCTATTGTGGTTAAAGCGTTGACCGAGGCACATTTCCATGCTTCATATTAAAAATATGCGCACGATCAACAAAATTAAAAAAAAACAGCTTTTCGTTTGTTTTTCAATGCATTATTTCAAAATTGTCAAGGATAGCACGTGCAGTCATAGCTGTTGTATTTTATACGGAAATAAACTATGATATTGTAGTGGCTCGCGATTGTTGTATGGTTGTCAGCCAATCAAAATTACGGATTCTAATGAAACATACATTTAATATAGTTCTTATTAGATAATGTATCTATGTCAAGCCAGCAATGATCATCAATAAGGGACGGTGTCACAGAATATACATTTATTTTCTTAATATGCTCATTGCAGGCCTAGCAGACTATCTAAACTCATATTAACGAATCACATAGGGATTAGTTATTGCACATCTATTATTCTACATCTAGTAATACATTTACTTTGCGCAAAAAGGCGTATAATTGACAAATAATTTTCAAAACTAAACTTATACTTGAAAGTTACATACGTTCGTAGTTTACAATATTTATGCATATCTACTTGTTTCCCACCTAACGCAGTATAGTATACCTTAACAATCTGTCCACATGTTGAATATTTTGCTGGAAAATGACAATTTTCCTTAATACTATTAATTGGTCCATACCTAGAGCGCTTTTTTACGGAAGCCCATTTAGGACCTTCCAAAAATATAATTTGAATTCGAAATCACGAATTTAAATCGTTATCACGAATTGTATAATTTGTTATAACAGATTAAATTTGTGATAACGAATTGTTGGAAATCGTTATAACAGATTTTATAATTCGTAATTACGAATTAAATTCTTTATCAAATTTTTTTGTTATTTGTGATAACGAATTAAAATCGTTATAACGAATCGTATAATTTGTTATAGCGAATTATATTGGTGATAACGAATTTGTGGAATTCGTTATCACAGTTTTTTTTGTAATTTGTGATTTCGGATTAAAATTCATTATCACAGATTTTTAGCTCACCTGACCCACAGGGTTAAGTGAGCTTTTCTCCTCACTTTACGCCCGTCGCTGTTCATTACTTTTACAAAAATCTTCTTCACTGAAACCTTTTTGCCAAAGTGAAACAAACTTGACCACAATCCGGGGCGATTTAGTTTTAACGCATTTTATTTGCAAAATTAGCAAAAGGGATTGGACACAAACTGAAACAACATTAGTGACGTCTTCTCCATGTACAAATATAAACACAAAAACACTGTACCTAGAAGTTTTTGTCGTGTTAAACGGGTGGGTTAATTCATATAATTTCAATCGGTTGATTTTAAGAATTAGAATGAAATTATTTTCTTCTGAATTGTCTGCCCATAGGTGGCGTTTTTAGGTTATGTGTTTTATGTGATTTGGCGGTTAAATCATTCGGCACGACAGGGTCTACTCGATCGGTCACGTTAATTGTTCTAGTTGTGTTTATCGATTTAAGTACATTCGAATTTAGTTATGGATAATGAAGGTGAACCAGATATCTCGCTGAGAACTGTTTTGACTGCTGTAAATCAACAGAGTAAAGATATCGAGGCAATTATTGATGCTAAAGTGACGGAGAAAATTGGTGGATTGAGAGAAGAGTTGCAGGGTGCCAACCAGTTGATAAAATCCCAGGTTAAGAAACTTGAAACAGACGCTTCCTATAAATGGAAATACGAAGGTAATAAGATCCAATTTGACTTTAATACTGAAAATCTCGAGGATCTTGTTCAGACTTTGTGGGCTATAGACAATGGGAAGGTAGATTACGCACGAGATTTGTTATCATCTACCGTAGATAAAATTAAGCATCTTAACAAACTCATCAAAATAGCTGACACTTCCGAGGGAGGTTGGGATACCGCTAGGCAATACGACGCTAATCCTATTGCAAGTGATTCTGAGGATGAGGCAAAAATTATCCGAGCTGACAATAGAGCTGTCCGCAAGAAGAAAGGGAAGGCTAAGCAGGTTAGAGTAAATGGTTCCAAAACTAAGGCTAACAATCAGTCTGTATTAGGACAGGTTCCAAACTTCGTTCCGCAGCCCTTTCGTGGGCCTCAGCAACCTTGGTTCAATGGAATTCCCCTTCAGCAAGGTTTCAACGCTGGAAAGATGCAGAGGGGACAATGCTACTCTTGTGGGTCCTACGCACACTACAGGTCCAGCTGTCCGTATGTCAACAGTAGTAAACCAGCCACCCAAACCAGGCCGCAGTGAATTTTTGAAAGATGAGTATTTTAATTATCTTGAACTTTCACAAGACATTTTAGTAGATAATCATATTGATTGCAATTTGACCAATAATTATTTTGAATATGAAATAGTTCAATCGGATATTATTGTTAAGGGTAGACTTAGCAAAAACATTCAATTTTGGATAGATATTGGTGCGCCTAAATTTATTATAGATACTATAAGAAATGGTTATATTTTACCATTCTATTCAAATCCAATATCAATTTGTTTGTCTAGTAATTTATCAGCTTTGAATAATGCAGATTTTGTAAGATCGGCTACTACTGATTTATTAGCTAGAGGTTTAATTGTGGAGACGTTAGATATTCCATTTGTTGTGAATCCTTTAACTGTTTCTGTTCAGTCAAACAACAAAAACGGTTAATATTAGATTTGAGAGAAATAAACAGACATTTATGGAAGCAGAGTGTAAAATTTGAAGATATGCGTATTGCAAAACATATATATAAATGCCAATTCATATATGTTTAAGTATGACGTACATTCTGCATATCACCATGTCGCTATTTTTCCCGCCTCACACTAAATATCTAGGATTTGTATGGGAGTTTAACGGTGTTAAAAAATATTTTTAAATTTCTAGTATTACCGTTTGGTCTCAGTACTGCTTGTTACATATTTACCAAAATAACTAGACCACTTATTAAAAAGTGGAGAGGAGAAGGCAAGCAGATTATTATGTACTAGATGATGGACTTGGTGTACATGATGATGAGGAATTGTGTACTCAAATGGCTATACAGGTTAAAAAAGACATAATAAGTAGCGGTTTTGTCCAAAGGCTGAAAAGTCTATGTGGACACCTACTAAAAATCTTACTTTTTTAGGCACTAACATTGATACAGATAAAGGAGTGTTTACTATTCCTGACAATCGTATTGATAAGACTATGAGTACCATTTCAGACATTGATTTGTGTTTAACCAAAAATGGTAAAGTATTTGTAAGGAAGGTAGCTTCCTTGGTAGGACAGATTACTAGTATATCTACGTTACCCGTTAAAGGCAATATAGTATATTTAATGACAAAACATTTGTCTATTGACATTAATAGTGTTCATTCATGGAACAGTTATATACATTTATCTGTAGACAGTATTCATCAAATTAATTTTTGGAGGTTTAATTTACATGAAGCCAATGTTAAACCCTTTAAGACTGATGTGTCTAGGCAGACTATTGTATATAGTGATGCAAGCAATACGGGTTACGGTGGCTATATTGTGGAAAACCCATATAATATTGCTCATGGTACGTGGTTAGAATCTGAAGTTTCCACTAGTTCCACATGGAAGGAGTTAACTGCTGTGAAAAATGTATTTTTGTCGCTGATAAACTTTTTAAGTGGCAAGAATGAAAAATGGTTTACTGACAACCCAAATGTTGTTAGTATTGTTATTAAAGGGAGCACTAAATCAGTACTGCAAAAGTTAGCTTTAGACATTTTTAGCACATGTATTAAACACAATGTTGATATAGATATGGTTTGGATCCCACGTACTGAGAATGAGAGAGCAGATTATCTTAGTAGGATTATTGATTCAGATGATTGGGCAATTTCTGAATTTGTATTTCAGATAATTGAAACCCTTTGGGGACCTCATGAGGTTGATTGGTTTGCCTCTGACGACAATTTTAAATTGAATGTTTTTTATTCCAGATTTTGGAATGTGAATTCGTCAGGTGTTGATGCTTTCACGGTTGACTGGCGAGGGATCAACGGGTTGTTCGTTCCACCTGTTTCTTCGATTCCACGCGTATTAATGTATATGCGGCAGTGTAATGCTGTTGGTACTTTAATTTTACCTTACTGGCCCTCTGCCAGTTATTGGCCAATGCTTTGTCCTTTTGGTGATGGTTTCATTTCTGAGGTGAGAATTTTATAGATCTTCCTACTTACAAAAATGCTTATATAGCTGGTAAGAGTAAGAAGGCCATATTTGGCAATGTTGATTTAACTTTTCGCATGTTAGCATTAAGGATGGATTTTTCATCCAGTTAGATCATTTTGATGTGAGCATGTATTATAGATCTCTCTTGATCTCTTCATATAGAATGTTAGTTTTACAAGGATTATATTGTATTGTGATTTTGTGTTGACAGTGGCGAATATTACAGTGACAATTAGATTCGTAGTATTTAGCTGATTGTTAAAATTTAAAAAAAATTTCGTTATTAATGTTTTCTTTCAATTACAAATATATTTTTGCAGGCATTTGCTGGAGAATTGCAGACACATTCTCTTATTAGATCATCATGTTCACCGACAGATTCGTCTTTAGTAATTAATGTTTTAGAAGGTGCGAAACGTAGCTTGGCTACTCCTACGAATAAAAAGGAACCTATTTCGGTAGAATTGCTGCATAAAATGTATGATGCCATGTTTTCTTTTGGTAACTTGTATAATCAACGTATAATTTGTGCGTGTTTCACTGCATTTGCTGGTTTTTTAAGAGTTTCTGAGTTGCTTAATATTCGAAGAAGTGATAGTTATTTTAGAGTGTTATATGTCAATTCTCATTCAACATAGTAAAACAGATGTATATAGAGATGGCAATTCAGTATTAATTGCCCATACACATTCAAATAAGTGTCCAGTAAAAAACATGGAATTATATTTGCAGTGGGCTGATATTTCTTGCGATTCTGATGAGTTTATTTTTCGAAATTTGACCCAATGTAAAGATGTCTATGTTTTGCGTAAAGAGAATACACCATTATCGTATTCGAGGATGCGTGAGCTCTTTATTGAAGCTTTCAAGCCTTTTGTTCATAACATTAAGCGATATGGCTTGCACAGTTTGAGGTCTGGAGGTGCTAGTGATTGTGCTAATTTAGGTTTACCAGACCACCTTTTTAAGAGACACGGTAGATGGCGTTCCGAAACGGCCAAAGATGATTACGTTAAGGATTCCTTAGATGATTTGCTTAAAGTGTCCAAAAATTTAGGGTTATAGATTTATTGCTTTAATTTTAAATTCTTTTGTTGCATGATATAGAACTTTCTTCAAAAATTTCCCGTTCTTTGTGTTTCGGCCATCGGCTCTGTCGTGTGGTATTGCACTTTACTACCGGGTATTTCTTGTTATTATTATTATGAGAATAATATGAGGTTCTGATATATGGATATTAACGGAAGAAGAAACAAACTGATATGTAAGTTTGTAAGTCAGCGAACCAGTTTACACGCCAAAAATCTCCAGAAAAAAAAATGTGTCTAATCCTCATATTTCTTAACCGATATATTTTTATTCCTTATTTTTCATTTAAAGTCTTTTTAGACTGGCGAATATCATTAGTGTGTGTCGCGCATGGATACATTTTACACAGAGGCAACGAAAGTAGTTTCGCCAACATGGTTTATCGAAGTGTAAACTTAGGAAAGAAAATCTAACAGACCAATCACATTTATTGATATGCTAATAATATAACAATTATTTAATAATGACGAAAACATAATAGGAGTGCATGTAATTCAAAAACAAACACAAGATATAAAGAGGAAGAAAATAGAATATAAGTACACAAGTAGATAAGGCTAGCCTGGAGTGAAGTGAAGCGAGAGCAATAAATCATGATGTCTAGTTTGAAGAATGTGTGTAATGAGCCCGCAGGCGTAACAAAATAGACGACATGGCCTTAAATAGAACACAAGGGTAAACTGCAAGTTTTTTTCTTTTATCTTGAAAACCGCTATAGAAAGAGAATTGTTTGGAATCACAAGATTTACGTACTGTCTATTTACATCAAAATTGTAAGATGACTATTTATAGGAATAATTTTCCCTTTATTGACTTTTATTTTGTGTTTTGTCTATTATTTTGAAAATTATAATAGATAGAGAGAATCTTTTAATCAATTATTATAGCGAAAATGATCACTGAGAAAGCAAAGATCTACAAATAATTCCACATGTTGACCATGTTGTTCCGCAGACGGGATCATCGCACACATTCTTTATAGTAGATACCCTTATTTATTTCTCTCACTTCACTACACTCCAGGCTAACCTTATCTTATATATACTTTTGCACATTATCACGGGTGTCATTCGCTTTATCGAGAGAAATGATCGTGAAAGAATACCTAACGGTGGTCAAGCATTGATTGGATCGTGAAAGATCTTGTATCGGATCGTGAATGTAATTAAATGTAAATTCTATTTCAAAATCTGTGAAAAAATCGCTGAATTTTCAAAACGCGGAAGAAAATGATTCAACTTTCTCATCATTACTGTGCAATAAGATAAAGAAAATATGCAGTACATTATGAGAAAGCACAAAAGGCGCAATACATGTCTAAGGGATTCATTAAAAAAAAAAAAAAAAAACTCTTTTTGTACCTATAATGGTCATATTCCAATATATCATGATATATTTGAAACTTAGTCTTTGGTGTGTCCGATAGTACAGTAAAATAAAAGTATGCTCTTGATTTTTCATCAAACTTGATCGTGAAGGATCGGGCAACGCATTATTTTGATCGTGAAAGACAATGCGTGACCAGACTTAATAATCAGAAATCAATATTTCTTTTACCATTTGATATACTTGCAACTGGTTGAAGCGTGTAACTATTTAGATAAAAACGAACATTAAAGCTATCATATATATTTTTTTTTAATTCAACACTTTACCTCGAAAGTTAAAAAAATAACTAAACTCGTGTCTAGATCAGTTGATTTCCAAAATAGAAGGACCCCCAGGAGCGTACTTTGTCGAAAATTAAAGGTATATATGTATCTTTAAATGCATCCGCCTTGGAAATATATGCATGTGTACACATTTTTTTTTGTAAAGGTTTTTACTTTCGGTTATGTGGAGTGTCGTTCGTGCATACATAGTATGACGATATTGACAAATTTATTGTTATTTCGTGGCTGCGCTGACACAAACTAAAAAGGTACAAAGATAGATTATTTCTAAATAATTGTTTGTTCAGTCTTTTCACAATAGCTATACGTCATTGTACCCAACTTATCATTCAACGTACTTCGACTGGGATGCCCAGCTTGAACTGTAATTTAACCGATTAAGTTCTATTCTCAATCGTTACAACTTCTACTGAATCTGCATTGGCATGTCTAGCGATATCATACCTTTTTCAGTTCGCGTGTGAAAAATTAAGCTCTGAGAATCGGTCAAGTACAATTTAGACAGACCTATTTACTTACCGCTACTATTTAGCCAATAATATGGGTATGCAACGTTTAAACCAAACAGTTAACCATCTACCGCATCTAATAGCGAAAACAGCATCTTTCATTAAAAATTTGAGATTGAACGATAACCAAACTTTTGAGTAACAGTACTTTCTTAAGTTCTATGTATCTTTATATACAACGTAGCAGATGTGGAATGATTGCCAATGAGATAACTTTATATTACAGACTAAAGAATACCAGAGCGCAAATGCTGAAATGTCTCGTCTGCTTTACTTATGATAGCATATATGTTGAACGTCTGTAATATTAAGGGTTTTACTAGAAGTGTCACATACGCTTAAGATTATCAATGATTCATAAAAAAGAGGCCAAGGTCAGATGAACCATGCCATATAGACCGGTACAAACATCCCGTACACCAAATATAGTGGTTCTGATGCTTACAGTACCTTAGAAACTGACAAAACTTAAAGTTATGTTTGGCCAATGAATTCGGAAGATAAGGTCGAAAGTATATGAATCCTGACCGACAGCCAGACATAGACATCTTACTATCATTCAATATATCAAATACAATTGAACTCGATTGCTTTTAGTATCTGATAAACTGACAAAACCATGAAAACTTAACAAAGACCAATGAACCATGAAAATGAGGTCAACGTCTTATATGAAACATGCAGACAGACATGTACACCATACACCAAATACAGTGGCCCTGTAGCATAAGCAAAAGACCTAACCACATAAAATAAACATTGCCAAGTGATGCATGATAATGAGGTCAAGGTTAGTTGAAACCTTTCTAGTTGAATATGTACACCTTATAATCATAACTTACATCAAATACAGTTACCCTATAGCTTAACGAATCCGCGATACGGACTTGACTATACACAAAACTAAACATTGATCCATGAAATGAGGCACAGTCGAGGTCAGGTGCATCCTGTCTGACGGACATGTAAATTATAGGATCCCATATACAAAATATAGTTATCCCATAACTCGGGATAAGTGAGTACTTTACATGACAATAAAAATCTTTATCCTGCAATCAGCCAACTATTATAATACAAATAACATGTTCACAAATAATTTTTTGCATTATTTGTACTTGTACAAATAAAATCTCCTGTTACCCCGCTTATATCTTGAGCAAGCAATAATGTGGATATTTCTGTGTGCGTAACAGTTCATTTTGGGGTCCTCCTCGCGGTCCACGTTTAAACTATATCGATTTCTATGAAAAATAAGAGATAATAATTTGGATTTTAACAACTAAAGTTTCAAGTGCCGGGTGTTAATTGCAGGATAAGAACAATATACGTACATTGGTGGAGAATATAAAATTCAATTGTACTCGCTACGAAACAGGAGAAAAGCTCGGCAAGTCTCGCTTTTCGTTCTGTTTCTTAAACTCGTACAAATAAATTTTATATTTTCCGACAATGTACATATATTGTATATATACTTTTTTGGGTTCACCCCGAGTGCATAAATTTCATAAAATAGCACGCATTTTGTTTTGGTATTAGTTTCATTTGCTCATTAAATTCCGGTTAATCAACTACTCAATAAACCAATACATAATGACTTTAACATGAATATAGTTCCTATCGTTCGTGCAAAAGAAAAATGTACCGGTTTTTACTTTTTTGGCGACTGCACTATGTCGTACAGTGATATCGGAAGTTGCGTGGCACCAAATCAGCATTACAGGTAAGATTGATTTTGAACATTTTATCATTTCAACATAGATAATTTATGAAGAACGGACAGATAGAATGATGTTGTTATAATTCACCTAGCCTGTGTGGTATTATAAGATAATTAGATCCAATGGCATTGCACGATTATAGCCCTATTCGCCAACAAAAGAGACCCGGACCAGTCATGCAAATCTAGTTTTTTCTATACCAATAACAAATATAGATTATCATATAATTGAAGAATGATTTGAACGTCTAAGTAGCATCAGATCTTTCACGATCCTTTTCACGATCTTCTAAAAGCGGTTTGTGATCTTTCACGATCCGAAATATTAATTTTGTGTAAATATTTCTTTTTTTACAAAGTTTCTGATTATGCTTACACAAAATAACTTTGAGAACCATTTGATTCATTCAAATAGAATGACTTTTTTTAGAGAAAAGTAGTTTAGTCATTCGAATTATGAAAAAAACATGTTTGTTTACATTTCTAATGTCATTGAAATGTCGAGGAGCAATCTGCCTTTTGTAGTTTTGTAAAAACGATGTACTTTTAAACCTGGATTTTCTCACATACTGATCAAAATGTTGAACTATTTTGACAGAAAGTTTTATTTTGTTGTAAATTTGTTCGTGTAATTATTTAAATTAGATTATTTATTGACTTTTCATATGTCTTCTCGATTAGGTTTCCTTCACGATCCTATACAAGAACTTTCACGATCCAATCGCAATACTTGACCACCGTTAGGTATTCTTTAACGATCATTTCTCTCGATAAACCGAATGACACCCGTGCTTATATTCCATTTTCTTCTTCCTTATATCTGTTGTTTGTTTTTGAATTGCATGCACTCCTATTATGTTTTCGTCATTATCAAATAATTCTTAAATTATTAGCATATCAACAAAAATTTGAATATGATTAGTCTGTTCGATTTTCTTTCCTGGGTTTTATACTTCGATAAACCATGTTGCCAAAACTACTTCTGTTGCCTCTATGTAAAATATTTTCATGAGCGATACACACGAAGGAAATCGCCGGTCTAAAAAGACTTTAAATAAAAAACAATGAGTATTAAACACATGTTGTATGCCCCCGCCGCAAGGTGATGGGGGCATTAAGTCTAGTCCCTGTCTGTCAGTCCAGTCCGTCCGTCGCGTACGTTCCCAAAATTGGTTCCCTTCCTCTAACTTTAGTTTGCCTCAACCAAATGTTATAAAACTTATACACTATGCTTATTACTACAAAACACAGATCAAATTTGAAATTGAATGGCGTCACTTCTTCCGTTCTCTACATTTAGTTTGCCTCAACCAAATGTTATTAAACTACTACACAATGTTTATTACTTCAAAACGCAGATCAAGTTTGAAATTGGGTGGCATCACTTTTACCGTTCTTGAGTTATGCCCCTTTACAAAAACAATATCCCTAATTAAGTGTCCAATCCCTTTTTTTTAAATTTGCAAATAAAATTCGTTAAAACTAAATTGATTGTAGCCAAGTTTGTTTCACTGTGGCCAAAAGGTTTAAAAAAAGATTTTTGTAAAATTTATTGAACAGCGACGGGCGCAAAGTGAAGAGAAAATCTCACTTAACCCTGTGGGTCAGGTGAGCTAAAAATCTTTGTTAATGAATTTTAATCCGAAATCACAAATTACAAAAAAAAACCTGTGATAACGAATTCCACAAATTCGTTATCACGAATATAATCCGTTATAACAGATTATACAATTCGATATAAAGATTTTCATTCGTTATCACAAATTAAAAAAAATTGTGATAACGAATTTAATTCGTAATTACGAATTATAAAATCTGTAATAACGATTTCCACCAATTCGTTATCACAAATTTAATCTGTTATAACAAATTATACAATTCGTGATAACGATTTAAATTCGTGATTTCGAATTAAAATTATATTTTTGGAAGGTCCTAAATGGGCTTCCGTACCTTTTTGGATTCAAATAGCTTTTTAGAACAATCATATGCAGCTTTTAATAAGGGAAATGAGGAACCAATATTTTCTTAACGATGCCAATATCATACAAGTTTGAGCTTTCTAAAAAGCTGTGGACCGCTTCGCTCTATCCTAATTTAAGGTAATATGTGTGCATGTGGTTGTTGAATTAGTTTTCTGGAGGTGTGCCTCTCTGGAGGTGTGCCTAGATTGGCGGAAGTTATAAAATACAGATAATACATTTTTGTAAACATTGTATAGGAACATTGATTAGCAAAGCATATTGCAGATCAAAAAAGCAAATAAACACGTATTAATAATTGATATTTCAATATTGAATATCAGTGTGCAATATATGCATAACAAAACGAACATGGATTAATGACAGTTTATCGGAACTGAAATACACATAGTTAATTTTCCGGCATTTGATGTCTTATCCTGAGACGAGAAAAGTCTGTAATTCTATATCTCATTTAAGCCAATAGCTGTTGCTGTATCTCAGCCGCATCATAAAGCAACCAATCAGAATCTATATGTGATCAGTAATTATTTCAAGATTGCGTGTATATCGACTGAAACTAATAGCTCCGCACCGTGATGCGAAGCAAAAACACGTTCAACTATACATATTTATTCATATTCTTTTCATAATGCCGTGAAAAACGTCTTTATCCAGACAGAAATGCAAAATTTGTACTGTTTTATGAACACCCAAAATATGCTTGCAGGATTTAATATTTAGTTTTTCACAAAATATCCTAAATTATAAATTGTATCCACTGATATGGTTTCCTTTTTTAGACGTGCAGTAAGGGGATTAAAATATCCCCAATTTCACACCTATATCAATGTAAAAGTAAGAGCTTCATTGTATGGTCAAAAAAATGAATTGCATTTTTAACAGTAAGATTTTTAATGCACTTAAAATATTTACATAGTTTAAGTAAGCATTTAAGGCTCTTTGGTACAAATCAGTCTGAGCATATAAAATGAACATGACGCATTAAAGTGGAGACCCAATTATTTATATATAGATTCTACCACTGCATCGAGTGTGATACGATATTTCTCCACTCGAGACAGTTAAATTTTCATGTTTAAAACGCGAGGCTTGCCGGGCTTTTTAAATATTAAAATGTTACTGTCCAAAGTGGAAAAATATCGTATTGCACGAGTTTCCGTGGTGAAATCTGTTTCTATAATGATTTTTAGACTGTATGTATATAAATGTCAATGATCTTCAAAAGATGTGTTCTTTCATGTGTGACGTCATTGGGCATTGTCGCTTGAATTTTCATCAATGAAGAACACAGATCAAACAAATCACACATTGATTTAAAAGAAACAAGTAATAACTTTTCTAAAAAAATAGACGTCTCATAGCTGATGAAATTTCAATTTGTTTTTTCCATGCAGAATAGCATTGTTCAGTGAATTTAAAAAAATAAACGGCAAATACTAATTTTGAGATTTTCCTATTTCTTTTTTGTGAGGAATCACAGGCATTTGTCTCTGATTTTTTGCCATATACTAGTATACCTTAATATAACATTAAGGTATATATGACATTTTTTCAGAGACAAATGCCTGTGGGGGATGTATCAACACTAAAAAAGAGGGGATACTTACTCAATCATCTGTGTTTGTATCTGTTTATCGATTAGTTTTTTTTTTTTTAAAAAGATTTGTTATTCATTTACTTCTTCCTAGGTCAGTTGTTTATTTCTTTGTGTTAGAAAAGTACGACCCCTTCCGCCTGTATCTGTTGCATTCATAGTAGGTTTCAAAAGGAGTATAGAGTTCTAAAAGTAGAAAAATTGAAACATTAAAATATTTTTCAAAAGATTTCTCACATCTTTTCAAAATGATCATTAAAACTTCTATTGAACAATCTTTTATCTGCCTTTTGTCATTCAAAACTAATTAAACGAGAAGTGTTGAGATTTAGAAAAACTTAGCTTAAGCATTGACCTAATAAAGTGAATGTTCTGGTCCCTGGTCTCTGTAGTCCCGATAAAGCTTTAACGTTTTTAGGCTATAGAAAAGGAGTAAGTTGGACAAGGCCAAAACATTACCAGTATGTCGAGCTTAAATTTCAAATTTTGGTTGATGGCTGTTATAACAATGAAACATTTTGAAAACAATAACTAGATTAGATATCATTCTTTGACGACACAGTGAGCATCAATTTCAATTTCCAAGCAAACAAAGAAAGCAGGTCGCGAATTCAATTCGTATACCGGAACCGGAAACAGCGTTAGCGCACACGTCGACAAAAAGATCTTGCAACATTATGCTTATAATACATGCTACAATACATAAAATATCTGACTAAAATAGTTAGTTTTGTCGAATACAGCGCTTCATACCATTCAAGCCTAAATTTCGTTGAAATCCATAAGATTTGGAAAATTTCATCAAAGTCTGTTTTTGATGCCTTTTTCGGGTATACTTTCCAACATAAGGGAGCTACCATTTGATTTTTATGGGGGGCTAGGATGAAAAATTGTGTCCTGCTTATTTATTTTTCCCTCTATTCGGTCCTGCCTTTTTTTTTAGTTTATCCTGACTTTTTATTTACATTAATTGTCATCCTGCCTTTTTTTTTTTGCAAATAATCTCATCCTGCCTTTTTTTTTACTCAAAACTCCTGTCCTGCCTATTTTTTTCAAATTTCATCTTAGCCCCCCCATAAAAATCAAATGGTAGCTCCCTAACTTTCGAAGCGTTCGACAACATTCGTTCTATTTCACTTTCTCGCATGATTGACTTGATCGATGTTGAGAGAAAAATAAGGCCTTTATCGTACCCTTCAAAGCTAACATAGTCTTTTGTATGAGAGCGTTTATATGTTGACATGTAGATGTCTTTCTGTTTTATTATCATAGTTTTTGTATGTGTATACATGATTTTAAATTCCTCTATCACGACTGGTTATCTACACAAGCATGCAGAACAATCGGTTCTGCAATGAAAACCGTGAGAGGGGTTTCCGGTTATGCTTGAGTGGAGGCATTGTCGCCGCTTCGCAAGGTATATACATCTCTGAAATCGCAATTTTCTAATTCAACTGATCAAATATTGCAAATTGGGGAATGCTATGCTGTGGCGAATGCTTTCATGAAGAGACACATGTATCGCTTACTGTTGTGCATAGAGTTAAACTCCTGCAAAATCAATCGTCCCACGAGAAATTGCTGAAAAAAGTGACATTAAACTTTCGAGATGTTTCTATTAACAGACCTGCAAGTTCAAATTTCGGTTTTTTTTCTGTCCACGGGACTGAATGTCGTTTTGGGCGGCTTACACTCTGTCAGAACTTGGTAGAAGTCTTAATAAATCTAAAAACTGTCAATGTTCATTAATTCTTTTACTATCTTTAGATGAAAATGTCTTGTCACAGTAGCTGCACTTTGTGTATAGTATGTTGTCATGTACCAGCTTTACATGGAAGTTCAGCTTTGGACGTTGAGAATATGATTTATCACACTGCAGACAATGGTGGCGTGTTCTATCCATCTGAAGCATAGATTAAAGTCTTACATGCACGCGGAAAAAACATAGTCAATCATAAATCTAAACCACTTATATTTGCATGTAGCCATTTCCATTGTCAATTTATATTTAGTATGAACTTCACTAAAACTATACAAGTTACTTGCCTTTCTTTGAAGTGATTGTTGCAATTTTTGTTAATGAAATTTAAGCAGCATTTATTCAGCATTGATCAAAGATAAACCCCAGTTTGAGTAAAGTTATTATCATATATAATCAATACTAGATTGTGATATTCATTAGCTTTCGATAAGAAAGGTTTGCATTTCACCTCAAGCATTTATGATGTCCTTAATCAGAACCGATCCCCTCACGCATGAAATAATGAACATTGACAGCCTTTAGATTTATTAAGACGTCTTTCAACTTCTGACAGCGTGTAAGCCGCCCAAAACGACAATTCAGTCCCGTGGACAGAAAAAAAAAACGAAATTTGAGCTTGCAGGTCTGTTAATAGAAACATTATTAAAAGTTTAATGGCACTTTTTTCGGCAATTTCTCGTGGGACGATTGGTTTTGCAGGAGTTTAACTCTATGCACAACAGTAAACGATACATGTGTCTCTTCATGAATGCATTCGCCACAGCATAGCATTCCCCGATTTGCAATATTTGATCAGTTGAATTAGAAAATTGCGATTTTAGAAATGTACATACCTGGCGAAGCGGCGACAAAGCCTCCACTCAAGCATAACTGGAAAACCCTCTCACGGTTTTCATTGCAGAACCGATTGTTCTGTTTGTGTAGATTACCAGCCGTGCTCCTCGGAGACGGTAATTATCAACCGGTCGGGAAAAGTATAAATCGGGTAAGAATTAGAAAAAAATAGATACACACAATAAATTTCGGAGAGAGATGTCTGCCTCCTTTGTTGAATATTAATACCAAGTTAGTTTCATTAGAATCTATATTTAAGCACCAACCATAACAAAAATCATGAAGCTTATTTAATTTCTCTTGTAGTCCTCCTGATGAATTAGACAAATTTACAACATCATTAGCATACATAAGACAGTGAGTGTGTTTGCTATTTAGCATAATTGGATCTCTAGTTTGTGTAAGATAATCTGGAAAGCTATTTATAAATATTTTGAACAAGTTCTGATTATTTCCTTGTTTGACACCAAGCTTGGTTTGAAAGAATTCAGTTATTCTTTAGTGTATCTTAATACAAGATTTATTTTTTATGATACATATTCTTAATAAAAACCTTGAACTAACCCAAATCTCTAACAGCTGTATTTTAATTCCTGTATACATTACTTTATCAAAAGCTTTATGAAAATCAACAAATCAAAGCAAGCAAACACTCTACCATCCTTAGTATTGCAGTATTGGTCAAGAAATATATGGTCAGATGTTTTTCCTTTCTTTTTTTCAAGAATAACTATCTTTTCTTCCAACTTAGCCATAATTTCTTTGAATGAATTATGTATTTGATACAATCAATTGAAATGCGAAACCAAAGTATGTGGTGCAACAGCATATATATATATGAT
The DNA here is from genome assembly GCA_017311375.1 of Mytilus coruscus. NCBI lineage: Eukaryota > Metazoa > Mollusca > Bivalvia > Mytilida > Mytilidae > Mytilus > Mytilus coruscus. Next base: position 62,879,343 of record CM029607.1, on the reverse strand, counting down.
CTGTGGTCATTATTTTTAAATCATTAATTATATACGATAAGATTTAGGATGATCATCATGTAGATTCTGTAATTGTTCAACTAGTGATTCTTTATATTCAAATTTTCTCAGTTTGGAGTATTGCCTGTTGAGTTTATAAAAGTGGCCTTTCACTATTGGATCATAAGGATATTTTGAATATACCTTACCATGACAGATTAATTTGTTTCGAAGATGTTGCAAATCTCCACCAAACCAATTTTTCTCTTTATTTTCTTATTCCGTTTTGGGATAATTAGTAGCAGCAGATAAGAAAATATGTGACAATTCTGCTGCAGCCTCATCAACCGCCATCTAATTATCAATCGAGATGACCTCCGAAGACTGCCGACCGTCATATAACCCGATAAAAAAACATAAATATAAATATAAAAAGACAGACAACCCCGTGCAATCGTATAAAAATGATTTTTCTGGGTCTGTTTGATTTCATGTTATTGGTTAAAATATATGTAAATCATCGTTTGATCTGTATAAAAACGTTTGTTTTGTGGGCCGGATCAGTCATAGAAATTGTTATTCCTGGTAACTCTTATTCTTTGGCACTTTAACCCTCTCTGGACCCATTGTATATAAAACATCATATAGAGAAACAGTTTCTTACATAGTTACTCGTGGATTATCGGATTTATCCAATCTTGATAGTTAGATTATTAATTGTAAAGTCCTCGTCGAGGCTCGGACTTTAAAATTCGATAATCCACTGGTACCAATATAATAATCTTTAGGTCTCCGTTTTTTCGCTTTTAGATGTTGACACTCTTTTCAATTTAATGAATGAACATGCTTAATACATTTGCAACCCTTTCCACTAAATGTTAAATAAAAGGTTGATTGAATACATATTCTAATGAGTTGAATTATAGACTATCAAGCCAATAATTCATCAGCGATTTAGCTTATTTTCGACGAAATTGGACGAAATTGACTGCCAATAGCGAGACATCATTTCTTTTATCTGCTTTTATAAATGTGTGAAACAAAAACAATCATCTTTTGAATGTTTTGTCTTATTCATAGCTAATGTTCCTTAAACAAACAAACAAAAAAAAAAAAAAAAAAAAAAACTATTAAAAAGAATAAAAAAAAAACAACAAAAACTATTAAAAATATATGTATATTAATAACATTAGTGGGTCTCAATAATTAGCGTCAAGAAGGGACAAGAAGAATAATGTAGCGACAAGAAGACTAATTTAGACAAAAAGACTAATTAAGCGGCAAGAATTTTTAATATTATTTTATTGAAAATAAATATAGAAACATGCATTAAAGTTTTTTTTTAAATATAAGTGTATTTTCATTACTTATGTAGAGTTCAATTCTTTATGGACATTTAGTATAATCAGATGATTGAAGGATTAGCTCATCACGTATGCTCTTATATTTAGAGCCATGTGCTTTTATTCACCTAATTTAATTATCAATTAATCCCTTGTACTAACATGATAATTGTTTCTGGGATTGTTGCAAAATGTTCAGATTGATACATAGTTTTAAATAGTATACTTTTTTTCACTAAATATTCATTACAAATATTCATTACAAATATTCATTACAAATATTCATTACAAATATTCATTACAAATATTCATTACAAATATTCATTACAAATATTCATTACAAATATTCATTACAAATATTCATTACAAATATTCATTACAAAACCATAGCTAGTGCTGCTAATAAAGTAAAACAAAATTTGAAACTTTATGAAACAACAAATAACCAGATGGAATTAATTGACTTTTTCTACTAATTTATGTTTTGATACATGTAGTATATAAACTTTCTTGTCGCTAATTTTTTTCTTCTTGTCGCTAATTTTTCTTTTTGTCGCTGATAAGGGAGACCTACATTATTTGGTTAAAGCATTATTTGTTTAAAAAAGTGTAATAGTAAAGCTTTCTGCTGTCCGGCACAATGGTTAAAATTATCTATATAAATAAGATGCGTTATGAGTGCCAATGAGACAACTCTCCATCCAAGTCACAATGTATAAAAAGTTAACAATTATAGGTCAAAGTACGGCCTTCAACACAGAGCCTTGGCTCACACCGAACAGCAAGCTGTAAAGGGCCCCAAAATGACTAGTGTCAAACAATTCAAACAGGAAAACCAACGGTCTAAGGGAGCTACCATTTGATTTTTGGGGGCTAGGATGAAAAATTTTGTCCTGTTTTTTTTTTTAGTTGTAATCTCTGTCCTGCCTTTTTATTTTTTACTCTATTCGGTCCTGCCTTTTTTTTACTAGTTTATCCTAAATTTTCTTACACAAATTGTCATCCTGCCTTTTTTTTTTACTCAAAACTCCTATCCTGCCTATTTTTTTCAAATTTCATCCTAGCCCCCCCATAATAATCAAATGGTAGCTCCCTAATCTATATAAAAAACGAGAAACACCTATGAACCAAACCAACAAACGACAACCACTGAACAACAGGCTCCTGACTATGATCTTTTACAGCAATTACCAAATGATGTCTTGCAGAAAATTTTTAAAGTATCCACAACCATATAATTTATACAGATCTATTCAGAAAGAAAAGAGTAATAACTGTATAGTTAAAAAAAAAAAACTCATCAAAGAAACTAATTTCACTATCAGATACACAAAAAACAAGATACCTTTTAACAATTATTTAAATAAACAGGGACGTCCCATCATGGCAATATATATATCTTGTAAAATATAATAGTATCTTATACGAAACTTTTGAATGCACCCTAAACGTAAACCCTTGAATCTTTTATCAACTGGGAAATATATATTTCATATGGGGCTGATACATAGAACAGGGAAGATTACAATAGGTCTATATTCTCTCAAAGTTTACTTCGCAACCAACGCTCTTTTGTTTATAAAATATAAAGCAGACTAGTAGTATATTTTTGTTTAAAATTTCGATGGAATAGATTCTACCAACATAGTCACCAAACTATCAATTATTCAGAAAGAGGACATTCTATGTACATTTACACCGTGTCTAGAACAGGAAGTGTTACAGTAATGTAGCATAAATTGAAGCATGTGTTTGAGTCCTGACAAAATAGCATAAAGTAAGCTTGCTCGTTAAGTCACTTAATTAATCTGGGTATCCAGGATATTAAACATAACTTTAGCAAGTGTTTTTACTTCCGAAACGTGAGAATCGTGGAATAACATTCTTTCGATACCCCAGTCAACCATTGGAGTTAATATAGATAAGAAGATGTCGTATGAGTGCCAATGAGACAACTCTCCATACAAGTCACAATGTATAATAAATTGCTTCGCTGAGCGCAGCTGGATACGACCGCAGATGTCCAACCCTGAAAAGTTGCGGCCAAAATGGACACATTATTCGCGCTTGATACAGGTCTGAATTTGGATTGTAATTAAATATTTGACACATAATAGGTTTCTGACACAGAATAAGTGTAGTCAAAGAAAATTGGTTATATGATTTGAATTTATATTCAATTTTTTGCTTTTGTGCAATACACTATTTGAAGAAATTTTCTTTTTAATTTCTGAAATCTGAAATGAGAAAAATTGTAGCCCCCCACAAATTCTTATTTACCCCCCAAAATTTTTCAACTCCCCCTTTCCCTTATTCCAAAAATAATCTCAATTCAAATTTCTAATGGAGTTTGCAACCATAACTACTCATTTAAATGCATCATAAAATATTAAAATATAAAATGACATACAGTCATGGTTAAAATTAATATTAATTAATAGTAACTTCTAAAAATAAATTTACAGCTAATCATCTCAAGACAATCATCATTTCTTAATACATAATTTACAAGCAGTGTAAGGGAGGTAATCAAACATATATACAACAGTATTCTTTAAATGAATTGGATTACCTCCCTTACACTGCTTTTAAATTGTCTAAATTGTCCTTTAACCATAATCACCCTTGGTTTTCCCCTTTTTTTGCCCCTAATTGCTAAATGGTTTGAGCCATAACCCCCCATAACCATCCCTTTGTTGTATGGAAACTTGTGGTATAATTTCAGAGAGATTCATACACTTAAACACAAGTTATTGTCTGGAAACTGCAAAAATGCTTATTTGGGCCGTTTTTTTGGCCCCTAATTCCAAAACCATTGGAACCATAACCCCCAAAATCAATCCCAACCTTCCTTTTGTGGTTATAAACCTTGTGTTAAAATTTTATTGATTTCTATTTACTTATACTAAAGTTATTATCCGGAAACCATCTGTCTTCGGATGACGCTGACGACGACGACGACGACAACGTGATACCAATTATAGACCAAAAAATTTTTAATTTTTGCGGTCGTATAAAAAGTTAACAGTTATAGGTCAAAGTACGGCCTTCAACACGGAGCCTTGGAATAGCAAGCTATAAAGGGCCCCAAAATGACTAGTGTAAAACCATTCAAACAGGAAAACAAAAGGTCTAATCTATATAAAAAACGAGAAACGAGAAACACCTATGAACCACACCAACAAATGACAACCACTGAACAACAGTCTCCTGACTTAGAACAGGTGCATAATGCAGCGGGTTTAAACGTTTTAACAGGCACCAACATTCACCCTAACCTGAGACAGTAGTATAACATTACAATATAAAAAGACACACTATAAAATATCAATTGAAATAGCTTAACTCGATCAAAAAGATATTTAAACAAAAACAAGTAAACATACACTGAACGAATAAGTTTGATTTATGACACAATATAAATACAATATTAAAACGTATGTGCCTATATAACATAGACGTCACAGGTAGTAATAAAAAAGATGTAGGAAGAGTGTCAATAAGACAACTCTTACCTGGGACAAAATGGCATTAAATAAAATAAAGTACACCGGAAAATTAAAATATAATAATTTTGTTGTATGCGTACGGAAGTAAACATTTTTTACAAAATAAATAAATTTGTTGTTCAGAGTACGAGTACAGAAGTGAAAAAAGTACAGTTTGAAAACATCAGGCCAACTGTGTTTCTTAAAGAAATAAAATAAATACTTCTTCCGTATCAGGCTGGCTTTACTCAGTGGCTTCTTCAGGAGAATGGATAGAAGCTATCATGATCCTTTGACATCACGTTTCGATATATAGATATGAAGTTCTTACACTGAATAAATCAAACTTTGAAGAATTCCAGGAAGAAACCAATAGAACTATCCAATTGAATTGAAACAATGAACAGATACAGAATATACAGCAGGCTGCTGCATGTCTTGAGATTCACATAGGAGGACAACATGAAGTAAATAAGGATGACGGATGCCAAAATAATAATTAGAAGTAAAAATCTGCTGCCTTGTTAATTAGATAAGAAAATTGAAATATTGAGAAATAAAAGTCGACTATTGGTGTTAATATCCTGATAAAATTTGCAGAAACTTTTTGTGATAAACAAATTTCTACGCGTAACAAATCATGCAAGGGTTTTCTTCATTTGAACGACTCCGAAATGTCTGCAGTATTAGTATCCTTAAAATATGAAATTTTTCAATTTAAAAACTGCTGCACCATATGTACTTTGCAGATTTATTCACACCCAAAGTGTTGAAAATTCAGAATGTGACATTTTGTCGACAAATTTTGTACAATTAAAACGCAAACCTAAGAAATACTACTATTGTTCCCTTTGCAAATATATATATATAGTTACTTTCTCTAAACAAGAAATCGAAAGGGTATGAAATAAATAAACTCTAACAACGACTGAGGGGTAGATGAACTTAACAGCGAATGTATATTGAACAGCGTCTACATTTTGTCATTAAAATGGTCTCCATTTGACCCAACCCCAAAAAGACTTAAAGACTTTTTCAAACAATATTTGTGATAACGAACCACCTTTCTATTAAGGTGTACACGTTTGGGCGTTCATAAAAATTGAACACAATTGGCACTTATGCAAAGGACATGTTATAGCGTCCTTAATCTACTAGACATGTCTGGGTATTCAGTGACACATTTGGGGGGATGGACACGTTTCTGAGTGTAATATATATATATTTTCATTACCCAGTCAGCCCGTGTGAATTTCTTTGATGGGAAAAATATATTTAAAATAGCAAATGTTGATTTTCACATTTGTGATTTTAGAAGAACTTTTCTTCAAATAGTTAATTTAGAACTTCGTGATCATACGCCTGTTATCAGAATCTTTTCACATTTAATAAATCATATTATTTTAATCAAAGCGTGAATGCGCTGTAAAGGCAGTTACCTACAGGTTTTGTGATTTTATAGTCCAGATTGATTATAATCAAACATATTACTTTTCAGGAAAGGCTAACAATATCAGATATTTAGACATTTTTCAATTATTATGGCATGAAAATGGTAATGCTACATTGCATTTCGAAAGAACATAGTATTGCATGAGTATACTAATGCACTAATATCTTTTAATTTTTTTATTTTACCAGCTATAGAGCAACTTAGAATTGACTTTTTTGAGAAACAAATTGTTTTTTTTTAATTTATATTCAAAAATGTGCAATTAAAATTGAGAATGGAAATGGGGAATGTGTCAAAAAGACAACAACCCGACCACAGAACAGACAACAACAGAAGGTCACCAATTATAGGTCTTCAATGCAGCGAGAAATTCCCGCACCCGGAGGCGTCCTTAAGCTGGCCCCTAAACAAATATATATACTAGTTCAGTGATAATGGACGTCATACTAAACTCCAAATTATACACAAGAAACTAAAAGTAAAAATAATACAAGACTAACAAAGGCTATATAGGGTCAATTTTGGTTTTCACTATTTGAGGTTACTCACATCTAGAATTAAAAAAAAAAAAAAAAAGACAGGAGTGCACACGCTGAAATTTCTCGCCTGCTTTACTGACCATTGATTTTATGTTGAAAGTCTTAAAGATAAAGATTTTCCTACAATTATCAAATAATTTTAACCTTTTTAAAGATCCATGACAATCAGGTCAAGGTCTGATGATACCTGCAAAACAGACATGAACACCTTACAATTATTCCATAAACCAAATATAGTTGACCTAATGCTTATGGTAATTGAAAAACAGACCAAAAAACAAAAACTAAACATTAACCAATGAACCAAGAAAATGAGGTCAAGGTTATATGATACCTGTCAGACAGACATACACACCTTACAATTATTCCATACACCAAATATAGCTGACATATTGCTATTAATATTTATAAAATAAAACGAAACACAAAAACTTAAAATTGACCAATGGACCATGGAAATGGGGTCAAGGTCAGATGATACCGGCAAGATCGACATGTACACCTTACAATCATTCCATACACCACATACAGTTGAGTTATTACTTATATTACTTGAAAAACAGATCAAAACGCAAAATCTTAAAATAGACTGATGTACCATGAAAATGAGGTCAAGGTCAGATGAAACCTGACTGCCGGACAGATATGTTCCCCTTACAATCATTCCATACACCACATATAACTGACCTACTGCTTATAGTATCTGAGAAACGGGCCTAATCACGTAATTTAACCTTGATCACTGATCCATGAAATGAGGTCGAGGTCAGGTGAACCCTTTCTGACGGACATGTAGACACTGCAAGGAACTCATATACCAAATATAGTTATCATATCACTCATTATAAGTGAGAAAATTACATAACAAAAAACTGTATTATTTCTAGCAGTCGATGAACCATGAAAATGAGGCCAAGGACAATGGACATATAATAGACGGAAACTTCGTAACATAAGGTATCTGCATACAAGGTATGAAGCATCCAGGTCTTCTACCTTCTGAAAAATAAAGCTTTGCACAAATAGTTTACGCCACTGCCGCCGGATAGTAATCCCCGTCTCGCATATTGCGAGACAAAAACCATTCCTGTTCATTGTGATGGCTTGGTGCAAATTTATCTCAAAAACATTGAGTTATATAATGCATCTCGAAGAGTCCATCCACTCTTTCCAAGAAAATCATTATTCAAAAAATTACTCCGAGCAAAAAAAAGTTATGACTCCAAGAAATTGCCATGCCAGGTCACCAATTATTGTTTGTGATTGTCAATGTCCAACTCAGAGAAAAATGATACTACCATATTTTTGTTATGCATGGAAGTCTGGTAACTTTAGAAGGATGTAAAGTTGCTTTTGATAGTGATCAAAGTACGGTTGGATTATGAAAAGTCCTATACTTGTACTAGTGAATGTATTACTATGGATTTTACCATGTACTTTGGTGGTTTATTTAGGAATATATAAATACCAACTTCAATGTCCAAGCCAAATTACAGTGATGTAATTTTGGTGGATTAAATAAACTTACACAATTACAGTTAAATTATAACTTGAGCATGTCTTCAGAAATATTTACATTATTTGAAAGATCATGGTTAAGAGCGCTCAGAATTATGCCTGGAAGTCAAGAGAGTCAAGACAGAAAATATAATTTCACGACGGAGCAAGCCTGTGTTTTGTGTATGAGGAACACACTGGCATGTGAGCGATTCTAAAGGAAGAGAATAGGGTAAATGAATTGTATAGGTAACTTAAAGCTGTGTTTCAAACACTTTCAAATATATTTATAAAATAAAACGAAACACAATAATATAAAAGCACTGTCTATATTACATTGATCAATGTTATTTAATAACTAAAGCACTGTTCTTGGAACACTGGGTCATGTAAGAAGTACAAGTCAACGTGGCTGCCTTTAATACACATGACTCTGTACTAAAGTAATCCTATCCTTGTAACAGTTTGTGTAGTTGTTAATCTAAACAATGAGGAGGCTGTGAATTGTCTTTGAGTCATTGTTGACCCTGCTGTCAGTTCAGGACTTCTTGAGCATGCTGGAGGTCCTTTAATGTCCGCATTGGAGTATGAAATAGTGAGCATTTCTTTACCGAGTTGAAAGTTTATTAAATTTTTTAGGCATAGAAACCTTCCGATTGATGTTTTGATTCCACTTTTCTATCAATGCCATTATTTACATAATGTACTTTAATCATCTTTGGCATGTGCCTTAAACAGAAGCCGTTACGAGTAATAAATATTCGATCACCTGTTTGTTCTATTTTCACTTGTTAATTAGCATTGGGCCAGATTTAAAATCAACACTTGTGAGCTGCGTAATATCTGTTAAACAGGATAAGTTCTACTATACTCTCGGGTTTTTACGTCTTCAATTTATAGAGGTAAAAACCTGAGTGTATCAAACTTTTCACTGATTCCCAAATGTCAATTTTGGCACTGTTCGTTTCGGATTTAAAAAAAACTTTTATCTGACCTATTAGATCGAAATTGTTTACCTGACAAATGGTTCGACATGATAGTCAGACGATTTTCAACAGCTCTGGTTTTCGATAAATCCCAGATAGATATTGATAGATTAGGCGCATATCGGCAAGCTGACGTACCAAATGTTCTGATGAGAAAATGAAAAATAATCGGATTCCCCATAAAGCTGAATTATTATTGACATGTGGCGACTAGGCATAGTTCAGTCGACTTTTTATTATTATATCAACGACTGAACGATCTTAAAAACAACTTAAGATTAAAATACCACTCCCAGTAAACCCGAACTCTTTTACACGGATTTATAAGTAATTACCGTTTGTGAAACAGTTGACTGCTCATAATGCAAAATGCAACTCTATCGAAAGCTTTGAAAACTAACAAAAAACACTGTTCGATTCTTTACTGCCCAGTGTCAATGAATTACAATAAAAATTCGTAAGGGGTTCAGCAGAACCCTTTGTCTTGCCTACTATTGCTGCTGTCAGTGTAAAAGTGTAATGTTGACTTAACAAGCATTCTTAAGAGTATTGCATGGCAATACATAGTCCCCTACCGGGTAAAAATTCATTATACTGGAACAAAATGCTAACTTGTTCTATAACTTGTCATGGTGTAAACAAAAAGAAAATATCAAGTCAATATCTTCAAGCATGACTAAAAACAGTGTGGAAAACTGAATATATGAGTGAATTTTTTCAAGTCCAAGGACCATAACTCTGCACAAAATTATCAGACTGAAACAAAAATTTGAACTTGATCTGTAACTTGTCATGATAAAACTATATACCAATTGTCAAACAATATCTTCAAGCATGATGAAAAAAGTGTGGAAAACCTATAACACTCTAACATTAGATATGATTAATAGTTCTCTAAAATTAGATATGATGTAATACAATGTATATCTATTTTCAAATTACAATCAAATATAATTAATAGTTCTTAATATTTTTCTTCATTTGTCACAAACTAATATAGATTTGTAACTTATCTATAAAATGTCAACAACTTTTATCTACACAATGTAATGTAATGAAATATATACCTTTATTAAGTTAATAAAAATAGATTATTATCTAATTAAAGGATTTCACTTAATAAAATATATATACATATATATACATGTAGCATTCAGAAAATTAGTTTATACAAAATAACATATAAACCTGCCACAAAATTCCTCAAACAATTTACCAAAGAATGTCTTTTAAAAAAATGAGTTATCTCCCTTTGTACAGATATATGGTTTAACATAGTACTCTAACATTAGTTATGGAGTTTTTTTATGGACCATAACTCTGGGACTAAATCATCAGACCGGAACAAAATTCGAACTTGATCTATAACTTGTCATGATAAAACTATATACCAAATATCAAATCAATATCTTCAAGAACGAAGAAAAAAAGTGTGGAAAGCTGAGTTGCTAGACTGACGGACAGACAGACAGAGTGCAAACCTAAGTGAGGCCATTTATCAGTAAAATACAGAATTAAAAAAAAAAATCAAACTTTTACTATAGATGCTCTTTCTTCGTCTTGAAGATTAGCTTCTGTCTAAGTTTCATAACAATCCATGAAGGTTTACAAATTTATGATGTCAAAAAAAATACTGAAAACGAAATTATATTTTCAAAAGTTTGCTTCAGACATTATCTCTTCATCATAAAAAAGCTTCTTCCAAAGTTTCATAAATGTTTGACAAAGTAATTGATGTGTAACAAACTTTAACCCCAGACTGTATTTACTTGTTACCTGTAAAAAAAACTCAGCCCATTAATCAGTAAAATACGGGTAAATGAAAATAAATATTTTCAAAATTTTGCTCTGGATACTGTATTTTGGTCATAAACAAGCTTCTGTCCAAATTTCATAAAAGTCCATTATGGTTTGACAAAGTTATTGATGACAGAAATACTTTAACCTCAGATTGAATCTGAAAGTGTTAACTGTAAAAAAAACTAAGTCCATTTATCAGTAAAATACAGAAAAATGAAAATAAATATTTTCAAAATTTTGCCCTGGATACTGTATTTTGGTCATACACAAGCCTCTGTCCAAATTTCATAAAATTCCATATATGTTTGACAAAATTATTGATGTCTAAAAAAACTTTATCTACAGACTGAACCTAAATGTTGACACTGCCGACGGAATCTTTGATCACTATGTCTCACTTTCGCGATTTACGTCACAGGCTCGACAAAAAACACAGAATATCATAAATAGAAGAAGAAAGAATTCCACTTTTCAGGATTTTTGTGATGATGTATTTACCCCCCACGTAGAAAGCAATGGCTATTGCCTGATACCATTAAAGGCACTGCCTTTAAAAAGTGCAAGTGTATTTCAAATTCATTAAACGATAAACTAATCTGTAAATACATCACTCATCAGTAATGATTTTGAGCTTATTTCAACAAGTTCAATTAAACCGACTGATTATAGCAAAATCTTATTTGAAATTCCGCTTTTAATAAATGGTTGAAACCAAAAAAAAAATAATATTGTAATTTTTTGCCTAAATCAAGCTCTAAGGCACCTGAATTTAGGGAAAACCTTCTAATTGTATATATCCTGATGAAGGTAATAAAAGCACTAAAATATATTGATGTAAAATTATTCCAATGAAGTTTGTGTCATGAATATTTTTGTTAATTTCTATATTAATGGGCACCCTGCATACAAGAGAGAGCCTTTGGTAAACACCTTGAAGGAACCTAATAAATAAAATTGAGAATGGAAATGGGGAATGTGTCAAAGAGACAACAACCGGACCACAGAACAACAGAACAACCATTTGCATCAGGCATTGGATCACTTGTTTTAATTTAAAGAATAAAAATATTAAATATAAAACTGGTTTATTATTTTCTGTACTTATTACAGTAGTATGCGACAACATTTAAAAACATATCAATCACAACTCTATAATCTGTCACAATAACATGATTCCACATGCCTCTAGTTAACACACAGAAGGCTTTATATAACATCTCTATACACACTCTATATTGACTACACCTAGGATGATAATTCATGGTGTGTCTTATGCAGAGTCTAACAATACCACACTTGGGTCTGACTTGAATATCTTGTCACCACTGTATTGTAGAACAAGCAAATCTGCTACTTGGTCCATTTACAAACATTTATCACAGCCTTTCTAACAAAAAAATTCGTTTTAACTTGCCATGCCAAACTTGTTGGCTAATACCAAGTATTGGTAAAGTATAATTCGGCACTTAAATTCAATCTGGAATAGGATAAATTCCAGCATTTAATTGATTAAATAAAACCTAAGGTATTGTTTGGTTAACTATTTTTAGTAGGTGCTGGAGTCACTGAAGCGTCTTTTATAGATGTATATGCTGATCCTAAATGTTCTTTTGCTTTAGCATCTTGATCTTCATGCCATGTGACTTTCTTTGCATGTTGTTTAATCGTGTCCTGAACTCGTTCATCAATCATTTTCTCCGTTAGAACACCATCATCTGATGCATAAGCTGCTGCCTGTGAAATGAAAGTGGAAGATGATCTAAAACATTCAATAGGGGGAAGTTGTACAAACATTGTTTAAAGTGCTTGCGAGCTCTTGTTTGTAAATATTGCTGTCATATGACTATGTAAACATTGAATTGTATTCAGCAGTGGAACATATATATATAGAATAAAGGACTTTTTGTTTTTGATACTGACTTTATCACAGTAAAATATCAGGTGAGCCCAAAGGCGAGCCTGATATTTTACTGTGATAAAGTCAGTATCAAAACAAAAGTCCTTTATTCTTTTATCGGTAATTATGAAACTAGAGGCTCCAAGGACCCTGTGTCGCTCACCTGATATTTTTATTTACAATTGATGCATGATAAATGCAACTGTTGTACTGTCGTTTAGTTTCAGAGATATAAGACTAAAAGTGCGTTTGAAACCTATGTTTTATTTCAGCCATGTGTGCCATGTTGGCAGGCAGGGTCATCATACACAGTGGTCCCTGGATATCCTAGTGGTGATTTAAACCAAGTTTGGTTTAATTTGACAGTAGTTTCAGGGAGAATTTTGTAAAATTTATCTAACGAAATGCGAAGTGATGAGAAAGTTTGTTGTGAAGTTTTGTTGTTGCGCAACACCCTCCAAAAAAACAAAAAGGTAATAAAAAATTATCATTTAAGGGCAATCTATCCTATTAATGATTTCTGCAAAATTCAGTTGATTGTGCAAGGGTTGTATAGCCAGCTGAGGTCGTTAAAAACTCTCATTTGTTGTTGCAAAATTCAAGTGGTTTTGAATTGCTTTGTTGATCTTTTTGTATTCAACTTTTAAACAACAAAGTACAACAAATATGATGACTGATACTCATGACACTGAAAATATGGTCTTCATTCTTGTGAAGAAAATGGTAAGGTTTGAAATATTTCTTAAATATTAATTCAATACCAATACTTTAATTTGTATTGGATTTATCCCAGAAATGAGAACAAGGGACACAATTAAATTCAATTTTTTCCCTAAACTTCTGATAAAATATAAAATGAAGAACTATATTTTTAATGAGAATTTTTTTTAATAGTTAATTGATAATTTGAACAATATTAATTAAGTTTTAGATCTTGCATGGTTAATTTTCTCTCAAAATTTCTGATATTCTATTAAAGTTTTAAATATAATATGAGGCAGGCATTACCTGTGAAAGGGATGAAGTCTGTATAAATTAATGTAGGAATTCAAGCATCATTTGCACTTCAGAAATCTGTAGAAAATGAAGCCAAAGTACTGAAACATATCTGACATTCGACCTATTGTTCGGGATTATAGTTGTGACATCATTTTCAATGTAAAGAAAGAAACACCATCATCAGGTATTAATGTGGTTTTTTTTTCATGTTATAGAATTATCAATTATTTTATTGCCAGTTCATTAGTAGATTGTTTTCTATATTGATTTTCTACTGCAGTTTCAGAAAAGAAGATTACAAAAGGAAAACATTTTGTAAAAACTTACCAAAATTTACCAAATTAATGAAAATTGTTAAAAATTGACTATAAAGGGCAATAACTCCTTAAGGGGTCAACTGACCATTTTGGTCATGTTGACTTATTTGAAGATCTTACTTTGCTGAACATTATTGCTGTTTACAGTTTATCTCTATCTGTAATAATTTTCAAGATAATAACCAAAAACGGCAAAATTTCCTTAAAAATTACCAATTCAGGGGCAGCAACCCAACAACCAGTTGTCCAATTCATCTGAAAATTTGAGGGCAGATAGATATTTACTTGATAAACAAGTTAATCCTGTAAGATTTGCTTTAAATGCTTTGGTTTCAGAGTTACAAGCCAAAATCTACATTTTACCCTATGTTCTATTTTTAGCCATGGCAGCCATCTTGGTTGGTTGGCTGGGTCACCCACACATTTTTAAACTAAATACCCTAATAATGATTGTGGCTAAGTTTGTTTGAATTTGGTCCAGTAGTTTCAGAGGAGAAGATTTTGTAAAAGATTACAAAATTTACAAAAATTGGTAAAAATTACTTTAAAGGGCAATAACTCCTTAAGGGGTCAACTGACCATTTTGATCAAGTGGACTTATTTGTAGATCTCACTTTGCTGAACATTATTGCTGTTTACAGTTTATCTCTATCTATAATAATTTTCAAGATAATAACCAAAAGCGGAAAAAATCCTTAAAATTACTAATTCAGGGCAGCAACCCAACAACCCATTGTCCGATTCATCTGAAAATTTCAGGGCAGATAGATCTTGACTTGATCAACAATTTTACCCCATGTCAGATTTGCTCTAAATGCTTTGGTTTAAAATAAAATCACTACAATAATAGAGAAAATAACAAACGAACTAGTTAAATTTCTTTATTTTCAAAAAGCATCAGCATAGAATGATACGATATGAATCAGCAGATTTATCATTATTTTAGAAGTTCAACGACAAGTTATATTTTACTTAGTTGGGTGGATAAAATTACATTTATCTTGTCATTATACGCTCAGCGTTCATCATGAAAACGATCACATCGATTTCAAATCATTTTATGAAAGCACTGTGTAAGCAAACATTTCAGGAGGCAACAAGTCTGTAGGCTGACTGTAAATTATCTGAACAAGCTCATTTCTTGTCGACTTCATAATTGCATCAAACATTTTAATAGATGTTACTCAACTTTGGTCTATTTCTTTAAGCTTAAAATTCTTGCTTTTTTCAAAGTCATGTTCATTTATTTTTCAACCCGGACCAGAAATATGAAACTTTGAAGGCCCTGCGGTTACTTTTAATTTCAGAAGCGTATTTAGGGGAAGGCGACCGGGACATCCCTTATTAAGGCTACATTTATGGTTAATGCAGACTTTTACCTGTTCACACCAAACGTTGTCTAGTTTTGGGACCCCGGCACCTTTTTTCAAAATTTATCCTAGATCCGCATTTGAATTTGTTTGCTTATTTGTTCTTTGTTCTATGAATATCTGTCTATACATGTATATTGAGAATGAAACCACATCTCCTTATTATAATTGTATATTATGGTCCCACAAAAATGTCGAAAATGTGTACATTTCATTTTTTTCTAGCTTATCTCATGCGATAGCGGTACCTTTTTGGTCACTATTTATGTGTTGCGTATAAATATGAATTGCAACACTTTATAGTGACTGAACAGGTAAAACAAATACTTCTCAAGAAACAGAAAAGAAAACTACTTGGAACAGAATAAAAACTCAGATCGGCATGGACGATATGTTAGTTATATGTCCTTGTGAATAGCAAGAAAAGCTATCAATAATAGTGCAGATAACGCAAATTTTTAAAAGTTTATCGGGTTTTCATACATTTTCTGTTCAAATATTCACAAAATCGGTCAAAAGGCTAAACTAACTCTACTGAAACGTTCAAACAATGACAAGTGTTTCATTCATCAAAAACTCGTGCGTTTCTGCGAAAAGATCACGCGATTTTGTGAATGAAAGGGAAAGTAGATCCTTACGCGGTGCACCAGCGCATGTCAATTGCGAACTGACCCAATAATTTTTAAATCACGACCCGTCCACTGATACTGGCATTATCAGAGTACACATCAAAGGAAAAATGCCCAAATTAACGATAAATGATATATAGGATATAAAGAATGCCCTCTACTGTTTGCACTCTCAAAAGTAGTGTTGAGGCCTGGAAGATGTCAAGCCAATAACACAAGGGTTTTTATTGTATTTGCAATCTTTAACCCAAAACCAAAATTTGAACTTCATTTTACTATTGCAATTGATTTCATACAAAAGAAAATAAGCTGTAGACTCTACAAATATTTTGTGAATTAAGTGTAGGTTTAGATGAAATGTTTTGGTATTTACAAGTGATCTATAGGTTTTGTGTTCAATGCAGGGCAGTTCCATTAAACATCTCAAATATTTTATTTGCAGAGGAGCAGGAAAATTGAAGAAATATTTCATAAAATTGAATCTGATTTAATTGGTAGACATTGTCAGACAATTTCTCTTCATATAATTGTCTTTTTAATACATAATTTGAGCCAAATCTGTCAAGTGTAACTGTTTGATTGTGTGTGTACATAAAAAGGTTTGTTTTTTGTTTACACTTTTGGATTTAAACCAAAACTGTTCAATACCTTTCCTCTTTTAATCTAGTTTCAATGCCTCCCCATCATCAATCAGACATTTGATGGTAGAATGGTTATTCCATCAGATTTTCCTTTATTATTTCATGTACGTGAAAAGCAGAATATTTACAGTAAAAACTAATTTGCACACTAACATGATTTAAACATACAAATAATAAACAACTGTGCCAAGTGCACATGATACATGAATCTTGTGCATGTTGAAATTGTTGCCAGAATAAAATGGAATATTGATCAGAAGAGAAGATATCCTTAGCTTATAAACAATGTCTTCAATATTATTGTTAAAAGTCCAATAACTCTAAAAGGACAAACCAGAAAATTTTAAAAAGCATAAGGGAGTCTATCTTCACCAATCCCAACATGTATAAACTTTGCAGTAATTTGACCCAAGCATACTAGAGCTAGAGTGTTATATGTAAAAAAATTGCCTTCAATCTGACAGTTAACATAAAATAGCTCTGGATTGACAAATAAAGAGGTATCTTACTTTTACCCATTTCAATTCCAACAGTTGTGAAAAGTTAACTCAACCTTTATACAAGTTATACTCAAGAGTTAAGGTAAAACATGGTTTTTTTTTAAACTTAAATCAAACAGTTTAGGTCCTGTCTTTCGAGGACAACAAACCAGAAAATTTTCAAAATAAAAAATGATCTCCTTTTTATTTATCTCAAAAACAGTTAAGTTTTGAGGGAATCAATCTAAGGATTGAAGTTTGATACGTGGAAAATGTTTCATTTTTTCATAAATAAAGTCCCATAACTCTGGAATGACAAAATGAAAAACCTTAAAATAAATTTGGTTGATTCTATCCATGTGAAAAAATTTACTGTAAATTTATCACAACAAAGTTAGGTTATTGTACAACATTTGAGGAAATGTCCAATTTTCCATGGCTGAAGTCCCCAACTCTAGAATGACAAAATTATCAAAATTGAAAAGGGAGTTTTCTTCAATCATTGCTTAAAGAAAATTGAATCCAATTTTGTCAGTGACACCTTCAAATTCAGATAATGGAGTCAACATATGATGCCTTTTTTCTCTCTCAAATTTAAGAATATTATAATAATTGCACACTATTTACTATGTCTATACTAACCTGCCATGCTACACCTAATTTTGAGATCTCTCTCCCTGAAAGCCCCTCAGTCTTTGCTGCTATTTCTGCACATTTAGCACTATAATCAAATTCTGCTACTTTCAGTCTCTAATCAAAGACAAAAATACAAAAATAACAAACGAACTACTTTTTCGCGTCGAATCACGGCGAATCACACTTGACGTCACAGGCTGCATTACGTCATTTGAAATTTTGTCACAGTGCAGTAAACATGGCGTTCTCTTGCACAAAGTATTGAAAATGAATTATTGCATGCGTTTCATTAATTCTGCTGTGGACTTGACTTTAACAGTGCCGAATATAATGGTAGCATACCGGTAAGTTAAATTTCTTTATTTTCAAAAAAGCATCAGCATAGAATGATACGATATGAATCAGCAGATTTATCATTATTTTAGAAGTTCAACGACAAGTTATATTTTACTTAGTTGGGTGGATAAAATTACATTTATCTTGTCATTATATGTGTTCATCATGAAAACGATCACATCGATTTCAAATCATTTTATGAAAGCACTGTGTAAGCAAACATTTCAGGAGGCAACAAGTCTGTAGGCTGACTGTAAATTATCTGAACAAGCTCATTTCTTGTCGACTTCATAATTGCATCAAACATTTTAATAGATGTTACTCAACTTTGGTCTATTTCTTTAAGCTTAAAATTCTTGCTTTTTCAAAGTCATGTTCATTTATTTTTCAACCCGGACCAGAAATATGAAACTTTGAAGGCCCATGTTACTTTTAATTTCAGAAGCGTATTTAGGGAAGGCGACCGGGACATCCCTTATTAAGGCTACATTTATGGTTAATGCAGACTTTTTACCTGTTCCACACCAAACGTTGTCTAGTTTTGGGACCCCGGGCACCCCTTTTTTTCAAAATTTATCCTAGATCCGCATTTGAATTTGTTTGCTTATTTGTTCTTTGTTCTATGAATATCTGTCTATACATGTATATTGAGAATGAAACCACATCTCCTTATTATAATTGTATATTATGGTCCCACAAAAATGTCGAAAATGTGTACATTTCATTTTTTTCTAGCTTATCTCATGCGATAGCGGTACCTTTTTGGTCACTATTTATGTGTTGCGATAAATATGAATTGTAACACTTTATAGTGACTGAACAGGTAAAACAAATACTTCTCAAGAAACAGAAAAGAAAACTACTTGGAACAGAATAAAAACTCAGATCGGCATGGACGATATGTTAGTTATATGTCCTTGTGAATAGCAAGAAAAGCTATCAATAATAGTGCAGATAACGCAAATTTTTAAAAGTTTATCGGGTTTTTCATACATTTTCTGTTCAAATATTCACAAAAATCGGTCAAAAAGGCTAAACTAACTCTACTGAAACGTTCAAACAATGACAAGTGTTTCATTCACCAAAAAACTCGTGCGTTTCTGCGAAAAAGATCACGCGCGATTTTGTGAATGAAAGGGGAAAGTAGATCCTTACGCGGTGCACCCACGCATGTCAATTGCGAACTGACCCAATAATTTTTATATCACGACCAGTCCACTGATACTGGCATTATCAGAGAGTACACATCAAAGGAAAAATGCCCAAATTACCGATAAATGAATATATAGGATATAAAGAATGCCCTCTACTGTTTGCACTCTCAAAAGTAGTGTTGAGACCTGGAAGATGTTAATATCAAGCTAATAACACAAGGGTTTTATTGCATTTGATGCAATCTTTAACCCAAAACCAAAATTTGAACTTCATTTTACTATTGCAATTGATTTCATACAAAAGAAAATAAGCTGTAGACTCTACAAATATTTTGTGAATTAAGTGTAGGTTTAGATGAAATGTTTTGGTATTTACAAGTGATCTATAGGTTTTGTGTTCAATGCAGGGCAGTTCCATTAAACATCTCAAATATTTTATTTGCAGAGGAGCAGGAAAATTGAAGAAATATTTCATAAAATTGAATCTGATTTAATTGGTAGACATTGTCAGACAATTTCTCTTCATTTAATTGTCTTTTTAATACATAATTTGAGCCAAATCTGTCAAGTGTAACTGTTTGATTGTGTATGTACATAAAAGGTTTGTTTTTGTTTACACTTTGGATTTAAACCAAAACTGTTCAATACCTTTCCTCTTTAATCTAGTTTCAATGCCTCCCCATCATCAATCAGACATTTGATGGTAGAATGGTTATTCCATCAGATTTTCCTTTATTATTTCATGTACGTGAAAAGCAGAATATTTACAGTAAAAACTAATTTGCACACTAACATGATTTAAACATACAAATAATAAACAACTGTGCCAAGTGCACGATACATGAATCTTGTGCATGTTGAAATTGTTGCCAGAATAAAATGGAATATTGATCAGAAGAGAAGATATCCTTAGGCTTATAAACAATGTCTTCAATATTATTGTTAAAAGTCCAATAACTCTAAAAGGACAAACCAGAAAATTTTAAAAAGCATAAGGGAGTCTATCTTCACCAATCCCAACATGTATAAACTTTGCAGTAATTTGACCCAAGCATACTAGAGCTAGAGTGTTATATGTAAAAAAAATTGCCTTCAATCTGACAGTTAACATAAAATAGCTCTGGATTGACAAATAAAGAGGTATCTTACTTTTACCCATTTCAATTCCAACAGTTGTGAAAAGTTAACTCAACCTTTATACAAGTTATACTCAAGAGTTAAGGTAAAACATGGTTTTTTTTTAAACTTAAATCAAACAGTTTAGGTTCTGTCTTTCGAGGACAACAAACCAGAAAATTTTCAAAATAAAAAATGATCTCCTTTTTATTTATCTCAAAAACAGTTAAGTTTTGAGGGAATCAATCTAAGGATTGAAGTTTGATACGTGGAAAATGTTTCATTTTTTCATAAATAAAGTCCCATAACTCTGGAATGACAAAATGAAAACCTTAAAATAAATTTGGTTGATTCTATCCATGTGAAAAATTTACTGTAAATTTATCACAACAAAGTTAGGTTATTGTACAACATTTGAGGAAATGTCCAATTTTCCATGACTGAAGTCCCCAACTCTAGAATGACAAAATTATCAAAATTGAAAAGGGAGTTTTCTTCAATCATTGCTTAAAGAAAATTGAATCCAATTTTGTCAGTGACACCTTCAAATTCAGATAATGGAGTCAACATATGATGCCTTTTTTCTCTCTCAAATTTAAGAATATTATAATAATTGCACACTATTTACTATGTCTATACTAACCTGCCATGCTACACCTAATTTTGAGATCTCTCTCCCTGAAAGCCCCTCAGTCTTTGCTGCTATTTCTGCACATTTAGCACTATAATCAAATTCTGCTACTTTCAGTCTCCTAATCAAAAGACAAAAATACAAGTTTCAGAAATAATTAGCTACAATGATCACTAAACTAAAGGTTCACTGGAGTCTACTATAATCATTCACTTATCAAATGTGGATATAATTGACTAAATTACTACAATGTAAATATATTTTCAGTTTCCATACTTTTCTGTGAAGCAATTGATTAATATTCTGATGCTCACTAAGGGCTATTCCATTAAAACCTACATGGTACCCAGGGAAGGCACTTTAAAAACGGGGTAACCACCTATAAAGGCAAATTAGAATTTTACTTACATTTCCACTATGCAAAAACATAGATGACACCCACCCATACTTAAGATTTGAAAGTGCCTTCCCTGGGTCCCATGTATGTTTTTCAGGAACAGCCCTAAGACAACCTTTAATTTTGTATCTGAAAACTGTTAAGAAACTGTAAAAGATGATAAACTGCAATAAAAGGATTGTACTTTGAAGAACAGCTATTTCCTAGTAATACATGAGGTTTTTGTTTGCCCAATATATTGTCATGTCACTTTTCAGATCACAATAGTCAGGATCTTGTGAAATAGATATTTTCCTCTACTGTTACAGGACTCCTTTTTTTGTTCTGTATTTTTCCAGTGGCACTTTGTGAAGTATAAAAATAAGTATCCTGAAAGTCTGCTAAGTATTGTAATATCTTAATCCTACAACCAAAACCGGCTAACATACTTCTGAATTTACAGTACACAAAGATACTCTCTTTTATTTCTATGAGGAATACTTGGTGAGGCCTTGACTTAACTATGTGTCCACTCTACTGTCAATAATGTTTAAAGTTAATGGCTACATAGTACAAACAGAACACTTACCTCTTTCCTTCTGCTGCTGGTTTGAGGACAAATAAATCAAAATATTGACGAACTAATCTTTCTCTTTCTTCTAATGTAGGAACATCAAATTCTACCATTTCATCTAATCGATCATTGATTGCCCAGTCAAACTGTTCTGGCTGATTACTAGCTAATACTAACATAAACCTGTAACCATAGTAACACTTTTA
Organism: Mytilus coruscus; assembly: GCA_017311375.1. NCBI lineage: Eukaryota > Metazoa > Mollusca > Bivalvia > Mytilida > Mytilidae > Mytilus > Mytilus coruscus. Next base: position 62,856,897 of record CM029607.1, on the reverse strand, counting down.
TTTGATGACTTACAATTTAAAATAGTTCATATTGTTTTCAACTTTACATCCAGGAAAGTTCTAAAACAAAATTCGAATATTTAGTTACAGACTATTTAGTTACAGACGATTTCAATGAGTGTGTAGCAAGGTAATATCTTTGGTTAGCTTGCTTGCTAGCTGAACCGTGAAGTCATTGTTAGGTTAGGTAAACTAACCTCCTTTAAGAGTAGACTAGTCCGACAGATAACCAATCTATCTGTCTGTATGACAAGGCTACTTCGGAAGGAGGGTAGTTTACCTAACCTAACAATGACTTCACGGTTCAGCTAGCAAGCAAGCTAACTAAAGATATTACCTTTAGCTACACACTCATTGAAATCGGCTGTAATTGTAATGTTATTTATTCTCTTTTTATTCAGGTGTTTACATTTGTTAGTTATTTCTACTTTTTTTTTACAGTGAAAATGGCAGATATTATCAGAAATTATTATTAAATTCTCACTCGAAACTTCATCCTAAATACGCATATGTAATGTGAATTTTAATGTGAAATTGGATGTTAAGCAAACAACAATCAATAAATCAGCTTTTTAAAACCCTGAAGGTCTGTTTGACTTACAAATCATGCATTTGTATTTTATACCATGCTGTGTTTTTCAGGACATGCTTATTATTGTAATCAACCAACCATATCTCTTTTTTGTTGCTGATAAATCTACCTAAATCTCATACTTCTAAATCACTGTGAAAATCTAAAGATTCAATTTTTTTATAATCTATATGATTTAGTGCTTGAAATATTGATGAAGACTGGACAGTGATTTTGTTCTTTCAACTTGCAATATAATATGCAGTAGTATCAGAGGGATCAACAACTTATATGCTTATATAAACAGAAGAATTTGGGTCAGCCATTGTTTACAATATAAACAAATGCACAAGAATGTATACAGGAAAATACACATTTTCTTGTCAGAATCATACTGACAGTTGATTTGATGGCAAATAATAGCCAATATAAACACTAACTTCAAAATAGTTGCATTAGAAAAGCTTAGTCAGTCATGTCTGCATTTATATATAATGTGCAGAACTGTAGCTCTTATGGTCATTATGATATTTTTTGACAAAGTGTGGATTGTCAAAAAATATCAAATGGACCATAACATCTATTATTGCGCAGCTACAAACACTAAAAAAATATAAATCATCAACACTAAATCTGCAACCTGGCCATAAATAAGAGAATTATTGCATACAACATGTACAAAGGTTCTGTTGTAACATTGTTTCTTTCAGAGACATCATTATGAATATTATTTGTTTCAAAATAACAAAATAACAGAATCACATTATTTCAAAACGATTGTAAAACCTGAAATAGCTTTTGGGAGCTTAAATCTATCAAGATATTTTGAAAACAGCATTTAGTTATGGACTAGGACTTATCAATACTTCCAACATACTTTTCATTGTACACTTACTTATTTGATTGTTCTCCTGTTCTGTATAGGAAGGCATTTAATGTAGCTCTTAAATCTTCACTGATAAGTTCCTGCAAAAAACATTTATCCATCATAATCCATCATTATCTAAGGAAATCCTTGTTTAATGGAGAATTTTTAATACCATCCAGTCCAGGTATTTTTTTGTTCAGTTCATGTATTTAATTCATATAATGTTAAATGAAGAGATCGACTAGATAACTGAAATTACTTGCCAGCATCAAACTAAACCAGGTATTTGTCTTCCATGAATTCAAGCTCCTTTAACTTTGAACTGATTGAAATATTGAGAATTTTCTACCACAGGAATAGTAAGACAACCTTTAATTTTGTATCTGAAAACTGTTAAGAAACTGTAAAGATGATAAACTGCAATAAAAGGATTGTACTTTGAAGAACAGCTATTTCCTAGTAATACATGAGGTTTTTGTTTGCCCAATATATTGTCATGTCACTTTTCAGATCACAATAGTCAGGATCTTGTGAAATAGATATTTTCCTCTACTGTTACAGGACTCCTTTTTTTGTTCTGTATTTTTCCAGTGGCACTTTGTGAAGTATAAAAATAAGTATCCTGAAAGTCTGCTAAGTATTGTAATATCTTAATCCTACAACCAAAACCGGCTAACATACTTCTGAATTTACAGTACACAAAGATACTCTCTTTTATTTCTATGAGGAATACTTGGTGAGGCCTTGACTTAACGTCCACTCTACTGTCAATAATGTTTAAAGTTAATGGCTACATAGTACAAACAGAACACATACCTCTTTCCTTCTGCTGCTGGTTTGAGGACAAATAAATCAAAATATTGACGAACTAATCTTTCTCTTTCTTCTAATGTAGGAACATCAAATTCTACCATTTCATCTAATCGATCATTGATTGCCCAGTCAAACTGTTCTGGCTGATTACTAGCTAATACTAACATAAACCTGTAACCATAGTAACACTTTTATTTGATGACTTACACTTTAAAATAGTTCATATTATTTTCAACTTTACATCCAGGAAAGTTCTAAAACAAAATTCGAATATTTAGTTACAGACTATTTAGTTACAGACGATTTCAATGAGTGTGTAGGCAAAGGTAATATCTTTGGTTAGCTTGCTTGCTAGCTGAACCGTGAAGTCATTGTTAGGTTAGGTAAACTACCCTCCTTTAAGAGTAGACTAGTCCGACAGATAACCAATCTATCTGTCTGTATGACAAGGCTACCGGAAGGAGGGTAGTTTACCTAACCTAACAATGACTTCACGGTTCAGCTAGCAAGCTAACTAAAGATATTACCTTTAGCTACACACTCATTGAAATCGACTGTAATTGTAATGTTATTTTTCTCTTTTATTCAGGTGTTTACATTTGTTAGTTATTTCTACTTTTTTTACAGTGAAAATGGCAGATATTATCAGAAATTATTATTAAATTCTCACTGAAACTTCATCCTAAATACGCATATGTAATGTGAATTTTAATGTGAAATTGGATGTTAAGCAAACAACAATCAATAAATCAGCTTTTAAAACCCTGAAGGTCTGTTTGACTTACAAATCATGCATTTGTATTTTATACCATGCTGTGTTTTTCAGGACATGCTAATTATTGTAATCAACCAACCATATCTCTTTTTGTTGCTGATAAATCTACCTAAATCTCATACTTCTAAATCACTGTGAAAATCTAAAGATTCAATTTTTATAATCTATATGATTTAGTGCTTGAAATATTGATGAAGACTGGACAGTGATTTTGTTCTTTCAACTTGCAATATAATATGCAGTAGTATCAGAGGGATCAACAACTTATATGCTTATATAAACAGAAGAATTTGGGTCAGCCACTGTTTACAATATAAACAAATGCACAAGAATGTATACAGGAAAATACACATTTTCTTGTCAGAATCATACTGACAGTTGATTTGATGGCAAATAATAGCCAATATAAACACTAACTTCAAAATAGTTGCATTAGAAAAGCTTAGTCAGTCATGTCTGCATTTATATATAATGTGCAGAACTGTAGCTCTTATGGTCATTATGATATTTTTGACAAAGTGTGGATTGTCAAAAATATGAAATGGACCATAACATCTATTATTGCGCAGCTACAAACACTAAAAAATATAAATCATCAACACTAAATCTGCAACCTGGCCATAAATAAGAGAATTATTGCATACAACATGTACAAAGGTTCTGTTGTAACATTGTTTCTTTCAGAGACATCATTATGAATATTATTTGTTTCAAAATAACAAAATAACAGAATCACATTATTTCAAAACGATTGTAAAACCTGAAATAGCTTTTGGGAGCTTAAATCTATCAAGATATTTTGAAAACAGCATTTAGTTGCGGGACTAGGACTTATCAATACTTCCAACATACTTTTCATTGTACACTTACTTATTTGATTGTTCTCCTGTTCTGTATAGGAAGGCATTTAATGTAGCTCTTAAATCTTCACTGATAAGTTCCTGCAAAAAACATTTATCCATCATAATCCATCATTATCTAAGGAAATCCTTGTTTAATGGAGAATTTTTAATACCATCCAGTCCAGGTATTTTTTTGTTCAGTTCATGTATTTAATTCATATAATGTTAAATGAAGAGATCGACTAGATAACTGAAATTACTTGCCAGCATCAAACTAAACCAGGTATTTGTCTTCCATGAATTCAAGCTCCTTTAACTTTGAACTGATTGAAATATTGAGAATTTTCTACCACAGGAATAGATAAAATGCTCCATGAGGCGCAGCTTGATACGACCGCAGAGGTCGAACCCTGAATAGTTGGGGCAAGTATGGACACAACATTCAAGCTTGATACAGCTCTGAATTTGGATTGTGATTAAATATTTGACACAGCATAGGTTTCTGACACAGAATGAATGTGGTCTAAAACTTAAAAATTTTAAATTGGACATTCACCTATTATGGTCCAATATCCAAAATCTAAATACATGGTTAGATTCAGCATATCAAAGAACCCCAAGAGTTCAATTTTGATGAAATCAAACAAAGTTTAATTTTGGACCCTTTTGACCTCAATGTGGACAAAAATCAAAATCTAAATACATGGTTAGATTCAGCATATCAAAGAACCCCATATATTCAATTTTGTTGAAATCAAACAAAGTTTAATTTTGGACCCGATTTGGACCAACTTGAAAACTGGGCCAATAATCAAAAATCTAAATACATGTTTAGATTCAGCATATCAAAGAACCCTAAGAATTCAATTTTGTTAAAATCAAACTTAGTTTAATTTTGGACCCTTTGGACCTTAATGTAGACCAATTTGAAAACGGAACCAAAAATTAAGAATCTAAATACACGGTTAGATTCGCATATCAAAGAACCCCAATAATTCAATTTTGATGAAATCAAACAAAGTTTAATTTTGGACCCTTTGGACCTCAATGTGGACCAATTTAAAACGGGCCCCAAAATCCAAAAACTTAATACACGATTAGATTCAGCATATTAAAGAACCCCAAGACTTCAAGAATAAAACCCCATTGAAATTGGTCAAGAAATAAGCAATTTATTCAAAGTATCTTCTTTTGCACAATACTGTGCAATTGAATATTTCTTGCAATTGCGCAATACTGTGCAATTGAATATTTCTTGCTATTGCGCAATACTGTACAATTGACAATTTCTTGCTATTGCGCAATATTGTGCTATTGGATATTTCTTGCTATTGCGCAATACTGTGCAATTGAAGATTTCTTGCTATTGCGCAATACTGTGCAATTGAAAATTTCTTGCTATTGCACAATACTTATTATATAATAATTTACACATCCTGTTAGGTGTGTATCTCCTGCCATATCATTATTATTTGCTTTTAAATATAATTCAGAAATAACCAACTTAAAATGGAAAATTTTAAAGAAAAAAAGAAAACCTCCCCCAATTTTTGAACCCCTTATGATTCATCACCCCAAACTCAATCCCAGCCTTCCCTTTGAGGTATGGTACCTTGCAGTACAATTTCAGAGAGATCCATACACTTGGAACACAAGTTATTGTCTGGAAACTAGAAAATGCTTATTTTGGCCCTTTTGGCCCCTAATTCCTAAACGTTTCAGGCAATTACCCCAAACTCAATTCCAGCTTTCCTTTGTGATATGGAACCTTGTAGTACAATTTCAGAAAGATCCATACACTTACACACAAGTTATTGTCATGAAACTAGAAAATGCTTGTTTTTGCCCTTTTGGCCCCTAATTCCTAAAATTTTGAGGCAATTACCCCAAAATCAATCCCAGCATTCCCTTTGTGATATGGAACCTTGTGGTACAATATTACCATAGCTGTATTTGGCAAAACCTTTAAGTCCTCAATGCTCTTCAACTTTGTACTTAATTTGGCCTTCGAACTTTTTTAGTATAGCTGTCACTGATGAGTATTTGGTAGACGAAACATGTGTCTGGCGTGCAAAATTATCAGCCTAGTATCTTTGATGATCATTTTAAACTAGACACAAATGAATAATTCAAGGATATTCTCTTCTTCCGTTCATTTTGAAACAACTCTGGCCTTTTGCTTAGCAATGCAATAAAATATTTATTCAGATGAATATTTAATATTTATCAATATTTCTCAGAGTAATTTTAAGACACACTTCCAACAACATCTTCCAACAACATCTTTCCAAATTCTTGTTATTTCTATACATTTAAACGTTGCTTCTTCGCATACTTAAATGAAAAATCCAGAAATAGAATTTTTTGTTATGAGCTAATAATTTAATTTCAGAAGTAATGCTTTTTCAGATTGGACAATTTTTTTTTGTCTATCATTTCACAGACATAATTTTTTCATGTGACAGTCGCGTCATCAACAATTTTTGTTGATTTACTCATTTTATTTCGATACTTAAATTAAATTATAAGGTGTGACTGTAAATTTTTTCTATGTAAAATAACCTCAATGCATTTGGTGCACACACGAAAATAACCTGCACGTGATTGGAGTTATTTCTTTATAGACAGAAAAAATATTACAGTCATTCCCTATTAAGAGAAATATGTACTCAATACCTTTAGTTTACTAGATTTTTTATGTAATTTTGAGCTATAGACAGAAAAAATATTACAGTCTTTCCCTATGAAGAGAAATATGTACTCAATACCTTTAGTTTACTAGATTTTTTATGTCATTTTGAGCTGGTACAACACAATTTTTCTATTAAATAAGACATAATTTATGAAACGGTTGTTATTTGAATTTCAGTAGCAGACCACTGAACTGTGAAAAAATAAACAATTTGAAAAGGTTTTGCTTAGACAGTATTGATCACATGTCCTCATATAGCAGTGCCAATAACATAATGTGGTAATTCCAAATGCTTTGCCCTTTCACTAATTCATTCGGCATAAAAAAAAATTTACCAGTTGATCATTTTAAAGAGATGAATTCTTACCGCAAATTAAAATAACATTTTGGCAATTTTGAAAATCTAATGCATTCTGGGTAATATTTGCAAAAACACAGTGATTGGCTATTAATGTCCTTAACAATGGAATTTCAACCAATATCGTAACATAATTTGGTGTACAAAAAATGAAATTATCATTAATCCATTAAATTCTGAAATGGTGAATTGGTATTTTGAAAGGGTAAAGTGCTTCCAATAAATCCTATTTCCACTTACCTTACTTCTCTTTCTTAAAAATGCATCAGCTTCATCTACAAATAATAATACCCTGAAATGCAAACAAGTTAAAATTAGGTAATGTTGTGGTAAACTACAGTGCCTATAGCAGCAGCAGCAAAATCTCAGGTAATACAGGATATGACTCTTGTAAACGATTATTGAGTAGGTGCAGTGGGGCAATGATGGGCTCACAATTTTCAGTCCAAAAAAACGTTTCATATTGATGCATAAATATGTGGGAAAATGAAATATACTGATTTATTGTCAAGCTTTCCTTACTTAGCATTGTCATTTACACAGTATATAGGCCAAAATAGAGATTTTGGTGCAAGTCGGCACAGTTTGAATTTCATTTACGTCTTTGAAACAAAGAGTGCAGGATTACCCGCACTAAGTTCTTTAAGTTCAGAAATTTCTGCATGCATTTATTATTGTGATAATTTTTAATTTTTTTTTATTATTTTCAAGAATTACAACAAATACAACACATCAAACATACATACAGTAATATTAGCAATACATTTGAATATCTATTTATCTGTAACAATAAACATTGTTGGAAATTCATTTTATGTATATATGAAAAGAGAATAAAATTACGGAAAGAAAAGAAAATTAGTGTTAAATGTGTATGCAGTACTATGTACCACATGAGAAGGGTAAATTATTTTATGAAAAGGAAGAGGTTAAAATATCCTGTAAGATTTCAGTACATATTAGTAAATTGTACTATAAGATTAAATAATGTTATGTTTGACAATAAGTATTTGTAAAAATAAATGACAAAATGAATAATTAAAATAATTCTTTAAATGCATTCCACATGGTATCAAAGTGATCTTGTCTTTTATTTTGACTGCCATTATTTTTCTAAATTGTACATATATTTTAGCTTTTCTTTAATGGCACTGAGTGAAAGATCTTTTAAAAACATCTACTGTTGTATATATATTGTTTCATGTATAGAAAATCAAATTATATGGGTCACCTTTTCGAATTTTGATATATCTCCAAAATAAAATTTAACTTATTCAATGGCAGGCTTACCCCACCAGATAAAAACCAATAATCAATATCTTGTAGAAAATTTTGGATAATCCACAGAATATGTTCAACAGTTTCGTCTTCTAATTTACAAAAAGTACATAAAGGGTTATCAATAAGTTTGATTTTACACAAAAATTTATTTGTGGCAAGAATTCTGTGGTTGATTCTGTACTGAAGCCACTTTATGTATATTAAACTTTAGAAAGATATAACAGCCCATAGTTTGCCAATCATGCATAACACACCCATGTTATTACAGAAAAATATGCCTGTAATAACTAAAGGGTGTTATTACAGCTTCTCTACATCTCTTCAAAGCCTTTCTCCTACATATATCACAATGTATTTTAATTTATTGTAATAAATAATGATAAAACATGTAATGAGGTTCTCATAAGCTTCCTAGTCATCCCCAAGTGTCTCATGTATAAGTTAAATGCCTGTAATAACTAAGCCTTGTTATTACAGCTAAGTTATCACAGCCTTGTCTCATTGATTTACCATGGTTGATCAAAAATGTATTAATTGAATTGGAAAATTAGTTTTCAAGGTTATGTATTAGGTTACTGCGCAAGTTTCAAGAATTCCCAAGTGCCCACTGAAAATAAAAATTTTATGGTACATTTAACTGATAACAAACATATGTTACTACAGATTAAGATAAAGTATCCGTAATAACACTGTATTGATGAATAAATATGTGGGAAAATGAAGTATACTGATTTATTGTCAAGCTTTCCTAACTTAGCATTGTCATTTACACAGTATATAAGCCAAAATAGAAATTTTGGTGCAAGTCGGCACAGTTTGAATTTCATTTACGTCTTTGAAACAAAGAGTGCAGGATTACCCGCACTAAGTTCTTTAAGTTCAGAAATTTCTGCATGCATTTATTATTGTGATAATTGAACAATGAACAAGAATGTGTCCATAGTACAAGGATACCCCACTTGCACTATCATTTTCTATGTTCAGTGGACCGTGAAATTTGGGTCAAATCTCTAACTTGGCATTAAAATTAGAAAGATCATATCATAGGAAATATGTGTACTAAAGTTTCAAGTTGATTGGACTTCAACGTCATCAAAAACTACCTTGACCAAAAACTTTAACCTGAAGCGGGACAGACGGACGAATGGAAGGACAAACAAACGGATGAACGCACAGACCGAAAAACATAATGCCCCTCTACTTTTGTAGATGGGGCATAAAAATGTAAGTTATAATTATAACAATTTCAGGAAATGCTGCATACAAGTAATGCTATCAAAATCTAAAATGTGACTTTTTATTTTTACATAAACTATCCCTTTATAATTTTCGTAAAAAACTCTGAATTTACAGTATTCAACCAGTCTAAAGAAGTTCATTGGAATGCTCTGGCTTTTATTCACAACAAGAACTACATCTTACCCATTTCTACTTGTATTTGCCCAATCAAAAACTTTATGCATAGCTGTTACTCCCTCTTTTCCCATAGGTGCCACGTCTCCTCCAGTCATTATGGCATAGTCCATACCAGAATGTTTAGCTAAACTCTGCAAAACAAGCATTCTGTGAGTATTACATGGCAATACATAGTCCCCTACCGGTTAAAAATTCATTTTAATGGAGCAAACCTACCACTAAATTCTTCAAACAATTTACTAAAGAAAAGGAAAAAAATTCAAAATGTCATTTATCTTAATACAATGTCTTTTACAAATCTTTTAAAAAAAAAAATGAGTTATTTCCCTTTGAACAGAAATCTAGTAATTAATAAATTTTTCATCAAAAATTTAATTCCAGGGAAAGGGCTTTAACTGAACAAGGAGAAAAGCTAAAATCGTGAAAATTGAACTTGACCTGTAACTTGTCATGATAAAACAATACACCAAATATCAAATCAATATCTTCAAGCATGAAGAAAAAAAGTCTGGAAAACTGATTTGCCGGACTGACGGATGGACAGACGGACAGAGGGCCAGACAGATGGACAGAGTGCAAACCTAAAGTCCCCTTCGACTTCGTTGGTAGGGGACTAAAAAAGAGTTTTATATGTTATATACATATAAAACTGATTGATTGATGGCTGCAAATATTACATGCATAAATTAACCAATGTCTAAATACTCTGAATTCATTTATTTTCATGGGTACCCTTTTAATTGATTACGCAAAAATTGTATTTTTGTGGATATTTGATTCCAAGGTTTTATAAAGTCAGCATAGTCAGCATAAAAGCTTATGGAAAGTTTGTACTTTGTTTAACATTTAAATTTGTTGTTCACAAATACCCACGAAATCAATGAAAATTTGTATCCCACGAATAATAATGAATCCACATTAAGGCTAATAGTATTATGACAGTACATACAGTGTGATTAGAAATGTAAGTCATAAAATACATACTAAAAGTCTCCTGATTAGGAAAGTAACATGTCCAGACAGAAAAAATTTCTATCAGAAAAAAAAAACAAATATAATGGAGAAGAGTGAACATTTTTTTAAACAACAGATCTTCAGAACTACGAAAAATAAGTTTTAATAGTTTAAAAATATTAAAATAAATACATAACCTGGGCTGAATTTAAAACGTAAGTTGACTTACTTTTGCAAACATTGTTTTCCCTGTACCAGGTGGTCCATGCATCAATATGTTTCTATAGTAACCTTTGTTCTTTTTTGTATGTCTTGTTGCTATGGCAACATCTCGTAATCTCTCTTCAAGTGATGGCTACAAATCATAGAAAGTGGAGATTCAAAAATGTATTCCAAAACAATTCTAAATGATTCAAATATTGCACTGACCTACTCATTAGGCTGAAGCTTATATAAATAACTCAGACTGAAGAACGTATGCATAATAATATGTTGCCTATTTTCCAATCTATCAAGGACCATAAACAACTCCTAAACGGCAAAAATGTCAAATCGTCAATATCGAACTTCATCTCAATTTTGTCATCAGTAACAACATATTAAAATTTGAAAACCATTGGTAGAAGGGTTCATAAGTTTTTGCATGGAAACGACATAAAGTGCTATTTTCCAATATATCAAGGACTATAACTCCTGAATGGTAAAAGTGAAAATTGACAATATCGATCTTGACCTCAATTTAATCCTAAGTATCAACATATTAAAATTTGAAAAGCATTGGTTGGTGGTTAACAAGTTATTGCACAGAATAATACCACATGATCCAACTTCATTTGCACTGTATTAGTGTAAAAATGTTTCTACAACTTATATTCCTCTGTTGAGATAGTTCTTTCGGCATATTTGACATAAAAATCCATAACAATCAAAGATTTTTTTGTCTTTTTTTTTGGCAAAAAGTTTTTGCAAGTCTATTGACATATCTGGGTCAGAATGACAATATTGTTTATATCAGGTTTAATTTGTAAAAGGGAAATTCCTCAAATTTCTATTAAATAAATGGAGAATGTGTCCATTGGACACAAATGATGCCCCTGCTTGCAATAAACATTATAATGGGACATAACTCAAGAACTGTAAAAGTGACGCAACCCAAATTCAAACTTGATCTGAGTTTTGTGGTAATAAGCATTGTGTATAAGTTTCATAACATTTTGTTGAGGCAAACTTAAGTGAGAGAATGGAAACGAAAAATTCAGCAATTTGTTCCTTTGTAAAAGGGCATAACTCTAGAACGGTAAAAGTGACACCACATAAATTCAAACTTGATCTGAGTTTTGTGGTAATAAGCATTGTGTATAAGTTTCATAACATTTGGTTGAGGCAAACTAAAGTTAGAGAACAGAAACCAAGTTTGGGATGTACGGACGGATAAGGGTAACACTTAATGCCTGCAACGGGGGCATAAAAATCAAATTGAACATACCTTGAGTATTATACCTTTCAATGCATCTTCTGGTTTAGTGACCATTCTCTTAACTGTCTAAAACAAACAAGGTTATAACAATACCAATCTCAAAATAAATCTTTGTATCTCTGTGCAGTAATTTCAATTCATTTATAGTTTTAGTGTAAGATGTATTGTTCGAAAATGTATTTTAAAAAATCATTATATCCCCTTCAAAATAATCTACCCAGCTTGCAGAACCTATTCATCTTATTTATTGTTCCCTTTTTTTCGTTCTCAATATGCAATAAATATTTGTCACCAGATGTTAGTTAAGAAAAAACATCGATCACTCATAATTCCAATGATAGCGAATACTTGAGACAGTCCCAATATTCAGACTGAAATGATTGCAACTATTACTCTTTTTTTAGAATGTATGATTTTAATGATTTGTATATTATATCTATTTACTACATGCAATCTGTAACTGTTTTATATCTTTTAATCATGGTACATGTACATTGAACTATTATGTCTATACGATTGTGTTTATATGTTGTATGTTTGCTTTTTCTCTTATTATTATTATTATTTTTTTTTTGCATATGAGGGCCTCAGGAAGATTAGTAATTGTAACTAACTGTGTTTACCCTCTTTAAATAAAGAATTTATTATTATTATTATTATTATTATTATAATGAAAATCAACATTATTTTACTCTGAACAAAGGGTAACAACAGTAGTTTTGAAAATATTAAGATTGTATAATGCCATGAAGTTATGGAGAAAAGTAATAAATTCAAAGCATTATAACACTGAAGAAAATGAAAGTGGTATTGAAGATATTTCCTTTAATTTGATGTTTGACAGCTTGGCTTGGTATTATGTTAAATATTTACTTTGATTGGATGTTTGACAGCCTCTACTGCTGTGAGACGAGAAGTTTCTCTGACTAGTGAAGGTTTCCCTAATCTGGCCTCAATAAACCTGGCACCTACTCCAGTTCCATATTTTGCACCATAAATACCAAAAGCCACTAGTGTTAGGCCTGCTGCCTAGAAAATATAATAAATTAGGTTTATTGATGTTCTTTAGCCATATTAATAAATATTATCAAAATTAACTAAAACAAGAATGTGTCCATAGTACACGGATGCGCCACTCGCACTATCATTTTCTATGTTCAGTGGACCGTGAAATAGGGGTCAAAACTCTAATTTGGCATTAAAATTAGAAAGATCATATCATATGGAACATGTTTACTATTAAAGTTTCAAGTTGATTGGACTTCAATTTCATCAAAAAACTACCTTGACCAAAAACTTTAATCTGAAGGGGACAGACGGACGGACGGACGAATAAACGGACAGACCAAAAACATAATGCCCCTCTACTATCGTAGGTGGGGCATAAAAAGTGTATGATAAACCTATAGGATGATCTGGTCAGTTGAATATCAAATCCAATACAACTCGTATTAGAGATATCAATTTTTTCTTTATTCTTTTTTTATCCTATAAAGTATTTTTGGCTCAATACAACTCAGTCATTTGTTCACAAATAAATATAATACTATATATATTTAAAACTGCAGCTTATAGTTTATTTCATTCTACATCGGGCTAGACAATATATTAACATATAAAACTGAGCGTTCTCTTTCAAAAAAGGGTGGTCAAATTGGCAATAAACTTACAGTGGCTGCTACTTTATCCCAGTCTGATATAAAGGCTTGGAAACCAGTACCTAAAACTGAACCTGCAGTTCTGAAAACAAACATAAAATATTACTCATTTAAATACATTCCTTAGACATAAGTAGTTTTCAAGAATCCACTTGAAATAGTAAAATATTTTATATTTTTATAGCTATTATCATTCAGTAATGGCACATGCTAGTTTTATGATCACAATTTAATGGTCAAACTTCTTTAACCTGATATGAGATAGATCAGAAAACAATATACCACCTACCATCATAGTTGAGGAATCAGTAAAATGTCATGATATCATTTCAAAATTCTTCCATTATTCAGGTGGAAACCTAGTTGAAATTAAACAAAAGAAATGGAACTCTTTGTTAGAGAAGGTCAAAAAGGCCAAGTTGGTAAATTTGAATTGTTTACATCTGTTTCTATGGGCTTTAAACGTTTAATGAATGTGCCTAATGTTGGATTTTATGCATCTTATGAATGTGTTTTTACTTAAATTATGGTATGGAGCTTCGAGATATTTGTAAACTTTTAAATTTTAGACAAATTTTCACAAAACAGTCGATTATGGTAGGTGCAAAAACAAGTGGATCTTTTTTGTGCATAAGAATAAATTCTGCCGAAAAAATTTCCAAAGAAAGATAATAGATTGATCTTTTTAAAGCATTAATTTGAATCTCTGCCCCCTGTGACAGTTTTTTTGGGAAAAAATCCCCAAAATGGGCAATAATTTCATTGAAAAGAGAAAGTCCAGTACACCTTTTTATGTTTAGGTGTGTTTGAGTTGACTATTCTATCTTGAAAACCTATAACAGAACAAGAGGCTCTCAAGAGCATGAATCGTCACCTGTAATTTTTTGCTTAAATCTTTCATCAATGATTATTTTTGCTTTTCAATATATATTAATGAGTGGCTTAAAATGCCATATAAATGTTCTTTGTATCTGTCATATTTTCTTCAAAAGCAAAAAATGCATTTTACCCCTATGTTCTATTTTGGCCATAGTGGCTATGTTTCTTGACGTACAAAGAAATAAAATACAAAATTTATACAAGATACTCTGAAACTCATTCAGCCAAAGTTTGGCTGAAATTGATTCAGCAGTTTCAAAGGAGAAGATTTTTTAAAGTAAGCAAACTAGATTAGATGAACAAATTGTGAAAAATTGTCTTTAAAGGACAATAACTCCTTAAGGGGTCAATTGACAATTTTGGTCATATAAAAACTTATTTGTAGATCTTACTTTGCTGAACATTTTTGCTGTTTACAGTTAATATTTATTTTTAATAATATTCAAGATAATAACCGAAATCTGCAGAATTTCCTTAAAATCATCAATTCAGGGGCAATAACCTAAAAATCAAATACCCGTTTGGCTGATAATTTCAGGGCAGGTAGACCTTGACCTAATGAATACTTTAACTTCTTGTCTGATTTGCTGTAAATGCTTTAGTTTTTGAGATATAGATCAAAAATTGCATTTTACCCTATGTTCTATTTTAAGCCATGGTGGCCATGTTTTCTGAGGAAACAGAAAATAAAACACAAACTTTATTCTAGATAACCTAAGAATCATTCAGCTTAAGTTTGGTTTAATTTGGTTCAATAGTTTCAGAGAAGAAGATTTTTTAAAGTTAGAAAACATGATAAACAAATTGTGTAAAATTGTCCTTAAAGCGCAAAAACTCCTTAAGGGGTCAATTGACAATTTTCGTCATATAAATTTTTTGTAGATCTTACTTTGTTGAACATTTTTGCTGTTTACAGTTTATCTTTATCTATAATAATATTCAAGATAATAACCAATAAACTGTTAACACAGAGATATGTCTCTCCTATTTGTTATTTTGATAATGCAAATGTTGAAATTAAAATAGCAATACTTTAACATGTAAGTTATGCAAATATTCAAAGTCAATGAACCATGACTGAGGGTACAGGGCTAAACAATTTCCATGGAAATGAGATGTGCCAATGCTAATAAAACTGCAAACCATATACCATTGACTTTTCAAAAGATGTTCCCTTTAAACAAACCTAAACACAAACTATGTAAAAGTTTCAAAGTCAATGAACCATAATAAGGGGTGGGGTTATATAATCTCCATGGAAATGAAACTTGCAAATGCCAATACATTTGCATACCGATTATCATTGACTTAACATTAGTAACATGTTCATCTTAAACTGACCTAATCACAAACTAATGCATGTAAACTAAGCAAAAGTTTCAAAGTCAATAGACCTTGACTGAGGGGGCAGGGCCAAATAATCTCCATGGTAATGAGATGTGCCAATGCTAATACAACTGCATACTAAATATCACTGACCTACCACTAGTGGTTCCCAATAAACTGACCTAATCACAAACTAATACATGTAAACTAAGCAAAGTTTCAAAGTCAATAGACCTTGACTGAGGGGGCGGGGCCAAATAATATCCATGGTAATGAGATACGCCAATGCTAATACAACTGCATACCAAATATCATTGATCTACCA
The DNA here is from genome assembly GCA_017311375.1 of Mytilus coruscus. Classification (NCBI taxonomy): domain Eukaryota; kingdom Metazoa; phylum Mollusca; class Bivalvia; order Mytilida; family Mytilidae; genus Mytilus; species Mytilus coruscus. The sequence goes on along the minus strand of CM029607.1, from coordinate 62,840,662 downwards.
CTAGTGGTTCCCCATAAACTAGACCTAATCACAAACTAATACATTGTTGACGCCGCAGCCGCCAGAAACAGCACACCTATGTCTAGCTTTTTGACTCCGTCAAGGCGAGACAAAAACTGCAAAATTTCCTTATAATTACCACTTTAGTGGCAGCAACCCAACAATGGGTTATTAGATTCATCTGAAAGAGTCAGGGCTGATAGAGCTTGACCTAATGAACATTTTTACCCTATGTCAGATCTAAATGCCTTGGTTTTTGAGATATAAACCCAAAACTGCATTTTACCCCTATGTTCTATTCTTAGCCATGGTGGCCATGTTTTTTGACGAAACATAAAATAAATAAAACACAAACTTTATTCTAGATACCCTAAGGATCATTCAGCTTAAGTTAGTTGGAATTGGTTCATTAGTTTCAGAGGAGATGTTTGAAATAGTTTACACTGGATGGACGATGCCGGACACCAAGTGATGGCAAAAGCTCACAGTTCCTTTAAAAATATTTGATACATCATCTTGCTTCAGATTTTATTATTTTTATATATTTAGGCTCTAGGTTGATATAATAACATTAAAAATTTACAGTACTGAAAAATGAAATATATGGGTCAAGTGAAATACCTTTCTAATGAGTCATAATAACAGAGTAGGTGTGTTCGAATAACAAATTTTTACTTAAATACTTGACGACAGACTTTTCAAGTGGATCTTAAAAATGCATAACTGTTATCTAAGGTAATTAGTCTTCAACCTCTGAAAAATTTTAGTCTGCCTTTCCACGAAATGTTTAAGTAGAATCTTTTCAAATATTTTTGAACTTTCGAAAATTTCCCTGACAACCGATCAGACAATAGTTTTAAGTTGACCCAATGCATAAAAGTACATTAAATGATGCTAAATAGCTAGTAGATACATTTTTCTTTTAAAACACAACTGCCATATAAGGATCGTAATGATGCTATGTGAATAAATTTATCGGTTTTCAAGAGCTAAATTGACAGCGTGTCATTACTACAATAGCTTCCATTTTTACGATTATAAAAATAAGTTGGCGTAATGGGGAGATAATTTTGACTAAGTAGAATCCTGACTGTATTCTGGACTATTTCTCCAGTGATCTTCTTTTTCAGAATTGAAAGATAAAGTGTTCTTTTGTTATGAATAAAAAAGTACCCTTTAAAATATAATTTGAACCAGACGTATCCTTACTTAATAGATTCCAATACAGTTTCTCTCTGTTCCTTGGCTTTCAGTCTGATCTGGTCCCGTATTAAATCTTGGTTTTCTCTATCTACTACTGCTTTGGCTCTCATTTCTGCCTTCACTCTAGCTTCTTCATTTTTTCTTCTTAAATCAAATTCATGTTCTAAAGTGGCTGAAATATACAAAAATGGGTGATAAAAACCAATTATCTGCTTGTTCAACATGTTTGATCCACTGTGAGCTATTATTCACAAATGATAATAGGTATTATTGTCAAGCAGCTTAATATTTCCCCATACACATCGAACATTATACAAATTACTGTCATAAGACATTTTTTAATAGAAAAGTAAACAGTCTTTGTTTGTCAAAAACTTTATGCCTCCTCCTTAGTTAACTAGGGAGAGAACATCACTAATGCTGTTATAACTTGTGTCCAATCCCTTTTGCTACTTTTGCAAATAAGATATGTTTAAACTATTGTGAACTTAAATTTAGATTTTCTATGCAAATGCATACATTTGACATACAAGTAGACTTAGTTACTGAGGTTCTTAGCCAGTTGTTTTTTTTAGTCATGAGTCAGTCAGTTCACACCCCTATAAACAGTTTTGATATTCAAGGAATGACTGTATATTTTTCTGCCTATGAAGAAATAACATCAAAAATGTGGTGCACACTGTAGAAGGTTATTCAAAAGGGTGCACCACATTTTTGAGGTTATTTCTAATAGAAGGAAAAAATATTACAATCATTCCTTATAATTTGATTTTAAATTCCATTTTTAAGGAGGAAATCATGAAAAAACGTTCATGACGTCACGGTCACATGACAAAATTATGTCTGAGCCAATCAGAAGACATGTTACAGCCAAAATTAAATAATATTTAAATAGTTACATTTCCTCATTTGTTCCTGTTTTGCAGTAGATTCTTCCTGTTTTCTCAGATTTTCTTCATTTAGTCTGGCCTGAAATACAAATACAATTCATCAATCTACATAAAATAGAGAATAAAAACTGGGAATGTGTCAAAGAGACAACAACCCGACCAAAGAGCAGAAAACAGCCCAAGGCCACCAATGGGTCTTCAACACGACAAGAAAATCCCGCACCTGGAGTCGGACTTCAGCTGTATACTAAATAAGCATAAACTGTTATCACAGAGATATGTCTCTCCTTTTTGTAATTTTGATAATGCAAATATTCAAAGTCGATGAACCATGACTGAAGGTACATGGCTAAACAATCTCCATGGAAATGAGATGTGCCAATGTTAATACAACTGCATACCAAATACCATTGACTAATCATAAGTAGTTCCCTTTAAGGTAGCACTACAGTCAGAAAAGTCTTTAAAGATTAATTTCTCCAAAACTACTCAATGGATTTTTAAAATCTTTAACTCATTTTAAAGCTGAAATATTACTCTTTCTTAATTCATAGATAAATTTATTTTTGGTAAGATAAATCTCAAAATATAGCTCATTAATTGCCAAAAAAGTGGTCTTCCAACTTGGATGGAAATGGCACATTCAGGTAAAATGGTAGTAAAAATTTGTTTTCATCCCTTTAATCAACCATATACAAGCTGCAAAACCGTGTCTCAGATTTTTGATATATGCCTCCAGTAAGAAGATATATTGATTTAACTGCTGGGTGCCAAACCTCATTTCACATGTTTCACCTTTCATCTTTGAAGACCTATAAATTCATTTAGAAACAAATTATCCAAAAACTGGGACACAGTATTGTAAAAAATACTCCCTTTAATCACATATATCAAAGTCAAGCCAAAGGGGGTACCCATAAAGTTTAAATTTTTTCATTTTTTCCTAACAAATCTCATGAAAAATTGTTCTGAGAAATGACCTAAAAACGGAACTTCCCCCTTAGAACCCCTATAAATGCAACATAAATACAAAAATTCCACTGGGAACACCCCAGGAGTGTTCTGACACCATTACTTTATCAATAGAACCACACACTTTGTCTCTTTGATGCTCTAATGCTGTAAATTTTGCATTATGTGTGGCACTGTGCAACACTACCTTGGCATTTGGCGGGAGTTTGACGTCACAGATTTTACCAATATCTGTGATGTAGTAATTAAATATAGACAAAGCTCCGCCTCTGTCCAGACAGTCTAAGATAAGAGAATAACAGGATTGACCAGCTGCATATAATCAATATTTAACATCATTATTCTCACTATAAAGAATAATTTTCATTTGTATTTTAAAAAGAAATATACTATTACTGAAATTAGCTAGAACATTAAAATTGTGCATCAAAAGACATGTTCATAAAAAGATCCAAGACCATCCACTTCTTTAAAAAAAGACACTCCCACATGATTTTTGAGTTTTATGGAATTGAAAAATTTCACATAAACTCAAAATTGGTTAAAATGCCTAAAACTGTATTTAAATGTAGACGACCAAATAGAAGAAATTTATACAGGCAGTCAGAGGCTTTCAAAGATACTTTCACACTCTTTTCCATATTTTTTTTTCATTTTTTGTAGATTTCTTCCCTTTAGATTTTTTCCTTTTCATATCTTTTTCTTTTTCTCTGTTTATAAACATGTTATATAAATTACTTTTGTTGCAATACAATGAGATAAGACCACAATATCTATCTTGTGGTCAGGGATTAACAGCTGGACACTGGTATCAACAGATGATTGACATATTAGCCCCTCCCAAATGCCTATATATTTAGGATTAATTACCATGTGCTTTTATTTACATAAGTTCATTATCAATTTACTCCCTGTTGTGATATGATAATGACTTTGGGATTTATACAAACTGTGCAGAATAATACTTAATTCAAAATTATGTGATAAAAAAATATCTTCAAAAAATCATTGTTAGACTGTAGTCCTACCTTAAACAAACCTAAACACAAACATTAACTTGTAAACTATGTAAAAGTTTCAAAGTCAATGAACCATGATGAGGGGGTGGGGCTTTATAATCTCCTTTGAAATAAGACTTGCAAATGCCAATAAATTTGCATACCAAATATCAATGACATAACATTAGCAGTTCATCTTAAACTGATCTAATCACAAACTAATACATATAAACTAAGCAAATGTTTCAAAGTCAATAGACCATGACTAAGGGGGCGGGGCCAAATATTCTCCATGGAAATGAGATGTGCTAATGCTTATACAACTGAATACCAATTAACATTGGCCTACCACTAATGGTTCCCCTTGAACTGACCTAATCACAAACTAATACATGTAAACTAAGCAAAACTTTCAAAGTCAATAGACCATGACTGAGGGGGCAAAGCCAAATAATCTCCATGGAAATGAGATATGCCAATGCTTATACAACTGCATACCAAATATCATTGACCTACCACTAGTGGTTCCCATAAACTGACCTAATCACAAACTAATACATGTAAACTAAGCAAAGTTTCAAAGTCAATAGACCATGACTGAGGGGGCAGGGCCAACTAATCTCCATGGAAATGAGATGTGCCAATGCTTACACAACTGCATAACAAATATCATTAACTTACCACTAGTGGTTCCCCATAAACTGACCTAATCACAAACTAATACATGTAAACTAAGCAAAGTTTCAAAGTCAATAGACCATAACTGAAGGGGGGGGATATAATCTCCATGGTAATGAGATGTGCCAATGCTAATACAACTGCATACCAAATATCATTGACCTACCACTATCGGTTCACCATAATCACAAACTAATACATTGTTAACACTGCCGCCTCAGTTGTCGCCGAAGCCAGAAACAGCATACCTGTCTTGCTTTTTTCAAGACTAACAATCTAATATCATCAGGGCCGAGGTTCCTGACTTGGGACAGGCACAAAAATGCAGCGGGGTTTAGCATGTTTTGTGAGATCCTTCACTAACCACAAGCTTAAACTGATGCACTTTTATTTTGTATACCTGTATTGTGTATTTGATTACCAATAACAGAGTTGAGAACTGTTTTCTGAACAGAGATTTTTTTAACATTCTTCTCTATACAATGTACCTGTTGTTATTCCACATTTATTTGTATTAACCATGCTACTGCATAGCTGATCATTCTGATATGGACTATAAAATCATGAATTTTTCTAGCATTCCACAGGGTCCGGTATTCGGACCAATTCCCAATTGCAAAAACCCTACATTTTTCCAAATTTTTGGAGGGAAAATATCCAAACAATCTCAAAATTCATTTTCATCTATATTATCCATGACAGCAATGTTCATTTTGTTCAACCGCTATCTTTATGCCGAAAATCGCCAACAAGAAATGGGTAAAACCGAGTAAATACATATCTGACTGACAAAAACAACTTCGACAAATGGTCGCTATAAACATGATAAACATGATAAACATGATAAACTGGAAATGTAGACAATTACAATACAGGATCAGATTGCGGGGCCGATAAGACTAATTCAGGGTTTGCCGATCAAATGCAATAAATAAATAAAATAAACGGACATAACTGAAGAACGGTAAAAGTGACCCTACCCAAATTTGAACTTGATCTGAGTTTTGTGGTAATAAGTATTGTCTTTAAGTTTCATAAAATTTGGTTGAGGCAAACTTAAGTTAGACAACGGAAACGAAAAATTCAGCAATTTTTCCATTTGTAAAGGGGCATAACTCTAAAACAGTTAAAGTGACACCACCAACATTCAAACTTGATCTGTATTTTGTGGTAATAAGCATTGTGTATAAGTTTCATAGCATTTGGTTGAGGCAAACTAAAGTTAGAGAACAGAAACGAAAAATTCAGCAATTTTTCCATTTGTAAAGGGGCATAACTCTAGAACGGTTAAAGTTACACCACCATAATTCAAACTTGATCTGTAGTTTGTAGTAATAAGCATTGTGTATAAGTTTCATGGCATTTGGTTGAGGCAAACTAAAGTTAGAGAACGGAAACGAAAAATTCAGCAATTTTTCCATTTGTAAAGGGCATAACTCTAGAACAGTTAAAGTGACATCACCAAAATTCAAACTTGATCTGTGTTGAGGCAAACTAAAGTTAGAGAACGGAAACCAATTTTGGGACAGACGGACGGACTTACGTACAGATGGACAAGGGTAAAACTTAATGCCCCCTCCGGTACGGCAGGGGCATAAAAAATATTCCAGGCAGTTGACAAAATACAGCTATTTAAATATAAACACTAGAATTGAAAACCAAAAGATATATATGAAAAAAAGAAGGAACAAGAAATATTTTATACAGAAACTCAAAATTATTTTTAGTTCACAAATTTTCATGTCAAAATCCAATAAAATGTGACATTACTTCACTAAAAAATGTTGATATTGGATGTTTTTATAATGTAAACATATAACTACAGATCCAAGAGGTAATTTCTTCTCAATTTTGAAGGGCCAGTAAAAATCTGGAAGAGCAAGTGAATTTAGAAAAGTGTTAGCCTGCTTGGCCAGTTAAAATAAATCTTATTTCTATCCCTGAATTATTTATTATATATACTGTTACTGTCTTTTAAGATAAAAAAGGCGGTAAATTTTTCACATGTGCTCTTTTTAAGAACTACGATATTTTGATACTAAAATAAACTTGCTTGCCTTGTTGTCAAGTTTAAAAACAAAAAGAACAGAAAATAAAACTATAAATAGCAATCATGTAGTTTCTTACTTTATTTTTTACAAAAAAGATTATTTCTAATGAACTAAACACACTAAAACTCACAACTGGTATATTTGTTGTTTTCCCAATTGTATGTATGTATGTATGTACGTAGATTCCTCCGTTTACGGAGCACCCTTGAGAGCTGCGAGGGTACAGTGGAATCTGTGTACACTCCCAATCGGGATTAATGGAGATGTGTCACTAACATATTTACAATGTTCAATATTTACAAGAACAATCCCCACCCCAACACCAGGGAGTGTTATTTTGGTGGAGGAAGCCGAAGTACTCGGAGAGAACCACCAGGCTGCTAAGCGGGAACAGACAAACCGAAGAGATATCAGCAGATTGATCTCCAGGTCAAAGTCGGGAGCAACTTTGACCAACCGAGGCCCCCATAGTACCCATTCTAGTTTGAACTCCGGTCTGGGTACCAGAGATGTGTGTGAGAGGGTGAAAATCACCCTTCTGATGTACTGATATTTTTAGCACCCCGAGTGAGAATCGAACTCTGGACCTTCAGCACTGTAGCCATCGGTCTTAACCACTAGACCACGAACTCCAATTTCATTGAAAATCATGTAAAAAATTCCCAAAACTGGCCCAGGTCCTTTTTCCCAAAATACCCAGAAAAAAACCCTGAAAATGGAAAACACTTAGGCCTTAAAAAATAATACCTGTGTTTCTGCTAACATGCTGAAAAAATTAAGGTAGATAGGCAAATGATTTTATTTTTATAAAAGTTTTTGACTGGATTATACTGGGGAAAGATTCAAAATCAATGATGTTAATAGTGATGGTTTAAAAATTACAAAAAAAATTTTGGGTAGGTAGTTAGAAGAAACACAAGCATTTTTATTAGGTCTTGTCAGCTTGCAATTTTATTGGGAAAACCATAGACTATTGCATAATTATTTTCAAACAGTACAAATGAATGCTTGACTGAATGTTTAAATGTTGATGCAAGGTGATACAAGAAATTTATTACATTTGGAAAAGTTGATCTTACAGTGAACAACACAGAAGTAGGGATATCTCGTGACTTATTCAGGTATTTAATCAAAGTGCTTGTGAACACTGAAGGGTAAAGATTGCTTTCATTTCACAATTCTGTGAATTTTTAAATAAAGCATGAATTGTATTTTGATAGGCAAATTAAAAATTTGAGCTGGAGTTATCTTCCTTTGTTCATGATTGTACATTTGTAGTTGACCCTACTTTTATAACAGATTCATGCACCATGCATTACTTAAGTAATTTTTAATCAAAAAATGTTTTCTTGACAAATATTGTAATTCAAGTACACATTATGTTGTAACTTAAATATCAAAGAATAACATATCATAAACATGATCAATAAATTGCATGACATTGACTGGATAGGATCTAAATAATGATCACTTCACTGCACTTTTTTGTTTGAACTATCAAAGGTAGTGATAAACCTTGGAAGATATACATTGTAGATATGAAGTCAGTACCATAGGGTTTTGCATTTCATACAATCTTTACCCAAAAATCTAATATCGTACTTGTTGTGATAACTGATCATCATAACGTTTCCGTGCCAGCTGATCTTGGAATTGAGCTCTCTGCTGATGCTGTTTTGTTTCTTCTGCTAATGTCTTTCTTCGTTCCTCTTGTGCAACTCTTGTCTGTTCTATTTTAAGCTGTTCTATTTGTCCTTCCATTTCCTAAATATAAAAGTCAATTTAAAATTTAAAATGGCAAATTTTACAAAAAACAAATTAGTATTGTTTTCTTTTTAAAATTTCAACTAGATCTGTATTTTGAGTCCACTGGCTAAAAACTTGATTGGCTTGACAGTCAATATCTTATTAAATATCCATATATGACATAGAGATTAAAAAAAAATGATATAGTCATTCATAAGCAGACGATTTTGATCACAAAAAGAAAATTATTGTTCTTCACAAAAATTAAGAGTAGAACAAGGCAACAAGAAGCACCTAGTTTTCTTTTGGAAGCAAGGATTTACACACACCAACTTAAAGGGTTTGGAGTTGGGTGTTACACTAGTGATTAGTAGAAGTTAAGCCAGCATGTCAAATTCTAGCACCACAATTAAATTTACATTATCTACACATGTACATTGTAACCAAAATAAATTTCACATATTTTATTTATTCAATTGGCAATGGGTTTCTCATGTTTTAAAACATACAATGTATATGTTGTGTACAAATTGTAATGTTGTACAAATCATAATTTGTACAGTATTTTTGTACAAGTTATCAGTATTTTGTGAATCTCTTTATATAATTAGATAAAATAAGCACAGTGTCTTTGGTTAAACTTATCACTGTTTTATTTACACAACTAATTGCTACAGTCTTGCACATGGTACTGACACAAAGTTTATATAAAAACACTAAAATATATTTTGTGGACATAGAATTTGGTATTAGTCAAAAAAAAAAAAAATATAATCTTAACCAATCAGGTGTCCTTATTTGTAGTTTTATGACACAGAGGACAGTGCTTAATGTTAGGTTGAAGTATATAAATTTGTGAGTAAAACAGCGAACTGGATAATTATTGAAGATAATCTTGTATCACCTGGTGAAAGAAGGTGGGTGTCAAAATACTGATAACTTGTACAAAAACCCTGTACAAATTACAATTTGTACGAAATTACAACTTGTACACAACATATACATCTTTAACAGCCATGTACATACTACATGTACTACAGTTCAAAAAGCTTTTTTTTTAAACTTTAATTTAATAATTCTCCTACATCAGTCAGAGATATAACTCTATAGGGTTATTACAGAAAATACTTGCGTGTGTTATTACAGATACTTTTATGAGTTGTCTACTCTTTATTCCTTAAATTTTCTAAATCTGTAATAACATATGTTTGTTATTTGTAAAATTATTTTAGTTATAGTGGGCTCTTGGGAACTCTTGAGACTCTGAGAAACTAAATGCATAGCCTTGATAACTAATTTTTAATTAAATTAATTCATTTTGATTAACCATGGTAAATCAATGAGACGAGGCTATTAAGGGATAAACTTAGCTGTGATAACAAGGCTAGGTTATTAAAGGAATGTAACTTATTATATAAGACACTTGGGAATTACTGAGAAACTTGTACAGAACCTCATTACATGCTCTGGTCATTATTTCTTACAATAAATTAAAATACATTGTAATTAAGCATGATGTATGTCTGAGCAAATGCTTTGAAGTGATATAGAGAAGCTGTAACACCCTTTAGTTATTACAGGCATATTTTTCTGTAATAACATATAGGTGTACTATGCAAAATTGGCAAACTATGAACTGTTATATCTTTCAATAGTTAAGTATACATATAGACAAAAGTAATATCAATAGAACTTTTATACATTTTAACTAAACTAATGATGTATATTGTCCCTTTGAAACATGTAACATACATATGTTATCACAGTTCTTTGATTTTTAGTCCACAATAACAAATGTATGGTATTTTCTGTAATAACCCTATAGAGTTATATCCCTGACTGTACATGTATGCTATGTAATTCTTACTAAAACTTTCAGCACTACCTATCTGAAAAAGAACACACATATATACATGTACGACAGAAAAAATAGTCTTCAAGTCATATGAAACAAGTTTCTTGTAATTATAATGTTATAGAAATTATTTAACCAATGCATGCAAATATACTAAACTAACTCCTGTGTGCACTTCGCAGTGGCTGAAGTTTAATCAAGAGGTCTCGTAGTTAAGGTCACTGCATAAAAGAAAATATTTGGGAATTAGTGTACAGAAAGACAATTTAATAGCAGTACATTTATGAAGATTTTGATTAGATAGCTTTATAGTAAAACTTAGCCATTCAAGTATATGAAACATTCAACTTTTTTTTAAATTTAAAGTTTCATATGACTTTAACTATTTGACAATAGACAAAATTCCAACAAGAATACCTTGAGCTTCTTTTGATTTTCAAGCTGCAAAGTTGTCTCCTGCATTTTAGATAATTCCAACGCTTCTTTGGAGTGTTCTGAAAAAAAATATATTCCAATCAGCATAGAAAAATTCAGATAAATTTTTTATATCATGTTAATTAGAGATTTACAGTACACACCAAATACATGCATGGCATGTTAAAAGCAGTTGTGATGACAATGAATGTACCCAAATGAATTTTCTGTAAAGTCAGAAGTAAATTCTATGTTTATTTTGTACACAAATGAATTTCCTGTAAAGTTGGAAGTAAATTCTACACCAAGTAGCTTGTGTATTTCAAGTAACAACTCCCTTTGTCACTTAAATGAAAGGCTCCCTGAATCAAAGTGCTGGATAGCACCTGTGGAAAGTTTGCAACGGTAGATTGTAATATTTCAAATAGGTTGTAAATGTGTAGATTGCGTGGTTAACTTTTTTTCCGACTTAAAAAAAAAATTACTTAATACAAGAAATAATTGGATGCTGTTACGAAGTCTCCCAAACAAAGCTCCCATAATTAGTCATTCCCACGGTTGCCTGACATTGGGCTAAGTCCAGTACAAATTGGTTTGGTCTAGTAAAGTGATATGCATAAGTGACGCCTAGGGATTACCCCTGTATGTCATTCAAATCTTTTTGAAATCATGAACAGGAATATTATGATTTAGAGGTGGGGATCTCGACCGTTTACAAGTTCTCAAACAGGAAGGGGGTGGGGGTGAGAGTGACCCTAGGGGACTCTCCTTTTATTTCATCTGATTTGTTTTATTGTTCCGTACAAGAATATATATGGTTTCGGGGTGGGGATCTCGACCGTTTACAAGTTTTCAAAAGAAGGGGGGTGGGGTGACCCCTGTGGACTTCCTCTATATTTCATTTGATTTGTTTTATTGTCCCATACAAGAATATATATGGTTTATGGGTGGGGATCTCAACCGTTTACAAGTTCTCAAACAGGAAGGGGGTGGGAGTGACCCAAGGGACTCACCTTTTATTTCATTTGATTTGTTTTATTGTCCCGTACAAGAATATATATGGTTTCAGGGTGGGGATCTTGACTGTTTACAAGTTCTCAAAACAGGATGGGGTGAGGGTGACACCCAGGGACTCCCCCTATATTTCATTTGATTTGTTTTATTGTCCCATACAAGAATATATATGGTTTAGGGCTGGGGATCTCGACTGTTTACAAGTTCTCAAACAGGAGGGGGTGGGGCTGACCCAGAGGGACTCCCACTATATTTCATTTGATTTGTTTTGTTGCCCCACACAAGAATATATATGGTTTAGGGGTGGGGATCTTGACCGTTTACAAGTTCTCAAACAGAATGGGGTGGGTGGGGTGACCCCAGGGACTCAACCTATATTTTATTTGATTTGTTTTATGGTCCTGTGATCATTACTGAAAACCGGGTGTGTCCATCACTTACTGTTTTCAAGCTATAGTCATTTGAAAATTAAAAAAAAATAAATCTCATAGGGTTCTATAATAAGTCCCTCCCTTCTGTTGGCTCCTCAAAATACCCCTAAATAGACCCCAAGAAGAAAAATAATAAGAACTGAGCAAAAACAATAAGTCTCCAAACTTTGTTTGAGAGACATAATAGCAAGTAGTATAATTACGAATTTTGTTATAGTCAGATTTTCTGATGCCGATTATGTAATAGGCAGAGTTTATTATAGTCCGAGTTTGTTGTGGGCCGAGATGAGATACCAGGATACTTTCGATACACTCAGGCTTTTATGTCTTTAATAAACATTTGTAAAAATCGTAGTAAGCGTCGAAAAATATTCATTAATGAAATATTTTAAACATGGTATTAATTTTCTCTTCAACCGGAGGACGGGAGGAAACCCCTGAAACCGGGATTATAGTACTCCCGTTTGGAGGCACACATATATGGATCTCACGTATGTCTGGAGAATACGGATAAAAGCATAACGTAGAAACTGCTGTCTTGTGTAGATATGTATTGATTTTACTTTCCACGCAGTGCAGATCTGCGAAGTAGTGTTTGTGATAGCCATTTTCAAAATGAAGTTGAATTTCAATTATTTGAATTATCCATGAACATTCAGTACATTTTAATTCAAGCTGTAAGCTAATCAAAATATAAGTAACTCAAAATTTCAAAAGCATCTTCCTAGAATTAGTTTTCAAACACCAGTACTACATTATCTAGGAGTAGAACACACATCCTAAAGTAAGATAGTCTGTCACTTCCGGTTTGAGGCCGATGCCTTAGGAAAGTTTATTGCTACAGCAAGCTATAGCAAACTTTCCAAAAATGGAAAACTACATTTATTTTTGGCAATAAATTATACCTAAAACTCTTTTTTTCATAATCAAATGAAATATTCTGCATGTCTGATTCCCTTTCAGTGCTACCATACTCACACTTTCTTTGAATAAAATGGATTTGTCTTATAACATGACCATTTTGGAAGCCCTAGTCTAAAATTGCATCGTTACAGACTTCAAAGACTAAATAATCATGATAATCTTTCAAATGTAAATTATATATATGTCAAGTGCAATCAGTTGTTTCCTACCTCTAGAGCTCACTGTCCACCAATTTAATGGTTACATGCAAATGTTTTGTAATGAAATACACTCACAACACAGTGATATTGTTTGCCTCAAATTACCTCAGAGATTCAGCTTTTTCCCCTAGAGAAAATTCCCAATTACTAAAAGAAATGGCATAAAATTCCTCCAAATAAGTTGTACACTTCGAATTCAAGTTTTAGTACAATTAATTCTTATTCAAAACTTCCCAATTTCCCAAAGAATGATGCATTTTTCCCAAAAAAAAAGGGTAGAGGTAGTTTTGAAAAAAGACAACAATATCACTGCCACATATCATTAGCTGTATCAGATTTGCCACAGAATACCTGTATTTTTAGAATAATGTTTTACCTACATCGTGTACATGTAAATGATGTGGAATAAATTCAAACCATATGTTTCCAGTGTCTTTTTACGGTAAGTGATCATATATATTATATATATATATATAAAATATAAGACTCAGATCGACGTCTGGTCTTTAATCTACATGCGTTCTTCAAATCAACGTCTAAATCTGGTGTCATAATAAAATAAATTCCAAATCAACGACCAATTCTATGCCCCTCTAATCGACGTCTTTTATTTTGGTTCTCAAATTGACGTCCAATTTTTGGCTTCTCTAACCAACTTGACCAACATCCTTTTTACGGACTTGCCACAATGACGTCACAAGTTGATTTAATAAAAACAACTGTCACATTCCTGATATGATACAAGCATTTTCGGAATGCAAATGTTGTTAACAAATATAAGATTTTAAATCTTGCAGAGTCCAAATAATGATAATTTTAAACAATTGACTGTACTTTTTATTCTGTCCATTGTTTGAGACTGTATATTGCCCTCTAAATGTCTTTCAGTTATCTTTTGTGTCATTTTCAAATATCCACAATTCATTTATTTATATACATATGAAAGGAATAAGACAAGATAGATTAAGTGGATTAACTTCTTTCACCAAAATATTAATATGCATGAACATGTTATATGATATCTGTGTTTTCTTATTGACATTTACTGATGTTTGTCCTTTTATTTTTATTTAGTTGATTATTTGGGACAGGATGCTGCCTTCTTTGTTGTTCCTTCTCATAGTCATTTTTATAAAGCAAATTCTGAAAATATTATTTAAGGATATTAGACGTTGATGAGTGGAGACTCCAGTCGATCAGAAGTCGTCTTTGGTAATACTAATTACATTTGAGAACGTGATGTCATATCGGTGGTCGATTTGAGGAACGGGCGTTGTCGATTAGAGACTAGACATCTATCCGAGTCCAACATATATATATCATTTAAAGGTAAATGTCTGCAATTTCTTTTCAGGTAAAAAAATACTTTATTTTAACTAAAAACAAAAAATACATGTACACAGTACAATGTTTTCAGTCATATTTCTACAGATAAGTAATAGCTTGTAAACTGAGCACCATGCATTGACATGTAAATATAAGCCTCGATTCATAAGTCACAAATGTACAAAATGTAGTCCAAATAATTATGACGTCTTAAAAGGATATTTTAATTTTTTCTTTCTGCAAGGTGTCACAGCAAATACTTCAATATATATAAAGCCTTGACATGAGATGTCATAATTATTTGGACTTGTGTAGAAATAATATTTTATATACAACAGAAATATGGCAAGTCTTTTCATTCAGTTGCCAGTTAAGATTGTAAAATATCAATTGGTTTATGCAGCAAGCTGAGCCTTTAACGTTTATATGTGCAGTGTCCTGTTAATTTCCATCTTTACAGTGGACCTATGCCTGTCAACATGTTTACTGCCTGGTATGTACAGTAACAAGATTATGATATGACATGCATCCATACAAGAACATATTTAAAAAATGACATGATCACACTGGGTACATTTATTAGTGAGCTTATAGAGCCTCATGAGATTTTATATAACCTTCGATTTCAAGGACATTATTTCATCAGCAATTCTTCATCGTTGCATTCATTATTTCTCAAACTGACATGTCCTATAAATGAGGGAGATAAGATTTAACGTGTTCTTACTTGTAGATTCCAATTCCTTAGCTGCTTTTGCAGCCCTTTCCAAGGCTGCAGAGTCAAATCGGTATGCATCCATTTTCGACTTAGATCCATCCTTTCCTCCCTTGTCATCGCCATCCGGTGGTGCTGGCGGTAGGGAGATTTGTGGTGGTTGAATATTTTGTCCTTTATTTGTACCAAAGAGCCACGACATGTTAAATTCAGGTCCAAAACCTTCGGAGACTGTATTACTAAAAAGCTTCTGCAAACTCACGTGTAGTAAATTTATGATTTTGCGCAAACGTTGTATCCGGTTTTCTTGTCCAGTAGAACCAAGATCGGACAGTTATGTTGTGATTCCGGTTTTAGTCGAAGTAGTGGAAATACTGATAAAGTAAAAGTAAAGTAAAGTAATCTTTATTTAAAGTCGGGTTTCATATATACATACAAACAAGGAACATGAGCTCTTAAGAGCTCTATAACCGACTGATAATATGAGGAAGGCGCTACCTTAAATGCCAGCTTTATACCAATACTATGTCCTATATATTGATTGATTGATGGTTGCTCAACGTCCAGTGGCAAATATTTCATGCATGTTCAGAATGAATGTCCTACATATAGTGTTTGTCTAAAATAAAATAATAAGTTCAGATGGAAAATGTTTAGGGAAAGATCATTGAACTTCAAAAGGCAGGAGGGGGTATGGTATTTTTTTGCTTTGACGCGTCGCAGGAAGGCGTCAAAGCAAAAATTTAAAATAGCCTTCCTAGACGTCATAATTATTTGGACTAGTATTTTTCTTAAAAAATTGATGAAAAAAATACTCTGTTCAAGCAGAGGACAAAAAAAATATTCTGAATCCAGATTTTCCCCATACCTTCTAGTGTTATATATGCTATTTAAAATTTGAGGGAGAACACTGCTCAGCAGTATAAATGTATTCCTTATCATCTTCTGTGTGTGGGTTTCTACATCAATTTCATGTACTAATTCAGAGTCAGATTTATGTCATTTCTTGCATTTTGTTTTATTAGCTTACTTTTCAAGTTTTTATACGACGGCAAATTAAAATTGAGAATAGAAATGGGAATATGTCAAAATTTGCTTTCAAGTAATGCTATCATGTCGCTGTTCAGAGGCGTAGCTAGGCGGAAGCTCGAAGCCAAGGCTTCAACATCGTTTTGTCAAAAAAAAAAAATAATAAAAAAATAAAAATAAAAAGGAGCTAGAGGATGAGAGAGAGGAGGAGTGATAGAGAGAGTGAAGGGAAGAGAAATGGGCGCTGTGCGGTTAAATAAAAAGTTGTAGAAGTCAACCAATCGATATAGGGAAACGGATTTATATAAGTTCTTCTTGTTTCCGAATCCCTGTATTTCTATTGTATAATCGTGTTTTGTGCACTTTTGAAAATAAAATATTGTTTAAACTAACGAGTCGATATCACTTCTCAGACTCCGGCGTTCGTTCCCATCACCTGCGCTTTTTTCACCTCTTTTATAGCAGACGAATATTGTGTCTGCGGGGTGTTCTGCTAGTTACAATGCAACGCAGAATTGACAATGCCTGTGACCAATGCCACAGTTGAACGCAGTTTCAGTGCATGCGACGGGTTAAAACATATATGCGTTCTACAATGACAATCGAACGACTTTCGGGACTATGTATCCTTCACGCATACAAGGAGACGCCCATTGATAAAGTATTTGACTGTTATGCAACCAAAAGGACAGGAGGCTTGCTTTTTTGTTTAAAGTCACTGGTGAGAGAGATTGACTCTGACTCTCTGAATAATTCATATCCATACATAAGGTTTCGACCGGCTGTATCTACAAAGTGAAATGTTCCTCGAACAATTACCCTACTGAGTTTGTATTTTTAAATAAAACCAGACAATTTTTAGTTTATTCAATGACAAACATGGCAGGAAACTTAGAATCATGTATAATGTTGTATCATAAATATTGCTCAGCTTTAATACAACCAAAGTCAAAGATGAGCCATCACCTTTGTTTATTTTATTTAGTTGACCTCGTAAGTTGTATTCCGCTGCCCATCAATATAAAAAAATAAGATGTGGCAATGATTGCCAATGAGACAACTCTTCACAAGAGACCAAATGACACAGAAATTAACAACTATAGATCACCGTACGGCCTTCGACATTGAGTAAAACCCATACCACATAGTCAGCTAAAAAGGGCTCAGAAATGCCAAATGTAAAACAATTCAAACGAGAAAACTAACGGCCTGATTTATGTACAAAATAATGAAAGAAAAACAAATATGATACACAGCAACAAACGACAACCATTACACTGAATTACATGCTCCTGACTTGGGACAGGCACATACCGAATGTGGCGGGGTTAAACTAATTTGAAGGCGCCAACCCTGCCTAACCTGGGTACCCACTATATTATACTGAATATATTGTGTACATTCCATCTCCAAACAATTCATAATGGTGTGGTTTTATTATACTGGTCTTAGTAAACATAACTTTTACCCTCTGGAATCTCCTGGTTTTACAGTTTCTTTGAGGAACAATATATATTTTTCACAAAATTATCTGACTTGTATCAAACAAAATGCTTTTGACTACACCTTAACATTCAATATTTTCAGTTAATATTTGTGGGTCTAAAACCCTAAAATCCAGGAGCTTCGGGGCTTTGCCCTGGTTTCTACCAGGGCTTTGCCCTGGACCCATTGGGGCCTTGAGCGGCCCCAGACCCCTGCCGATTTTGGCTTCACCTTCGACATTTGTCTAGCTACGCCACTGCTGTTGTTGTCCGAAGACACATTTGGTTTCCGGACAATAACTTTAGTTTAAGTAAATGGATCTCAATGACAATGTATGAAATTGTACCAGAAGGTTCAATACACAAAAGGAAGGTTAGAATTGATTTTGGGGTTATGGTACCAACAGTTTAGGAGTCAGTGGTCAAAAACAACATTTTTGGGTTGTTTTTTCCATAATTTTTGGGGTTTTTCTCCAAAAAATTACCATTTTTACATTGATTATTTCTCATTTATATATAAATGCAACAAATACTGATATGGCAGGAGATACACACGAAACAGGATTTGTAAATTATTTTATCGGTAATTTGTGCATTTTTCCTTTGATGTGTACTCCTTGTCCTTGATAATGTCGACGTCATTATCAGTGGACTGGTCATGATAAAGAAAATATATTGGGTCAGTTCGCAATTGACATGCACGAGTGCACCGCAAAAGGATCTTCTTTCCCTTTAATTCACAAAATTGCACATGATTTTTTTCGCAGAAACGCACAAGTTATTTCGTGAATGAAACACTTGTCATTGTTCGAAACTTTCAGTAATCAGCTGGTAATAAAAAGTTAGTTTAGCCTTTTTGAACAATTCACTGATTGTGTGAAAATTTGAACAGAAAATGTACGATAAACCTGATAAAATTGCGTTATCTGCAGAATTATTGATAGCTTTCCTTACTATTCACAAGGACATATAACTAACATATCGTCCATGCTATTCCGATCAGAGTTTTTATTCATACATAGTCTGGCATGGCTGGTGCTGTTCCAAGTTGTCTTCTTTTTCTGCATGTTTCTTGAGAATTATTTGTTTGACCTGGTCAGTCACTATAAAGTGTTACAATTCATATTTAGACGCAACACATAAATAGTGACCAAAAACGTGCCACTTTCACATGCATGACATGAGAGAATCTAGAAAAAAATTAAATGTACACATTTTCAACATTTTTGTGGGACTATCATATAAAATTAAGGAGATATGTAGTTGGAGACTGCTGCTGAATAGAAATGTTTGGGCTCACCTGATACCTGTTTTCAAATTAGTCCATATTAAAGTTTAAAGGGTCCAAAATTAAAATATGTTTGATTTCAACTGACATAAAATTTTGGTGTTTTTTATATGCTAAATCTACATCTGCGGTTGTATCAGGCTGTGCTTGGCGAAGCATTTTATTGCTTTTTTGTTTGTACTTTATTTTATTTTGGTCATGAAAATTAACTTGTAGTTGTGAAGTTGCTAACATTTTTAAAAGATGATAATTAGATAACTTCGCATGGTGACGACAATGACGTTTTCGTAGATTTACTTTTTCCCGGGAATGCTTCATCTGTTGATCCGTGTATATTCTCACTGTGAACGATTTGTGTATATTTAAATATATTAACCTATGTTGAAAGACGTGTATAATGTCAAATCATAACAATACAAATTGTTTAGTCTCAAAGAAAACTTGTAAGATTTCTGCAGTTATTTTTGTTGAATACATACATACATACATTGTACATACATACACATAGGTGCAAATTGGGTACTCAGTGCAATTTGGGTACTGTGACGTTATAGCCATAAGTGTTTATTGCTTTAATAGGTTGAAATGTGCACCTGATAAAAGTATTTGGTAGAGTGAAAATGTTTTGATCAGGTTTAAACTGACGCATAAAATATTCAGGTGACTGCGGGAGGCAAATATTTATATTGCATCCAAATAATGTGTTGGCAGCTTGAATTTCAAAGGATGTATGTAGCCCACATACTTCCAAGTAACATGCTCTATACCTATCAAAAGTCATGGTATTATCATGGGTTATCATAATTCCATCTTAATTCCCATAAAATCCAATTTTGGACAATATGGGAGCATAAAATATATACCTAAATGTATCACTCAGACTCAAGTCTCCTTTTACTATGATTAAACTTACTGACTCCTGACTCCATCTCCTGGGACTGTTTAAGGTAGATATGTGTCATAATTAATGACAAGATTTGTTGAGAGTTTGTCAAAGGAAGTACAGTCTACAGAATTAGAAGATTGTGAATTTGAATATATTTTTTTGTTTAAAACTTTTGTTAAGTTTTGAATTTCACCTGCATTTGTCTGTTAGCTAGGAATAACCGTGACCACATTCAACAGTATAACCAACTTCATTATCACTGTAACTTGATATGGGAAATTCTGTTAGTAGCAGATTTTACTACCTCCGGCTACGTTTCTCCCAAAATTTATTGCTTGCAGAGGGTTTTCTGTGTTCCCATGGCTGGACGGAACTTTTACACTACAAATGTTATCATTAATTATGATATTGTGACTTTTAAATGAAGTACCTGTGGTAATTTAGGAAATTTGTCACTGATAATGGAAAGATGAAGCAGACGATGAACATGGCGTAAGATGTTGTTGTCCAAACTTCGGTTATTTCCGTGGTACAATAAAATTTAAATAAACTACACAAGTTACTAAAATTTCTAAATTCTTGTTTTTGTAAACAAATAAAAATTCATGTCGCATTTAACTTTCTGAAAAACACCAAGTGGAGATAAAATTTTTGAACTGGCCAAAAGTTGATAAGCTCCTTCCCTCATTTGGCAAGGAGTTCCAGAGTCTTGCTGCCTCACAACTAAAGCTTTTCTTACCATACATGTACCTTGTTGTTTTTAGCCGTGGTATATCCGCTATGCCTTTGTACCTGAAGTTATATGAATTTTCTTTAATGTTTATTAAATTATGTAGGAATTCTGGACTTGATTTATTAATTATTTTATAAGTCTCTAATGCCATGGTTCTCATTCTTCTGATTTTTAGTGCTGGTAGCTTAGACTGTTCAAGGAATGTATCGTAAGAATTTTTGTAGTCATCATAAATGAATCTGAGTGCTCTTTCTTGTATTTTTTCTATTTTCTTTGTGTTTTGTTCACTGCAGAAGTGCCATGTGAGAGGACAATAGCTGAGGTTTGACAAGATAAATGAGTGGTATATTGTAAGTTTAGAAAGTCTGGTGAGATGATTGACGATTCTTTTAGTACGTTTTGTTGTCGTGCGGCATTTACATTTATTTGAAATGTGAGTGTTGAAACCAGTTTAAAGTCTATTGTTACACCTAGAAGTTTCACCTCATCGTCACATTTTATGTTGAATCCATTTAGGTTAAAGACCATATTTTGAGTGTGTGTTTTTTTACCTATGGCAATTGCCTGGAATTTTTCTGGGTTTGCCTGCATTTTGTTGAAAGAGAACCATGATATTAGGGAGTTACTATCTTCCTCTAAAGGTTTTATTACTGATTCCAAAGTAGTACCTGATTTAGAGAGGGTATTATCATCAGCATAGTTATATAAATCACAGTGTTTGACAAAAAGAAAGATGTCATTTATGAATACATTAAATAATACAGGGCCTAATATAGATCCCTGAGGAACACCTTTATAGATATCTTGGCATTTGACTGATACTCTGTCCTATTTTTACACACTGTTTTCTTGTCGTCAGATAACTTTTTAGCAATTCAAGAGCAGATGGACTAAGCCCATATTTTTCCAGTTTACAAAGAAGTAGATCATGTGGAAGACAGTCAAAAGCTTTACTGAGATCCATCAATATTGCTGCTAAGTATTTATTATTATCCAGTGCCTTTTTCCAATCTTCCAAAATTTTAAGTAATGTTGACTGACAGCCATAGCCTGATCGAAAAGCCGCAAGGAAATGGTCGAAAATATCATCAAAGTATTTAGTAATTTGATTTTCTATGGCTGTTTCAAAATTTTAGATATAGCAGGTAGAACACTAACTGGTCTATAGTTCCCCTTTTCAAGCACACTGTTTTTTATGAATTGGTGCCACTTGGGCGATTTTTAATGAGTCTGATCATATACTAGATCTATATATCATACAATTATTGACTTTTGATTTCAGTTGATACAATGATTGTGAAACTATTCAATTAGAAACCGTTTAAGGAAGGAAAGGTTGGTTGTTAACCACTGGACTGACTTTTCAGTTCCAATTGCTTCGATATCTACTCTCGCATTCTATTCATAGTAATAGTGTTTAGGTTGGTACTGCGTAGACTACAATTTTTCATGTCAAGATTTCATGTTAATCAAATTAGGGCAAACATTGTGTCCTTTTTCTTCAGGAGTCCATCTACTTTAGGGTTAGGGTTCTCTTTACAGTCAGAGTTCTTTCCACGGTCAAGATTACGGTATAGGGTATGGTTTAGGTTAGGGTTAGGTTTGCGGTTCGCGCTATTAGTTATCTGGTTATGCATTGTTTGGGTTCGGGTTAGTTTAAATAGTTAACGTATTGGCATTGCACAAGGTCATGTTTTTCTCTGACTGTTCATGACGTCTTTACACTAAATCCATTAGATGTTGGATGTGTACTGATTGATATTTTAGTCTTAGATGCATGATTCTTTTTATTAGTTGTTATTGGCTTTGAACTAGCTGTCAGTGTCTTTTGTTGTGAGGATGTATGAGTACCTAGGTCTGTCACGTCCACACTGTGTTTTTGTTAGATGTATTTCTATTTGTATCGATCTGATGAATTAAGCCTTTTTCAACTGATTTTTATAGTTTGTTCTTATGTTGTACTGTTACACCACTGTCCAAGGTTATAGAGGAGGGTTTGGCGCCAACAAACTAGTTTAACCCCGCCACATTATGCATGTGCCTGTCCCAAGTCAGGAGCCTGTAATTCAGTGGTTGTCGTTTGTTGCTATGTATCATACTTATTTGTTTTTCGTTCATTATTTTGTACATGAATTAGGCCGTCAGTTTTCTCTTTTGAATTGTTTTACATTCGTCATTCCGGGGCCTTTTGTAGTTGACTATGCGGTATGGGTTTTGCTCATTGTTGAAGGCCGTACGGTGACCTATAGTTGTTAATTTCTGTATCATTTGGTCTCTTGTAGAGAGTTGTCTCATTGGCAATCATACCACATCTTTTTATTTTTATATAATATGATAACAAAAGCTAACTTCTTTGATAGTTGACCTGATGATGTTAGTACAGTTATTTTTCAATACCATGTTCTCCTCAACATAACATATAGAGTGTGATGAAATTTTGTGAGGGATTTCAATGTTTACCATACCACGGTTCATTTTAACACACTTTACGACAACAACACTGAATAAGTAAGAATGAGGTTTTTGCATGATTTCAAGAAATGCCTTTGCTATGTATTTTTGTATTGATTGTTAATAAATTAACGCTTTAATAAGGCAAATTTGCTGTATAAAGACAATAGAAGCCCACACATTCTCTTGCTTTAATTGTATTGTGACAGATATTTGACATAAATTTTGGACATAGATGACGTTACAATTATTCCTAAAATTTTATGTTTATCACATTTTATATCCATTTGTTCTCCGGTCAAGTAAAGTTTATTTATCATCACCATTGTTAAAGTGATCTCTCTCTCTCTCTATTATATACGGGACTTTAATTTTACTTATACAACATGTCGACCCTATTTCGGACAATAACCATAGTTGGTAATTTCTAATTTTATGCTGACAAAGAAAGTGATGTTAGCACACCATCAAATAAATGATTGCTATATATACATGATATAAGTAAACATTCTGCTTTGGGGCGTCAAAATTTGAATTTTGAAACTTATAGGTAAGTCAAGATTTTACAATTATTAAGATTTAAAGTAAAATATTTCTAAACAAGTTAAACTAAAATAAAGATAATTAAAAGTTTTCATAAATAAAGTTTAATCGAAATATTTATTGTTTTTATTATGGAAATAATTGAAAATATTCGTTTTACTTTATTGTTGTCTGTAACTGTTTTGTATTCCTTTTGTTTTTATTTATTTTATTAAAAAGTTTGAATTTTGAAACTTATAGGTGTCAGTCGATCCCGGCCTGCCTCTACATCGGCAACAACGCCCGGCCTGCCTTTACATCGGCAGCAATGCCATACACCATCATAGGCATTGTCAACAGCTAGTTCCCCCATCATGTAAAAATCAAGTACCAACTCTCACAGAAGTAGTCCTTCTGTTGGGAGTCTGAGGGAAAAGAACAGTAAGCAGACCATGTTACATCACGCGAATATCAACTTACTGCTTATATTACAATAAAGACTTTTATCATCTGTAAAGACCAGTTTCAGCTCTCACAGAAGTAGTTCGTCTGTGGAGAGTCTGCAGAGAAACAACTGGAACCATATATCTCATATAACAACTAAATGAATAGTATAACATCATAATTTGAGTTCTTTCTACGGTCAAGATTACGGTATAGGGTATGGTTTAGGTTAGGGTTAGGTTTGCGGTTCGCGCTATTAGTTATCTGGTTATGCATTGTTTGGGTTCGGGTTAGTTTAAATAGTTAACGTATTGGCATTGCACAAGGTCATGTTTTTCTCTGACTGTTCATGACGTCTTTACACTAAATCCATTAGATGTTGGATGTGTACTGATTGATATTTTAGTCTTAGATGCATGATTCTTTTTATTAGTTGTTATTGGCTTTGAACTAGCTGTCAGTGTCTTTTGTTGTGAGGATGTATGAGTACCTAGGTCTGTCACGTCCACACTGTGTTTTTGTTAGATGTATTTCTATTTGTATCGATCTGATGAATTAAGCCTTTTTCAACTGATTTTTATAGTTTGTTCTTATGTTGTACTGTTACACCACTGTCCAAGGTTATAGAGGAGGGTTTGGCGCCAACAAACTAGTTTAACCCCGCCACATTATGCATGTGCCTGTCCCAAGTCAGGAGCCTGTAATTCAGTGGTTGTCGTTTGTTGCTATGTATCATACTTATTTGTTTTTCGTTCATTATTTTGTACATGAATTAGGCCGTCAGTTTTCTTTTGAATTGTTTTACATTCGTCATTCCGGGGCCTTTTGTAGTTGACTATGCGGTATGGGTTTTGCTCATTGTTGAAGGCCGTACGGTGACCTATAGTTGTTAATTTCTGTATCATTTGGTCTCTTGTAGAGAGTTGTCTCATTGACAATCATACCACATCTTTTATTTTATATAATATGATAACAAAAGCTAACTTCTTTGATAGTTGACCTGATGATGTTAGTACAGTTATTTTTCAATACCATGTTCTCCTCAACATAACATATAGAGTGTGATGAAATTTTGTGAGGGATTTCAATGTTTACCATACCACGGTTCATTTTAACACACTTTACGACAACAACACTGAATAAGTAAGAATGAGGTTTTTGCATGATTTCAAGAAATGCCTTTGCTATGTATTTTTGTATTGATTGTTAATAAATTAACGCTTTAATAAGGCAAATTTGCTGTATAAAGACAATAGAAGCCCACACATTCTCTTGCTTTAATTGTATTGTGACAGATATTTGACATAAATTTTGGACATAGATGACGTTACAATTATTCCTAAAATTTTATGTTTATCACATTTTATATCCATTTGTTCTCCGGTCAAGTAAAGTTTATTTATCATCACCATTGTTAAAGTGATCTCTCTCTCTCTATTATACGGGACTTTAATTTTACTTATACAACATGTCGACCCTATTTCGGACAATAACCATAGTTGGTAATTTCTAATTTTATGCTGACAAAGAAAGTGATGTTAGCACACCATCAAATAAATGATTGCTATATATACATGATATAAGTAAACATTCTGCTTTGGGGCGTCAAAATTTGAATTTTGAAACTTATAGGTAAGTCAAGATTTTACAATTATTAAGATTTAAAGTAAAATATTTCTAAACAAGTTAAACTAAAATAAAGATAATTAAAAGTTTTCATAAATAAAGTTTAATCGAAATATTTATTGTTTTTATTATGGAAATAATTGAAAATATTCGTTTTACTTTATTGTTGTCTGTAACTGTTTTGTATTCCTTTTGTTTTATTTATTTTATTAAAAGTTTGAATTTTGAAACTTATAGGTGTCAGTCGATCCCGGCCTGCCTCTACATCGGCAACAACGCCCGGCCTGCCTTTACATCGGCAGCAATGCCATACACCATCATAGGCATTGTCAACAGCTAGTTCCCCCATCATGTAAAAATCAAGTACCAACTCTCACAGAAGTAGTCCTTCTGTTGGGAGTCTGAGGGAAAAGAACAGTAAGCAGACCATGTTACATCACGCGAATATCAACTTACTGCTTATATTACAATAAAGACTTTTATCATCTGTAAAGACCCAGTTTCAGCTCTCACAGAAGTAGTTCGTCTGTGGAGAGTCTGCAGAGAAACAACTGGAACCATATATCTCATATAACAACTAAATGAATAGTATAACATCATAATTTTCTTATTACAATAATTGCACTAAAGTGAATTTGGAAAACTATGCCAATACAGACAAAAAGTTTTTGTAATTCTATGAAATTCTAGGTTTATTATTGTTTGGTTGAAATTACAAGAAATTATCTTTAAAAATCTGGCATTTTCCCCCTATCCATTTTACCCCTAACACCCATTTTGATATGAACTGGTCATTGTTATATTTCATCTTACGCAATTCGATTGGATGCAGTTTTTACTGGAACACCCGTGTTATTTGTTTAATAGTGTGTGTGTGTTATTGTTTTTAGAAAGTGAAATTTATAATTGTAACTTTTTGATTTTCATGTTTTAAAAGATAGGGATTGGCAACTCAGAAGTTCCATTTTTTTAAGAACAGATACAATTACTTTTGCTTGTCGATTAACAATCAATAGTTATGATGTACATTTTCTGTCCTCGTTCTACTCTAAGAACTAATTGTACAAGTCGAAAACAAAAATATACTCGTTGGTTTTCTATATAGTTCCGTGTTCTTAAAAACTTAATATGTTAATATCTAACTTTGTTGAAATTTAAGTTCCTTTTCTGGAAAATGTCAATGAGTATTTAAAATTTAATGAAAATCTTTTTATCTGAAAAAAGGTAAATTTTCATTTTATTTTACACAGTTGTACAGTAGTGTAATTGACCATCAAACTGGACGCTAGATGACTTAATGTTATTTTCATCAATGTAGCAAAGTATGTGAAATGTTCAATTTGCCAGTTCTTACTTTTCGGCAATATCTTCGTAATACAGAGAATTTTTACAATTTCAAAATGGTGCATTTTTCAGAAATTTTGGAAAGAATTAAGCATCATGTATTTTCATCTTTTGAAAAAGTTGTTATTTTTCAAGAGAAATATTCGGATATTTTACACACGCCTATATATATATATATACGTAAGGCAAAAAGCTCGTGCTTCAAATTGTACAGACGCCAGCGTTTTTCAGTCTTGTTTGGCTGTAAGCATTCTGACTTAAACCGAGTATTTGCCAATTATTGAACTTAGAAAAGTCAATTTGATCATATATAGGCCGGATTCGTCTAGCTAACAAAATATAGCAGACACTTCAGTATAATAATCTGGTCAGTTAACATTGTCGTCAATGATAATAGCTATCGTAACAACTTAATTATTTTTTAAATTAACATGCAAACTTGCGTCATCCTTCATAAATCCGAAAGAAGCCATTACATTATTTATGAAATTGTGTAGTCTTATAAAATCAAACTAAAACTAGACTGAAAAGATAAAACGTTGTATGGCTATCTGGGCTCGTTTAAGTAAGAAACGTTATTGAAATATTAAAACCAAATTACAAACCTAGAATTAGTATACGGAACTTGATTTTTCAAATACACATTTAAAATATGAAAATTGAATATTTAAGAAATTATATCTAGATTTGAAAATGCACAACTAGATTCAAAATTCATACATATAGATATAAGAAAAACCCCAAATATAGCTGTCAGTTCTTGATAGTCTTTTAATATATACTCCCATCTTTTTATGGCTTAGTTCATCGTTGTACTATGGTATAATTTAAAATATAATGCACAGAAAACGTTGACTAACCGAATACTTAGTAGTATATTTCTTTTTCGTCCCAGATGTTACAGCTTAATACGATTTTTAATTGGTAAGGCTAGAAACTGATCGAAAGTTTGTTTAAGAAATCCTCTTTGTCTAATGTCAATCACGTATTTTGAAAATGATTATTGCGTGTTTTTATTTGATGCAATTATGCCTTTCAACAAAAATACGCCTTTACGTGTAATGATGGGAATGGAGTTCTTTGAGTGCAAGAAAAGAACTTTAAAAATCTGCAAATATGCATAAAATTTAAAACGATTATCTGTTCAAAATAGCAAATTATTTTAGGTAGAATTTAGTGCATACGAATCATTTTACACTCATTAATATGATATAAGTTACATAATAAAATTGAGAATGGAAATAGGGAATGTGTCAAAGAGACAACAACCCGACCAAAGAACAGAAAACAGCCGAAGGCCACCAATGGGTCTTCAACACAGCGAGAAAATCCCGCACCCGGAGGCGGGCTTCAGCTGGCCCTTAAACAAAAATGTGTACTAGTTCAGTGAAAATGGACGTCATACTAAACTCTAAAACATATAAATGAACTAAAATTAAAAATCATACAAGACTAACAAAGGCCAGAGGCTTCTGACTTGGGACAGGCGCAAACAATTTCTACATTGGCTCGAGGTAGGGGAGGTTGAGATCTAACAAAACATGTTTTGTGAGATATCAACCTCCCATAACTCGAGCCAATGTTAACAATACGCACAGTAAAACTCAGTTTAATAGAAGTCCGAGTCCGATGTCAGAATAGGTAACAAAAGAAACTAAGCAAAATGACAATGATACATAAATTAACAAAGGACTACTAGCAGTCACTGACATGCCAGTTCCAGACCTCAATTAAACTGATTGAAAGATTATGTCTTCATCATAAGAAAATCAAGCACAATCCCTCCCGTTAGGGGTTTAGTATTATACCATCATAAAACATATGAGAAGAACATAACCCGTATCATGCTAACAACTGGTTTTAGAATAGATGTGTTTATTTCCGATGCAAAGACATTATGAGTGAATCAATATTGATACCAAAATATGCCATCTTTAATGACCTGACAACAGTATCATAACTATATCCCTTCTGAATAAGTCTGTTTAAAGGTTTGGTTAGCTTTTGAGGTGAATGCCGACATTTTTGTGCTTTGTAAAGAATATTACCATAAAAGATTGGATGTGAAATATATAAACCTTCATTTTAAAAGAGCAAAGATGAATGATAGTTTTTTTTTTTTTTGGGGGTCTTTTACACAAGAAGGTAGAATAAAACGAAACAAGTGCACGTGTTGTGACAAAATTCAGGACGCTCAAGCTGTATTAAACGACATGAGAAAGAAGTAGTGAGAAGTAATGTTAAAGTAAGAAACGTTATTGAAATATTAAAACCAAATTACAAACCTAGAATTAGTATACGGAACTTGATTTTTCAAATACACATTTAAAATATGAAAATTGAATATTTAAGAAATTATATCTAGATTTGAAAATGCACAACTAGATTCAAAATTCATACATATAGATATAAGAAAAACCCCAAATATAGCTGTCAGTTCTTGATAGTCTTTTAATATATACTCCCATCTTTTTATGGCTTAGTTCATCGTTGTACTATGGTATAATTTAAAATATAATGCACAGAAAACGTTGACTAACCGAATACTTAGTAGTATATTTCTTTTTCGTCCCAGATGTTACAGCTTAATACGATTTTTAATTGGTAAGGCTAGAAACTGAACGAAAGTTTGTTTAAGAAATCCTCTTTGTCTAATGTCAATCACGTATTTTGAAAATGATTATTGCGTGTTTTTATTTGATGCAATTATGCCTTTCAACAAAAATACGCCTTTACGTGTAATGATGGGAATGGAGTTCTTTGAGTGCAAGAAAAGAACTTTAAAATCTGCAAATATGCATAAAACTTAAAACGATTATCTGTTCAAAATAGCAAATTATTTTAGGTAGAATTTAGTGCATACGAATCATTTTACACTCATTAATATGATATAAGTTACATAATAAAATTGAGAATGGAAATAGGGAATGTGTCAAAGAGACAACAACCCGACCAAAGAACAGAAAACAGCCGAAGGCCACCAATGGGTCTTCAACACAGCGAGAAAATCCCGCACCCGGAGGCGGGCTTCAGCTGGCCCTTAAACAAAAATGTGTACTAGTTCAGTGAAAATGGACGTCATACTAAACTCTAAAACATATAAATGAACTAAAATTAAAAATCATACAAGACTAACAAAGGCCAGAGGCTCCTGACTTGGGACAGGCGCAAAAATTTCTACATTGGCTCGAGGTATAGGGGGAGGGTTGAGATCTAACAAAACATGTTTTGTGAGATATCAACCCTCCCCTATAACTCGAGCCAATGTTACAGCAATACGCACAGTAAAACTCAGTTTAATAGAAGTCCGAGTCCGATGTCAGAATAGGTAACAAAAGAAACTAAGCAAAATGACAATGATACGTAAATTAACAAAGGACTACTAGTAGTCACTGACATGCCAGTTCCAGACCTCAATTAAACTGATTGAAAGATTATATCTTCATCATAAGAAAATCAAGCACAGTTAGGGGTTTAGTATTATACCATCATAAAACATATGAGAAGAACATAACCCGTGTCATGCCAACAACTGGTTTTAGAATAATAGTGTTTATTTCCGATGCAAAGACATTATGAGTGAATCAATCAATATTGATACCAAAATATGCCATCTTTAATGACCTGACAACAGTATCGTAACTATATCCCTTCTGAATAAGTCTGTTTAAAGGTTTGGTTAGCTTTTGAGGTGAATGCCGACATTTTTGTGCTTTGTAAAGAATATTACCATAAAAGATTGGATGTGAAATATATAAACCTTCATTTTAAAAAGAGCAAAGATGAATGATAGTTTTTTTTTTTTTTTGGGGGTCTTTTACACAAGAAGGTAGAATAAAACGAAACAAGTGCACGTGTTGTGACAAAATTCAGGACGCTCAAGCTGTATTAAACGACATGAGAAAGAAGTAGTGAGAAGTAATGTTTTTTTATTATTATTGTGTAATGAAATTTCTGCTAAGAATTGGGTAGTAGTTCAGATAAGGAATGATCGACTTTATAAACATTACTAAATTTGTATTGCTATCCAGTTATGAAAATTCATGGGCCTACAACCTGCCGACACTTATGTTATGGCATTGCGCAAGGTCTAGCTTTTCTCAGACTGTTCATGGGCCTTCATGACACATGAATCCGTTTGATGTGTACTGATCGACATTTAAGTTTGGAAAGTCATGATTTATGTGTTCGTTGTAATAGGTTTGTACTAGCTTTCATTAACTGCAAGTACTCATAAGTATGTAATTTGTGTTTTATGTTGGTTTTTATTGTGCTCCATGTCTATCTAATGAGTCAATACCTTTCCAACTGATTTTTAATTCTGACTGACATACAATAACAAAAAGTTAACATTGTATTTTCCCCAAAAGAAGTTATATGAAGATAAATTTCGCATGATAAGTATCTTTGTTTATAGTTATTATGTTTGTAAATGTATTTTTTTTTACTATACAGGTAATAATACACGTATGACACATGATATAACGCTTGCGTTCGTCAATCACACATCATTCTTTTTCTTGTTCTGCGTGTAACAGCTCATTTTTGTTATAACGTAAAATTGTTTTTAAATATTCGAAAAAATAGCAAATTATTTAATATTTATGACACTTCAGTGTCATGGTTTGGTTAAATAATGCCATTGTTCAGTCATGTTTGTCATAGTTTAGGTCTGTAATTCATATATTATACACATGAAATAAAATTAGTGAGAAAAATGAACAAACGTAATACAATTATTCCAATAACTTTAAGTTAAAAAAGCGTTATTGAAAATACATGTATAAAACGTTGACAAGGATAAAGATGATGCTGATGGATGGCCGGTTAACGTCAACGGAAAATAAAATTCATGTTCAGGACGAGAACATAATAATGCGATATGAATATAAACTCTTTGTACTAAACCGACGCGCTGGGTCGGATTTTGAACGTTCTAGTTCAAAAACCCGGTGACAAGATAACAGTACGGCGCAGGAAGATATGTCACACTACCGGATACATTGTACTAACTCCGAGTCGACCAGTGTTGTACTTGCTCTTGAATGCCTCGTGCTTAGCGGAGAAGCAGCTAATACTTATTGTTTAGTCTTTAGGCAGCAACCATTTGATTTTCTTGGGGGCTATGGATTTTTTTCTGGACAAACTTTTTTTCGCCTGTGGCGAAAAACAATCTATTTTTGGCGACAAGTCGAAAACAATTTTTTCTTTCAATTTTAGCATTACATATAGTGGCAGCTGAGGGTGAAACAAACATTTTTTTTCTCAGGGTCAAAACAAATTATTTTTTCTCCAAAACTGAAACAAACTTTTTTCCAAACCCCCAGAAAATCAAATGGTTGCTGCCTTAGTTTGTCCCGGGCGAGGTTCGAACCCACGACCTTTCACACTCACGGCGAGCACATTACCACGAGACCACCGAGGCAGGGACAAGGATAAACAATTTCAATGCTTTTGTTTTCGCTTGGAAAATGTTCTTATGCATTTACATATAGTAAGGTTTCT
The DNA here is from genome assembly GCA_017311375.1 of Mytilus coruscus. NCBI lineage: Eukaryota > Metazoa > Mollusca > Bivalvia > Mytilida > Mytilidae > Mytilus > Mytilus coruscus. The sequence continues at coordinate 62,807,933 of CM029607.1, read as the reverse complement.
TATTTTCATTTCAGAATGGAGTTCTATTGTCAATGTTATGAACTGAAAATGTTGATTTACTTTGAATTCAGGGACATTACTAACTTAATCATGGAGACCAATTTTCTCTCGATTTAACGAAAACTACCAATTTGAAAGACGACCATATAGAAATAAGGAGATGAAGTACGACTGCAAATGACTATGAAGATACACCAGATACACATTGACTTGGATTTAAGCAACTATAGGCCACAATTTGGCCTCCATCAACGAGCAATTCCAATACCATATAGTAACTATAACAGGTCCTGACAAGCCAAAAGTTACAACATTTCAACTAGGTGAACCAACAGCAATACTGGTTACGTATCGCAGCATAATTACACCATAATGATTATTTTAACAACTAGAAAAAAGAAAATTGGAGATAAGTTTTTTCGGAAGAGACATCCGACGAATAGTTTTATTCAGCAAATTATGGTTTAAGAAATGACTATGACTAAGGTAAAGAATCGGATTGTAAAGAAGAAAGCAGCATATCTTATTATATAGAATTAACAACAGTTTTAAACTGTTATTGATAAAATCTCTAACAAGTTTAGTCAACATAATAACTTTACTGTTCTTGCATCTGACATTACAATACAGATTTCCTAAAATGTGCAGAGCTTATATTTTTGTTATCTTTAGATGTTTTGGTTTTCTGAGTCGAGAGTCCTAACTATGTCTTTAAGCAACAGAAGTAAAATGTTTTTGGCAAATCTTATTCCGATTATTCCATGTTTCATATGCCTTCCGCAATTCTTTAAAAAGAACAGGTAGGTTTGTTACAATAGGCGGACGAGTAGCCGTTAGACGCTCTTTATGGGCGAAGAAAAAGAAACATATGTGTAAGACTCGATGTTCAAGTAGACAAAACGACATAATTTATTCAAATCTGCCCATGCCTTAATTATTGATACGTAAGTTAGTTAAGGGATTTGTGGTGATAGAAATGCCAAGCAATTGAAACATGCCATTTTGACTTATGGTTGCTCTTGTTGTTACAGATTGTGCTTCAGTACAGTTTGACTTTAAGAGTTGTACCAGAACATAAAAAAAACTTGCAGAAAAGCAGACTGTATTAACGAGCAAACCAATGACAATGATACACCAGACGATCAGTGTACAACCGTTAGGTTGCTCGACCATATTACCAATGAAATTGAAGTAAGACCTGTTGCCTCCCTCACCCATGAAAAAGAATTGCATGTTTTTATGCCATTTGCATGAGATCTACATTATAAACATTTTGCAGTCTATAGGACAGAAATAGTTAGATAGAAATGCAAATAGTGGAATAATGCAGAGAAACCGAGCACACTGATTGACACAATCAAGCATGCTAAACTTGAATTGTTTTCTAACTTATAGCTCGGTACTTCGGTACTGGCATGATATATAACAAACCTTTCTTAAATTGTCCGTTTATAAATTAAGAAATTATTTAGAAATTAAGGTTTAAATTCCCTCAGTCAAAGATGACCTTTGATGGATTTGGTTATTATTTTTAGGTCCTTTTTGGTCAAAAAGCACTTTAACTGTTTCGGTTCTTATGCAAACTTGGCTTTCAAATATTTGGCTTTAAGCGGTTCGGACGCGTGAAAATTTACAAAGTGTTGTTTTCTTTTTATGTAAAAGAGCTGTTCAATTTTTATTTACTATGACTATAACACCATGTACCATAGAAAAGTCATTTAGCGCTCTCAAACTAGTTAAAACCTAGCTGCGGTCTACGAGCACCTGAGATCACACCCGGTTTTTTGTGGGGTTTGTTTTGCTTAAGAAATAATCCACGGAAGCCATAATTTGTTGGACATTTACATGGCCTGGGCCGTGATATTCGAATTTTATCCTGAGCGTTAGCGAGGATAAAATTAACGAATATCATGGCCCAGGCCGTGTAAATGTCCAACAAATTATGGCTTCCGTGAATTATTTCGATTCTAATAGGACAAATACGGTAATTTAAAACTGAAGCGAAGGTAGGATTGCCGTGTATGACTGTTCTATTTTACCCCTGTAAGATAAAAGCTACAAATTTCAAATAAATCTAAGTCTTACATGAATTATTTCTTAAATAAGCACTAGAAAAATGTGTTCAATTCTCATAATTCTTAACCCAAACATTTTTTTTCCGTTGGTTACTTTTGTCAAATCCAGAGTTGACATGTCGTAACTAAGGAGTGAGCCGCCATGTTGACTTGCTGAAATCCACAAATGTGCGAATAATGCAATAGAACAGAAAATGAAACAACACCTACCTCAAAACTCCATTTTAATGCAATATTATCCGAACTTAGGGCGTATACGTAACGGAAAACGTTCAGCTTGAGAGTTTTCATTCGTATGACGTCATGTTATGACATGACGTTAATGCGCCAAGATCATTCATGAAATTTCGCGGAATTTTATTTTATTTTGATTTTATACATTTTTAAGCTTTTGTGCATTAATTCTTTTGTTATGCATTATAATAGGAATAACGGTTCTGTGGTTTCTTTTCAATTTCAATTTGAACACAACGAAATCGACATAGTGTTTGCACATAGGTTACGATACATGTGGATTTACGTGGAGGTAAATAGTAACAGCCACCAATATGCACATCTCCGAGTCTGCATTAAGTATAGCTATATCGAGAATTTTATCACGGTGTTGTTTACAAAGCGAAAGAAGCACGTCATATTAGAATCAGTCTTTAATTTCTATGCTGTGTTTTGTGTACTGAGTTTGTCTTTTGGTCTTTTTCTTTTTTTGCCATTGCGTTGACAGTTTATTTTCGACTTAAAGAGTTTGAATGTCCCTTTTGGTATCTTTCGCCTCTCCTGAAGATAGACTGGTTGTCCTTAAAGCATGCCCAGCCAGAAATGCCATTTGAACTTTGAACATGCTATAACCACTTTGCAGCGGATGGAAACAGACAAATTCAGCTGATATTTCCTTTCTCAATACATTTTGACATAGCTGACTTTGTCTATGCAAATCAACATTAGCATGACAAAATGTAGTTAAATGTTTATAGTTATTGCCATAAAAGTTTAATAAAATTTACTTGTCTAAATTTACAAAATAAACAGTTGCGCCATGAGCGCATGATACGCCCGTCGTCTTGTGTGTGAATTTTTATGCAATAATCATAAATAGTTTCTGACATACGGCCTGACATGCGAAAACCCCCTTTTTTTTACAAAAAACTCAATATCTCTAAAATAAAATTTTGAATCAAAACCAAAAAGTATTCAGATCTTTAGATTAATATAACTAAGAAGTGTGTAAAATTTTAAGCAATAGTCGTGAATTGTTTTTGAGATACGGCGCGACATGTGAAAACCCCCCTTTAAAAAAAAAAAAAAAATCAATATCTCAAAAATAAAATTTTGAATCAAAACTAAAAAGTATACAGATCTTAAGATTAATATAACTAAGAAGTGTGTAAAATTTTAAGCAATAATCATAAATAGTTTTTGAGATACGGCGCGACATGTGAAAAACCCTCCAACCCTTTTTTTACAAAATACTCAATAACTCAAAAATAAAATTTTGAATCATCACCAAAAAGTATACAGATCTTAAGATTAATATAACTAAGAAGTGTGTAAAGTTTTAAGCAATAATCACAAACTGTTTTTGAGATACGGCGCGACATGTGAAAAACCCCTCCCCTTTTTTAACAAAATACTCAATATCTCTAAAATAAAATTTTGAATCATCACCAAAACTTATACAGATCTTAAGATTAATATAACTAAGAAGTGTGTAAAGTTTTAAGCAATATAATCATCAATTGTTTTTGAGATACGGCGCGACATGTGAAAAAAAAAAAAAAAAAAAAAAAACACACACCTGTTTTAGTTACTAAGTCCCGTAACTCAAAAAGTTTTAATCTTATTTTCACTTAAAAGTATACAGATCGTTTGACCATCATAAGAAACAACTATATCAAGTTTCATGAAATTTGGATAAGTCGTTCTCAAGTTACGGTGCGACATGTTTACGCCGGACAGACAGACGGACAGACGGACAGACGGATAGACGGACAGACGGACAGACGACATTTGTATACCATAATATGTTCCGTCAAAATTTTGACGGGCGTATAAAAAGTAAAAGTAAAAAAAAAGCAATTAAAAGAAAAGATAATATTTAAAACAAATTCAACATAAAAAGTAAGAAAAATCACAACTAGCTGTTATAGTCAAGTTTAAGCAGTTCCAAGATAGTGCACCAAACACGAATGAGGATTTCTTGCCACCCAGCTCTGAAAAATTGTCCCTATTAATCTGAAACACATGTACAGCTAAGTCTTTTATTATACCATATCAAGTTTAATTTCTTTAACTCAATATTTTGTTGTCTTTAAAAAAGGGATTTGTGATAAATCCAGATTATTGAACATAAACTATGCAATATTTCTGGTTATTTTTGCTGCTGAAACAATTAATATAAATTTCATACGCCTTCTTTGTCACGCTGTGATATTATGTTGTCCAAATTATATTTTTATCTGTGTCAATTATTCAAGAATAACCAAAATGTCAATGCAACAAGATATTATTTGCGTTCATCAGACAATAATTGTCTTTTTATACCATGTAAACGAATAAATTATACGAAAAAGACACTTCAATATTCCGATACTGTTCTTTGAAATAGTATTCCAGTAGAAATAAAAAAGATAGAACAATTCAAAAAGGTATCATATTTTTTTGTTTCTAGAACAAAGTAGGTAATTATAGATTCATATACGAAATGTGAGACTAATGAAATAATAATCACATAAATTTATTACATTGGTTGCAATGAATTACATTGCTTTCCCAGTGAAATAAAAACCGATAATTTCACATGTGAAATAAATATAAAATAATGGCATTTTTGTTTTTGATACTGACTGTATCAGCAAGAATATCAAGCGAGCCCGCTAGGGCGAGCTGATATTCGAGCTGATGAAGTCAGTATCAAAAAATTAAATGCCATTATTCTTTTTATCGGCAATCTGTCTTAACTCTATGTTTTTTTGTAAAGAATAAGAAGTAAAATGAAATAATAAGTAAAACTACTTTTACGCGTACAAAACGTTGGGTTCGTTGTTCGGTTGTATGAATGAAGTCGCGTGCATTTCATTGATAAATTGAAGCGGATGGACAAGAACATGTGACGTTACTGCACTGATATATGACGTCATTGCCTAATATTTTCGAGTATCAAGTCCTGTCCATGATATTGAAAATATTAGGCAGCAAGATCAAAGGGGAAATGTTGTAATTGCCGATAAACGTGGTTATTTCACTCCTCTGACGTCATACAACAATAGGCGTTGTCAAGACGTCGATAACGTCGGATCAAACGCGTATTGTTATGCGTTTACTTTTCTACATTGGCTAGAAGTATAGGGGAGGTTGAGATCTCATAAACATGTTTAACCCCGCCGCATTTTGCGCCTGTCCCAAGTCAGGAGCCTCTGGCCTTTGTTAGTCTTGTATTATTTTTACTTTAGTTTCTTGTGTATAATTTGGAGTTTAGTATGACGTCCATTATCACTGAACTAGTATATATATTTGTTAAGAGGCCAGCTTAAGGACGCCTCCGGGTGCGGAATTTTCGGTGCATTGAAGACCTATTGGTGACCTTCTGTTGTTGTCTGTTCTGTGGTCGGGTTGTTGTCTCTTTGACACATTCCCATTTCCATTCTCAATTTTATAAATTGTGAATGCGTAGAAAAGATATAGTTCCTTACATTTTCTACTTTAATTTCATAAAAAGCCATTTGCCAATGTAATAAAGAATAACTAATCAAAGAATTCAAATATCGAAAATATTCAACTCGTGACCGAACAACACTGATAATTAACTCATGCGCTACGCGCATTCGTGAATTAATGTGTTGTTCGCAGTGGCGGATCCAGAGGGGGTTCCGGGGTTGGAACCCCCTTTTTGGACGATCAATGCATTTGAATGGGGACATGAAGTTGGAACCCCCTTTATCCTGGGTTGGGAACCCCTTTTAAAATGGCTGGATCCGCCCCTGGTTCGGTCACTCGTTGAATATTTTTCTCTATTTGAATTCTTCGATTAGTTATTCTAAATTTATCTATACTCTTAAAGTCGATATATTTTTCTTGTACATCATTAAGGAAACATGTTTATGATACATAATACTTAATCCATACGTTTTCCACCATTTGTTTGCATAGTTTGTTGTATTTACGTATATGTATACATTATATAATTATTCAGAGGACCTCAGGAAGGATAAGTATTGTACTAACTGGTGTTACCCTCTTGAAATAAAGTATTTATTATTATATTAATTTTATCCCTTATTTCAAAAGATTGTATTATCGAATTCCAGCAAATAGCAGAAAAAAAGGAGATGGTAATATCGTCGATTAACTCTGCTACTACCCATCACAGACTAAAAGATACATAAGATAGTGATTTTCTGAAAGAATCAAAACACAAGAAGAAAAGCAAAAGCTCACAAAGAAAACATCATCAACCAGAACCGCGTGTGAAAAACGGGGCGAACTCATGATCAATTTCGAAATAAGGCTAAGTCCTGCGTTTTTCAGACTGTTGATGACTTCTTTACTCTAAATCCGTTGGATATGAACTGATTGATACTTTAGTCAAGGAGAAAATGATTTATTCAAAAATTGTAACTGGCTTTGAACTAGCTTTCAGTAACTGCATGTTTTCTTATATCGGTGCTTTGTGTTTAATGTGTTTAGTTTGTGCTTTGTACCACACGTAAATCTATTCAGTCTTTTTGATAATCAACGTTAAATTTTTCGTTTCTCTCACTACAAACCAGTCTGAGGTAGACAGGTTGTTTACTAGACTGCACTAGTCTCAACCCTGCCACTCTGAATAAGTCCGAAATTTACTGGATTTTACTCGACGCCCATCTTATCCATATCCGACCTAATTCTGTACCATACTAAAGTCTGAACTATTACTCGACCAGGTTAAAAAAGTGTAACCGATTTTTAACCAATTTTGCACCTGTTCTAAACCCGTTCTCGTCTTGTATAATTTTTATATTCCTTCGTTGTCACGCTATAAGATAATGTTTTATTAACTTTTTATAATGAACAAATCAAATTGCACTAGTCTTATATCTTTCTGTTATAGAATAAAATTATTTATTCTATCATTCAATCATGCAATATTCTTTTTGGTTGATGATGGCATTGCAGGTTAATGGACAATTATTTAACATAATCTCCCTTATTTCAAAAGATTGTATTATCGAATTCAAGCAATATTACAAAGAAAAGGAGATGGTATGATTGGCGATCAGCTCAAATTTATCCATCAGAGAATAAAAGATACTGAAGATAGTGATTTTCCGAAATTTTCAGCTATATAAAATATTTGTGACCCTGATGTTCCTTTATTTCAGTAAAAAAATAAGAAGACAAAACAAAAGCTCACAAATAAAACATAGAACATCCTAAACCCAAACCGCACCTAAAACGGGGTGAACTCATGATCAATTGCTAAATAAGGCTGAGGTCATGCATTTTTCAGACTATTTATGACATCTTTAAACCAAACCCGTGGGATGTGACCTGATTGATACTTCAGTCTAGGAGAAAATGATTTATTTATTAGTTGTAATTGGCTTTAAACCAGATTTCAATAACTGCATGCAATCTTATATCAGTTCAGTTCAATGCTTTGTGTTTTATGTGTTTATTATAGTTGTTTTTGTTTGTGCTTCGTACCGATTTATTGAATTAAATAATTGACAACAGTTTTTGACAGTTTGTTCTTTTGTTGCGCTGTTACAACACTGTCCGATGTTAGAGTAAGTTGAACACTCAATAACATATTCAAACCCGCCATATTCTTTATGTGCTTGTCACAAGTCCCAAGTAATGAACGTAAATCTATTCAGTATTTCGGATAATCAACTTGGAAATTTTTCGTTGCTCTCACTACAAATAAGTAGAATAATGTAGAAATCTGAAATGGTCAGTTTTTTTACTCCACTGCCCTGGTTTCAACTGTGTCACTCTTATAAGTCCGAAATTTAATTGAAATAACTTGACGCCCATTATCCATATCCGACCTTACACTATGTCATACTTAAGTCTGAACTAGTACTCGACCAGGTTAAAACAGTTTAACTCATTTTCAACAAATTTAACACCTCTTCTAATCCCGTTTTTGACTTGTTTTCAATGTCTGAACCATACTCGACCAAATGTCTGAATCATACTTGACCAATTCTTCACCATACTCAACCAGTGAAATTCTATTTTACTCGAATTTAAAATACATTTTTTCGTGCAATGTTTTAACAGTACCACATATTCGTTTAAAACTAAATAACTGAGCAAATAAATATTTGATTTTCAAAATAATGAAAACCTAGTATAAATAAGCTCCATTCAATCTGTTAATAAATAAACTCATCATAGATACCAGGATTGAAATTTTGTACGCCAGACGCGTTTCGTCTAAAAAAGACTCGTCAATGACACTTGAATCAAAATTGTTTTACGGGCCAAACAAAGCTGAAGAGCATTGAGGACCAAAAACAGCTAAGGTAATATATTCCTGGGATATTTAACCACTGAAATATAAGTCTTCCTGCCAATAATGTATTGGTTGAATATGGAGTCATAAATCAGGTGTTTTAAAGTTAACCGGTATTAATCAAATATAATAAAATTACAAATGCCATTAAGATCAGGCATGGGGTGATCGTAATCAGGTGTAATGGATTACATTTTGCAATGTTATTACATTTAATATTAATCAGTTACCATGCAATTTCTGATTACAAGTAATCGTAATTTAATCGATTACAGTGCAAAAGTATAATCATGATTGCTTTTAAATTACAGTCATATGATTACTTGTTGATTACAACTTTTGTATATAAAAATGTTTTTGATATACAAGCATGAATAAAAAATTCATCTATCAGAGGTTTACTATGATTGATCATGGTTCTTATGATTGATCCTCTTTACTATTTAACAGTTTTAGTATTTACAGTTCACTAAATAAATTTACCGTTCCAAAGGATATATATAACATGTCTGATTCGAAAACATTTTATGTTCCATAATGGCATAATTCTGATAGAAACGCCAAAACTTATTTGGAGGATTTTATTCCAATTTTAAATTGGATGATGAACATAAAAATAATAATGGATTTTAAAAACAATTCATTTGTTCAACAATTTGTATACATTTTGTATTTCATAAAAAATCTAATATGTATTTTTCTAAATATCCAATATCGAAATGTTTCATATACACGATGAAAATAATAAACTACATATAACCTTATTGATCATTGTAATAAATACAATTGATTTTTATTACCAAAACGCATCTAGTGTTTGGTATAAAATTTTGAAGAAGTGATGAACACCTGTAAAACATATATAAATATCAATTAAGTCTCCACAGACCAAAAGACTATTTGATCATTGATTAGTAACTCTTTGTAAGCGATTACATTTGAATTTGGGTGTAATTGTAATGTAATCGATTACATTTGACTTCTGGTGTAATTGTAATGTAATGGATAACATTAATTTAAAAAAGTAATTTTGATTTGAACAATTTCTTTTTAAAGTAATCGACCTCATTCCTGATTAAGATATAGCATTAAACATGATATGAAGATAATGGAAAAATCTTCCTCTTTCTGTACTAAATTACATTTACTATCTTTAGAAAGTTTTCATTTTAACAGTTACTGCTAAATAAATAAGAAGATGTGGTATGAGTGCCAATGAGACAACTCTCCATCCAAGTCACAATGTATAAATACTTAACAATTATAGGTCAAAGTACGGCCTTCAACACGGAGCCTTGGCTCACACCGAACAGCAAGCTTTAAAGGGCTCCAAAATAACTAGTATAAAACAATTCAAACAGGAAAACCAACGGTCTAATCTATATAAAAAACGAGAAACGAGAAACACCTATGAAGCACACCAACAAACGACAACCACTGAACAACAGGCTCCTGACTTAGGACAGGTGCATAAAAATGCAGCGGGTTTAAACGTTTTGACAGGCGCCAACCTTCACCCTAACCTGAGACAGTAGTGTAGCATTACAACATAAAAAGACACACTATAAAATATCAATTGAAATGGCTTAACTCGATCAAAAAGACATTTAAAAAAAACAAGTAAACATACACGGGACGAATAAGTTTGATCTATGACACAATATAAATACAATATTAAAACGTAGGTGCCTATATAACATAGACGTTACAGGTAGTGATAAAAAAGATGTAGGAAGAGTGTCAATAAGACAACTCTTACCTGGGACAAAATGGCGTTCAATAAAACAACGTACACAAGTAAATTTAATTTTAATAGTTTTGTTGAAAGGAGTACGGAAGTAAAATATTTTTTACAAAATTAATAATTTTTTTGTTCAGAGTACAGAAGTGCAAATTTGTCGTCATACTAAATACTTATCTAAGGTGGTACATATTAAAAATAGTTAGACGAGATATAATACAAAATAAGTTAAACATTGCATTACAGAAATGCATTACAAGTTGTGTCAACAGGTCAAATTAACACGAAAGTACGATTTGAGAGTACTCGCAGTTACTGAAAGCTAGTAAAAAGCCAAAAACAATTAACAATAAAAAATCATGCATCAGAGACTAAAATCAATTAAAACACATCCCAGGGGTTTAGTGTTTTAACGCCATGGACAGTCAAAGAAGACAAGACTTGTGCAATGCCAAAATAAAAGTATCGACAGGCAGTAGGATCGTTAGGATTTATCCTGATAATAAATATTTATCATGTTATATATGGGAAAGCAATCTCTAAATAGAAAATTAAAGTTGATGTGTATTTATATATCCCAAAAACTATTCGAAAAGAATACAAATTTAGTTATGTTTTAATTTGTTGAAGACAAAATCGATGTTAGTACCAATGTAAACAATATTCAAAGATCTTATTACAACATTAATAAGATAACCTTTACTGATAACTTTGTTTAAAGGGTCGATGAGTTTACACGGATCACATAGTGATTTCCGCGCTTTTAATACAATAGGAATAATATACTGTAGAAGTTGAAGTGTTCATTTTGTTCTCTTTCAAAATTTTAAATATACAATCGTTTACGAATGAAGTATATGGCTTCTATTTTAGTTTCAAAGTTTTTGTCCACGAGAGACGGAAGATACCTAAGGGATATTCAAACTCAAAAGGCAAAAAAATCGAAAAACCACAGAAAGACAAACAAAAGTCTACACAATCTGCGTACGACATATAAAACAAAAGACTAAGCAAGACAAACATCACAAACACAAATGGTGATCTCAGGTGCTCAGGAAGGGTACACAGATCATGTTCCACATGTGGCAACGCGGCGTGTTGCTTATGTCACTTCTAATTACTGTGAGCGATAAATTATTTTAAAAAGGTAAATTGTAGTAGAATTAACGATTGTATTATTAATATTGTCCCAACCATAACTTAGTTTTCATTTTTGGAAGTAAGGATTTTAGTTTATCTATATTAGGTTCCTAATTCAACGTTTCACATCCCTTTCTGTCATGACAAAAATAAATGCCTTCAGCTTTCACGGGTTTGTCCGTCCTGCGTATGTCCTCAATTTTATATTTGCAATGTTAGACGCCCAAATCCAAATTCTTTCTGTTTACTTTGATTTAATCTCAGACCAGAGAAAGAACAGAACATTTCGATTATATTAATAGCTTTTAGCATGTCTTTGAACAACAATTAGTGTTGTTTTATTAAGTAGAGTGATTGAAATACCTTTAAAATCTGAGGTTTGCAGTAATCGCACAGCCATTATTTCAACTGATAAAAAAGCAGACAAATGACATTATTGACAGCTTGATTTGAAGTTTTTAAAAATATCAGATACCCATCTAGTATTTATAACACATGTCTGTATTCCCTTAAATAGAGTTTCCACCCATGATATAAATGATTCAATAAAACCAAAATGTTTTAGAACTACTAAACATGAATTCCCATTCCAAACAAACAGAAGCTTTTTTAAAATCAACTAATATAACAACCGCATTTATTCCGTATGATTCTGCATAATCGATTATAACTTATAGAATTGAGAATGGAAACAGGGAATGTGTCAAAAAGACAACAACCCGACCAAAGAGCAGAAACAGCTCAAGGTCACCAATGGGTCTTCAACGCAGCGCGAAAATCCCTCACCGGAGGCGGGCGTGAGCTGGCCCCTAAACAATACTGTATACTTCTAGTAGTGCAGCGAAATGGACGACACACATTACTTTGAATTATATAAATGATCCAAAATTAAAAACAACACACACAAGACTTACAAAGGCTAGTGTGTTTTATAAAAAATCCAATGTCAAACTGTTCAAGCATAAAGTAAACACATATTTTATTAAAACTTTCTCACAGTAATTTTAAATGGGAATTAATTTGAAAGAAAATATCATTCAACATGTATTCTCTATTCATGTTTGTCAAAACCTATTACATACCTCTGAATGTCAGTTTATTGTCGATTATGGTTCCGATTTGGCCGAGTATGGTTTAGGCTCTAGTCGAGTATGTTTCAGATTTGAGGTGAGTATTGTTCAGAGTCTATTAAATGGTTCAGAACTATCATAAGAAAGATCCAGTACCGGTTCTGCCTTTTACTACAACTAAGTAACATCGAGTAAAATTTAATACATTTCATAAAGGTCGAGTACAAATCAGTACAGTAGAGTATAAATACTGCCAATTTCAGACTTATATTGGTTTGTAGTGCTATACTTTTTTTTGTCGTGGTTGAAAACACTATTTGCAAATATGTGTCATGATTGAAAAATAAAATAACAATTCATAACTGACCATATGAATCTTAAAATTAAAAGGAAAATATAATAATCGTGTAATACAGATTTCAAAGAACAAAGTGCAGGTTGTTGGAATAATATGTAAGGTACCAAACGATTGGAAAGAAAAGGTGTACTGTATCATTCAAATAATGTCAATAAGATGTACTGGCTACTATAAACATATGGTACCTTTGTAATATATTTTCACAAGTAGTGATACTAGAAAAGTGGTTTCTTAAAAGGATAAGTCAGATAAAACAATGTCTTAATTGGGAGTGAATGCCACTTGCCTTGTCCATTCATTTCATTCTAAAGTTTCTGAACTAGGTGACCACTACTCAGTAAGTCATCCATTGTTCCCATTATAATCATTAAAAGAGATTACGTTAAAAGAAGTTAATACTAGTGTATGTTGATATTGACCTTGTTTTAGTATGTACCTTATAGCTTATATATAGAAATAAAGAAATGTAGTAGGATTGCCAATGACAGAACTATCCACCAAAGTCCAAATGACGTGGATGTAAGCAACTATAGACCCCGTACGACCTTTAAAAATGAAAAATAGAAATTGATGACTCGTCAGATTGACTCATCAGACTGACTTATCAGATTGACTCTTCATATTGACTCTTCAGATTGACTTATCAGAATGAAAGAGGGGCCAAAGATACCAGAGGGACATTCAAACTCATAAATCGAAAATAAACTGAAAATGCCAGGGCTAAAAAAGAAAAGGACAAACAGACAAACAATAGTACACAAAACACAACATGGAAAGATTAAGCGACACGAACCCCACCAAAAACTGGGGGTGATCTCAGGTGCTCCGGAAGGGTAAGCAGATCTGCTCCACATGTGGCACCCGTCGTGTTGCTCATGTAAGTACAAACCCGGCAAATAGTCTAATTCGGTAGGTCACATTCGTGAAAATGGAACGGGATTGTAGTCACGACATTAGGAACATATCCGCTATCATCTGTGAAACGGTTATTCCATAACGGTCAACCAACTCGTGATGGCGTCCGTAAAATTTACGAAGGGATGATTTCAACTTCACCATTTGGAACTCTTGGTTTTCATAGCTTCCTTGTGAGCAGCAACCCTCTATCAAGGAAATCATGATGGGAAATACAAGCTTTGGAATATTGTATCAATTGAGAGATATATACTCCGTATGCAGTTCAGAATTTGGAAGCTGAAATCATCTCTTTTGTCGTAAAGTTTTGATTTCAACCGACCCCCATTGTCAATTTCTAGATGTAAGTCAAGATATGAGACAGACTTAACTGTATCTGTTGTATCCTTTATCTCTAGTTCGATGGGATAGATGCGTTCAACATAGTCACCAAATTTAGAATTATTTAGTGAGAGAACATCATCTATATAGCGGAAAGTAAAGATAAAGGATACTGCTAACTTCTTTTCTTTCTTCCTAAGAAGTTCCTGTATGAAGTCAGCCTCATAAGAATAAAGGAACAAGTCGGCAAGAAGAGGGGCACAGTTGGTTTCCATGGGAATGCCGATAGTTTGTTGAAAAACACGTCATCAAAACGTAACAAATGTGTTGTCAATCAAGAAATCAAGCATCTTGATAATGTCAGTTTCAGAGAATCTTTTGTTTGTATCAGAGTGATTTTTTCAAAGTAGGATTTATCCCTCCCTAAGACAAGATACTTGTATCTACGTTAGCCATTCTGTTTTATGAAACAAAGCAATACCAACTCTTTCAATTTGTCTTTGAGTTTGGAATGGGGAATACTCGAAGTTGTGTTTCCAATTGATGGATTTAGGCTCACGATATTTCGGACCTTTGGATAACACATTTCGCAAGGAAGTGTTATTGACAATGTTGAGGTCACCGGTAATAACGTTGCCAGCCGGATTATATATGAATGGGGAACTAGCACAGGTGCAATCAGGAGGTTTAGACTTGAAGTCGTCAATATTGAGATCATGCAACACGTATTTGTAATTGAAAATTTTAGTTGCAATTGGTTTTGTATAGGTATAAGAAATGACTCACTCATCAAATTGACTCATCAGATTGACAGGATCAACTTATGTAAAGACAAAACACACAGTGCACCGATCTAAGAGTACTATCAGTTATTGAAGACAAACAAACACTTTAAGACCACATCTTATAATTTGGTACAGCAGACGAGCTTTTCCTCTACACAAAACTCATCAGTGGCGCTTGAATCATAACAATTTAAAATAGGCCAAAAAAATAAACGAAGATGAAGAGCTTTATACACAGAACTTTTGGTAAGTGCATGGTGGTAAAGAAAACCTATCCACCAAAGTCCAAATGACGTGGATGTAAACAACTATAGACCCTGTACGACCTTTAAAAACGAAAAATAGAAATTGATGACGCGTCAGATTGACTCATCAGACTGACTAATCAGATTGACTCTTCATATTGTCAAATAATTCGACATTCAAATGCAAGAAATTTATAAAAAAATAACATTTCAATGACATTGCATGTCAACAAAAAAATACTTACTACTGAAAGCTAGCCCAAAACAATAAAATGAATAGATATAGAATAACAAAAACGAGTGTATGTTCTTAATAATTATACTACACACTTTATTGTTATCTTACATTGTTTACGATTCATATTGGTTACAAATACATAAAATTTGAGCAAAATCCCCTGAAAATTAGCATCTGCCAAGACGACCTTTTCATTAAATTAGCAGCTACGTTTATTATAATCTGAGTGAGACAAATTCTAATAAAGTTTTAATATAAACTGTCAAATATAAATATAAAATTTCACTTTAGATCATTGTAAAGACATGCAAGGTTTAGAGAACATTGAATGTATATATAAGAGACAGTATTCCTTTAACTTCAAACATAAGATGTTGGCTTACTGGTTGTATTCAGTACTTTTCCAGGTTCATGTAAGTATTTATTTTCTTACTCTTTAATTTTGTAACAATGTGGACGTAAATTTGAAATAGATATTTCACTTTAACATTTCTTTATGATTTTAAGTTTTTATATTGAAGCATATCGAGAAACAGGAATACGTGATACTAACTGGTGTATATGTTCTTTATCTTTTAGGCAGGAAATTTAATATAAAATGTAAAGATATAGTACTAGACATGTGAATATGATTTAAAAAATAGCTTTCTAACCACAAGTATCAATAAAATAGACACAGTCTGTCATTTAGTGAAAAGTAAAATCACAAAAATACTGAACTCCAAGGAAAATTCAAAAAGGAAAGTCCCTAATCAAATGGCAAAATCAAAAGCTCAAACACATCGAACGAATGGATAACAACTGTCATATTCCTGACTTGGTACAGGCATTTTCTTATGTAGAAAATGGTGGATTGAACCTGGTTTTATAGCTAGCTAAACCTCTCACTTGTATGACAGTCGCATCAAATTCCATTATATTGACAACAATGCGTGAACAAAACAAACAGACACAATAGGTAAAAATGTCAAAAATAGGGGTACAGCAGTCAACATTGTGTTATCATCTTAATCACTATAAAAACAAACAAATGTAACGAAGAAGCACGAAAAGGCATACATAAAATTTAACATCCTCATTTTGCTTTATTGGTATACGATTATATTTATCTATGTAAAATCCACCCATAAAGGATGGAAGGTGTAAAGTACTGGCGTAACATCGCGCGTTTGAAATTCGCACAGGTAGACATAAAATAATTTTGTCGTTCAAAGTATGACGGGATACATAAGTACAGAGTCACGTCAAATGTATATCACAAAAAACAGACTTAACAGTAAAAGTAATATTAATAAATAAAATAATTTTGTCGTTCAAAGTATGATGGGATGCATAAGTACAGAGTCACGTCAAAATGATATCTCAAAAAACAGACTTTACAGTAAAAGTAATATTAATAAAGACAAATAAAATAATATGATTGTCACTGGCAGTTGTTCGCCTCATTTGTTTTTCGTCCGTTGAGTTAAGAATAAATCATGCAGTTAATTTTCTTTTTGAATTGTTTTAAATGCTAGGGCCTTTTATAACTTGTTATACGGTATGGGTTTTTTTCGTTCTTGATGGCCGTATAGTGTATAAAGTTGGTTACAACCTAATCCTTTTTGTCTCTGATGGATAGTCATCGTATTTGCAATATCCACATCTTTTTTTTTTTATATATTTTTTATGAACAATAAAACCAAATACACCCGATAAGTGAGCGTATTTTTGTATTAATTAAGATAAGTAGAATTTTTAACATGCATTCTTTTATACATAGAGATAATTGACAAAAAGAACAATTGTATTCAAAATTAGTATTCCTGAAATTCATAAATATATATTAAAACATATACTAATATGATTGAAAGTTAAAATTTATTACAAAATAATCGCTTCAACCACGGCCAATTTCTTATTCTTTGAAAGGAAAATGTTTGCACATGCATGACTGTAAGAGCTAACTAATACAAAACACTAATTTGATTTTATCATAAAAAGCCCAATTGCGCTTTATATGTATAGCTACCTTTCCCGGATTCTGTTGACGAGGAATTTCCGAAGCTATTCAACCAAACGGTTTTTACAGTACCGTTATTAAATTCTTAACTGATTTATGTATGATCGTATAAAGATTTCTACATGTATCTCTATCAACCGATCATCAGAAGCTTTTTAATTCACTACTTACATGTTACGTCTTTGGTTTTTTTGTCGTTGTGTTGCTGTCTCATTGAAATATGTCCAGCATCTCATTTTATTAATAAGTGAATGTTACTCTTAAAATTCATTCCAGTATCTTATGTTAAGGTGGATCATCACTATAGATTTGATCAGATTTTTTTTATACTTTGTCAAAATGAAGATTTTACCATGCTTTTAACAAAAATATATAATAAAAGTATAGGTCACTTTTGCATAGATTATTCATGAAAAACAACTCTTAATTGTGAATAACTAGAAATGTATCAGAAGGAATTTTGAAATAAAATATGAGAAGATAGGTTTTATAATATGCTGTAAGAAAATAAAAATAAAATTGGTGTCACTGAACTTGTTTTCTTGCTACAAGTAAAAAATTAAAATTTCATTAACATCCCTTTATAAAATGTTTACTACAATAGTTATCCCCCCTTACATGACTTAGTTAAACAATTAAATCAAACAAAAACAAAATATGTGGTTTTTGTTAAAACAGCCTGAATAATGCAATAAATCACTTTTTTTTTTTCTCTTTTCAAAAATCAGTTTCACACATTAATTACCAATCTATCTTAGACTTTGCAGATTTAAGCAAAGAACTAGACCGATTGTGTACTACTATTTTACAACCCAAGATGGCGGTATACAGTTAATCTACCTTAAATCATTTAGCTGAAGGTACTCGTGTATCATGTTTAGAATCGACAGCCCAGAAGTATTCTGCAACATTTATAAAAGAGTTCTATTACACATAGCAGGCATATCAATCAAAAATATAAATTTCTGAAAAAACGAATGAAAACTGGCCTATTGGGATATTAAGTTGATGAACTACACAAATACTATAAAGATATCGAATTGATATTAAGCAGTTATCTAGATAAAATAACATAACAACAGCAACCCTTCGAAATAACCAAAACTTATACGCAAAGTGAGTTTACCGCTATTGTTCTAAACTGACTATCATGCAATTCTTTTTTGTAGGCTCATTCAATTATCTGTACAAAAAGCTTCATATATTAGTAGCAGCTAATATTTAAAGATACATTTTAATGTATTTTCCTATCCTAATTTATTTTATATTGTAAAAACTGTTTATCTTATTTTCCAGTTTTGATAATGACTTAAATTTCTCAAATACAACACGAACTATAGTAAAAAAGGAAGTATATTTTCCGCCTTAAGAAAAAAAAAAAAACCGCATTGAGGGGCCGTGTATTTTATTTGAGCAAAACTGATATCATTTGTTTTGACATGTATATATTTTGATATACAGTTGGATGGTTCATAGAGGATTTAGCAATATTTGCAAGATATCGATTTCTTACGTACCTAAGTAAATTAATGACTAATTACAACAATTTTTTTTAGAGTTTAAAATATATACGTCTTCAACATTTTGCACCAAAAGTATCCTTATATGTATGTAGCTTATATCATTAACTATCTTTGTGTTCCCGTTGCACACATTACCTTCCAAAATGACGTTTTTTCCTAGTTGGGAAATGATATAAAAGCAAATTAAAAGCATTCGAATTCAATATATAGCATTTTTTTATATCATCCAAAGTAATTTAAACCACGATCTTGGGAAGTTTAGTCAAAGACACAGTCTGCCCCACTGACAATCTAGATTGTAGGTTTAGTAACTTTACGGACTGTAAGTAATCTACTCTCATGCAAACGATACAGGCTAGGAATGAGATAGAAACATGGGCTCATTGGAAAACTAAAAAGGTGACACAGAACTTCAATAGTATGGACGAAAATGAAGTGAGTTTCATTGTGAATGAGAAAGAAAGTTCCTTTAGAAAAGGCAATAGAAAAACTTCATGAGTTGTAACTCTCCGTTTTGTCGCCATCCGTTTGATATAAGAAATTGGTACCAACATTACATAAATCTTCAAAGAAAATTTCTATTGCATGTGGACATACCAGAGAACTATTCTTCCAAGATGTCAATGAAATTCAGGCAATGCATGCATTTTGGAGTAACATTACCATATTTTTTCTGCATAAGGGTTACTATGTTACTGGGTATATAGATAGTATCCGTTCGTTTAAATAGCGGTACCAATACCCTTAGGCATTATCCGTCAAGTATCGGACCCCACTACATGTTAGGATGGAAATCAAAGAGCTGTATCTAATTCCTTTTTTTTTTTTTAACATCAATGGACCGACAAATCAGTTTTATTACAGTGAATCGCTTTTTACTTTCAAAAAAAGCATTCTTCGACACTTCATTTGTCCAGTGAACAATAGAATTACACCTACTATTCACAGATTCAAGGAGAGAGATAACCTAAACATGCTAAACATAAGTTCGATAAATATTTATAGTTTCAAAAGGTCTCTGTGATATTTTAGAATTTCTGCTTGTGAAAAAAATGGATAAAATGAATATGACAGAATAATCTGATGAGATGATACCAACACCTTATGAAATTCCAAATCTTGAAATCAAGAATTTGTATAGAAGAGACGTATCAAGGAAAACGATGGACAAAGACAAAATATATGATAAAACAACCATTCTTATTAATTTCTTGCCCCCATTACAACATTGAATCTTTCGAACAGGTGTCCCGATTGTAATCTATTACAGATACTTTGAACGGGAAAGACGATTCATTCAAGTAGATGAATTTGTTAGCATTGATATATTCCTAGATATATACTCATGTTATGTCCCACAAATAGAATCTTCTTTTCAGTAAATTTTGTTATTACAAAACACCCATGTAACCATGCATCCTATATTCCCATATTTCCTGAAAGGATCTGACACTATTTCATTGTTTCGGCAGTTTAATTTATCTTCATTAATAAATATTCGGACAGATCATGTATCTTCAAGGATACATTTGTCAATATTATATTGTAGTCTTTATTGTCTCCTACATTTTTATGTTTGCTATACGCAACTTTTGGTTAAACATTGAACATATGTTCTTCGTCACACTGCAATACTTTATAGTAAATGCCAAGCTTTAAAATGCCGAGACACTAAAAAAAGTGACCAGTCCAATCAGGCAATTTGGGATGAATGGTTGCATGCAAAAAAAAAGTGTATTACACATGTATTTTTGTTTTTGAAGAATATACTTACAGAGATTATTTTCGAGGTTATATTATCAAAGAACTAGATCACAACAATTTTTGTGTGTAGATAGGGACTACTTGGCAAAAGACCTTGTGGCCCACAGCAAAGCCCATAATAAAAAAATTCAGAAGTTTGGTCATGTATTCAAATGAATACATCCACGACGTTGTATTGTTCGAGAGATCATTTGAGTATATTTATGAAAGAGAAACTAATGATAAATTCAAGAAGGTACGTGGAGATGTGGCAAACACTTGAACTGGTTAGTGAAGCAGAAGGTTAATAGTGTCTGTGTATTTAACAAAGAGAACCCATACAACCCATAATATCATGATCCGAAGAATCTGCAATCGAGAAAATAATTCCTATGATTTAATTTACATAATGTGGACATTGACTCACCTTTATATGACTAATGCATATTTGGTTCCAAACCGCTTTGTGTCCTTATTGGAAACATGAGGAGATAGTTTTAAAATACTTGCATATCTGTTTGTAATATGTATGCAAAGAGTAAATAGAGATGTTAAAAAGACTCTGTTTTATTGGACACATATAGTTAAAGACAAATGTTTGTACAATCAATGAAGAATCTCTGCTATTATTCCGAAACCGACCAAAGTCAAAAAGATATAACAAAAATTTCGAACTCAAAGGCAAGTTCAAAAAGTCCATATTTCTGACACAATCAAAAGCTATCAAACGCTATTAAAGGCTCTTTTGAAATATAGACGAAAGTGCTGAAAAGGTTTACATGTTAAAGGATAGAAACTATGTGTATTGGAAATCATTAACAACAATCTAATAAATTAAATGATCTACTTGACGTTTTAATTAGTTGTATTGTTGCCTTGTATTTTCTTTCAATATGATTTATAAGTTGTATATATCGGAAATTCATTTCACTCTTTACCATTTCTACAACTATAAGATTGCGTATTAGGAAATTTTTTTCACATAATATGTATTTTAGTTCCATGAAATATTTTTTTGTAAAGCTTAACTCGAAACATTGTGCTTGATGGTGAATTAACGGAGGTATCCATATTGTGTATCATTTTCTATGATAGTATAAAGACACAACAGAATTGAATTTAGTAGAAGCGGCAAATGCTTTTTAACTCAGTTGTATATATCGTTGAGTTAATACTGTTTTGCCAATAAATTAAAAAAAAAAAAAATAGAATACAGTTATATATTGTTTTTATTGATTTCAGCAAAGAAAAGATTCAGGAAATGTCCTTTTCATGTTTTTAAATTTGCTAAATAAACCTTTTATTATATGATTGTTTTTTTTTTCTCAATTTCTTCAAAAGATCAACCAAATGTCGTATTGCATTTACGTCTGACATTATTTTCAATAGGTAATGAAATGATAATAAATATCTATATTACAAAAACTCATAGTTAATAACACGTGTTTGTCTATTTTTCTGATGGTATGAAGTATATAATTCAAATGTTTTATTCGTTTGATTAAAAGGTGGAAAGGCCATTTCCACTAAATTTCACATTTCAGATTTTATTTTACTAATAGAACATATAACATACACATTAAAATGACGAATAGAAAAGTGTGAAACAAAGAATGAAATGAAAACAATTACTACACACAAATGACCCGACAGTTATTAATCCATGTAAACGTCACACATGATTAATAGAATCACCTATTTGAAGTGTTACATCAAGTTACAAAATACTGATAAATGATTTCTTTTAAATAAAAAGGTCATTCAATACTTGAAACTTACTCAACGACAGTTGAACTTTGAGCTTGACATCTTTTTTTTTCCATAGTATTCAGGACTATATTTTGCTCTGATGCTGATAATACTTACGATTGAACCAAAAAAAAAAATGAAATCATTGCCTATCAACACTTCTTAGCACGGAATTACGCCACCTTTCAGTTCTTGAAGAAATTCAATACTACTTATGTGAATTCACCTGTTATGTTTCAGGCGTATATGGTAGCTTTCTAGGAAATCATGTTTTGAAATAGTTAGTAATAAAGGACTTTTGTTGGGTTTTTAATATCACTTAGTAAATTGTTTGCATTTTATTCGCATAATATCTATTACAAATCTTTTTTGTCTTATTTACTCAATACTTGTTGAGTATTCCTTATGTAACTAAAGCCTATATCTAAAGGTTACAATTCATTTAATCCAACCACCCAAACTAAAATTATCCATTTTAATTCTCAGTAGGAGTTGATACATTAGTTTCATATGGTACCCGATAGTTTTTAAATAATCAGCAAAAGTTTTGACCTGTCCCTTCATAAACCATGACGTTTGACGTTATGACCTATAAATGTTTAGGTTTAAGCGTTTCTAACGAAGGTAAACCCAGAATGACACTTCAAACGCACAAAATGTTAAAGTGTACACACAAGGATTTTGCAACAATACTGATAAAGGATAATTATCTATGAATAAAATGAAAAACTATCGCATTTTAAAGATATTTTGGAACAACAAATAGCTTGCGTCAGTATAAATCTTTTTAATGCCAAAATATCGTATGAACATCATTTGTGTTTTGTGCCAAATAATTGTGGCTTTTGACTAGTAACCTAGAACGTCTTCTACAAAAAGAGAATCAATAAGGGAATACTTTGGAAATTAAAAAAGGTACGAAACTGTCGACTATACATTTATTTCCTGCTGTGAAGTTTGAAATTGTTGGACCTGTATCCTATAACATGAAAGGTTAAGTTTGTAGGACTCTTGGTCTTCTTTGAATAGTTGGGATTGTTAAACCTACGGTCTGTGACATGGTATAATATGCTTTAGTTTGTACAGATCTTCTAATGTAAAACATTTTGTAATAATACTATTTAATAACGTGTTATATAAAATCAGAAATATAAATGTGTTTTTGACCATGATTTTTTTTTATCACTGATTATTAAAATACTTGTTTGATATCTGCTAATGAAAGCATTGCAGAGCCCAGATGGTTCTTCAATAACAATATTTTATTATCATCTTGAACATAATGGTAATCCGACAACTTATTTGATCAATAATTATCTCTTTTCCGTGCGACAGTAGATAATATAGAGGAAGAGTTAAAGTTTAAATTCTAGGTATATGAGAACACGTATAAACAAGATGATAATAATAATATTTAGTTATTGAACTGAAATGTATATGGTGTAACAAGATGATGTAGGTACTTGATCAGGAAATGCTGACCATTTCGGAACACCAGAGTTCAGCTCCCAGGTTTGATGGGGTTCGTGTTGCTGAATTTTTAGTTTTCTGTGTGTTGTTTTCTGGAATAGTTTTGTCTTTTTGTCGTTTTTCGTGCTTTCCATGGTTTTGATTGTCCCGCTTTGCAACTTTTCGCTAAATACTACCATTAAGATCCCATTTTGAACTGAAAACTCTAGCAATGTCTGTCGGTTTCGTGTGTCGTTTAGTCGCTCACATACAACAAAATTCTCCTTTTATTTATGATACAGTGAAATATACCCTACATTCACCAGTTGTGGTATAATCTACTGAGCTGAATGGAGACGACTATCAATTAAATATAAAGCCATCGCAAAAATTGATAGAGGAATAGAATGTAGTATACAATGTATGTTTGTCTTTTTGCAGATGGTTCTTCCAACCGGGTTTGAATTTTTCACTGAACCTGACAGTCTGCCTAGCTGTATAGACCCTCATACATTAGCCACACCCAGAACAGCTATTGCTGGACTATTTGGTTCTAAGCGATCACGATTACAACCTACAATATACAGTGTAAGTGAACAGTTTTCACCAAATGTTCATTTGCCATGGACATGTACATTTGAAACATTCTGGAAGGACTTGGGCGAAAACCATTTTCCACGTTTTATCCAAGATGGAATTTGTAATTCTGGTGCATGTTGGTATGGACACTACTTCTGCCAGCCTGTCGTATACAAGATGGATATTATATTTAGACAATTCAGAGACCGATGTATAGATAGAAATCTGCCAAATATTTTAGCTTCCGATTGGAGATTAAAAGAAGTTAACATAACAGTAGCATGTCTTTGTTCTAGAAGTTGAATTTACAGATCACTTCAATAAAGTATTGCATCTCATAATAAATAAATATAATTGCTTGTCTGGATTAATAGAAAATATATCACACAAAATTAGAAATCAATGTCACTGTAATATTCCTCTTTTACAAGAACCCAAAATAATTAAATATCATCCATATTTAATCGAATTTTCAACTCATCACTTCAAAAATAGGAGAAAAGTACCGGTATACCAATTTCAGCATTTCATCTGGTGCCTTTCTTGTATTCATGATCGAATTCATGAATCATGTTACCCTAATGATTGCAATTACAAAATGTAATTCTATATAATATGGATACCTTACAGACTGTTTCAACTTAGTACCAATTTTACTAGAACCTAATCTTTATGACCATGAATATAGATAAACCCTGGTCAATAAGGGAGCTTATAAATGATCTTTGTCTTACAAATACATAGCAATCATCAAAATGGGAATTTAAAGAAGACACACCAAACACAAGTCCTCATAGCATCGTGGTATAGGTTTTATGGTACTAATGTATAGATGTAGTTTAAATCATATTAGCTAACCTTTAGCATGAAAGCAATATGATGTGGTTACCATATATTATGTAGGTATTGTGCGGTTTATCACACGAGAACAACAGAAGATTCCAAATATCGTTTATTTTAAGATTCAGTTTGGACATTTGACTATCTGTAAAAAAGAAATGTATAAACATGAGAAATGATGATAGTTTTCTGTTTTACTTATGACTTCATCTGTAATTTTACCAGTTGTGTCATGTTTCCGAATGTGACATTTTGACTGATGAGGATTCGTATATTGTGTGATCCATACATAGTACTAGACGCACTGGTCTCGCTTCTCTTTGAGTTCATGTGATTCCCTCGGATTTTGTTTGTTAACTTCATTTGTCGTCTTAATCGATTAAAGAGATTTGATAATCGGCAAACTACTGTTGTCTATATTTCGTCCTATCTACGTAGTTATCATATCTTTCTATCTGGTGGGATGAAAAATTATGCGGGCAGTTTTTAAAATGACTGATTTTTTTTATTAAAAAACATTTTATGGCAGATTTTATAAATGGTTATAGCTTACAAACTCATGATGGTGAGGCATATAATAAAAAAACGTCTTTGAATATGTGGGATGACATTGGTACAGCAGTGTTTTATAAATTCTCATCTATTTATATCACTACTATTGATACAATATCATACTTTCAGGTTTGCATAAGTATGATATTGTTGGGTTCCTTGTTAACCTGAAAAATGTTTTATTGAAGATTGGATGGTAATATGGCAAGTTTGGGATTTTTACAATCACCGAGAATCTAAGTGCTTCTTGTTAATAGATCTTAATTTGATTCGACATGTTTGGTCTGAAAGTCCTCTTTTTCAATTTGGTTTGATGAAAAATTATGAGGGCAGTTGTTAAAAATGTCTGCTTTTGGTAAGATGAAAAATCGGGATAAATCGTACTTTGTAAACAATCACTCTGATTCAAACAAAAAATTCTCTGAAACTGACGTTATCAAGATGCTTGATTTCTTGATTGACAACATATTTGTTACGGTTGGAGGACGTGTTTTCATCATACAATCGGCATTCCTATGGGAACCAACTGTGCTCTTCTTCTTGTCGACTTGTTCTTTTATTCTTATGAGGATGACTTCATACAGGAACTTCTTAGAAAGAAAGAAAAGAAGTTAGCAGTATCCCTTAATTTCACTCTCCGCTATATAGATGATGTTCTCTCACTAAATAATTCAAAATTTGGTGACTATGTTGAACACATCTATCCCATCGAACTTGAGATAAAGGATACAACAGATATAGTTAAGTCTGCCTCATATCTTAACTTACATCTAGAAATTGACAAAGTGTGTCGGTTGAAAACAAAACTTAACGACAAAAGAGATGATTTCAGCTTTCCAATTGTGAACTTTCCATTTCTATGTAGCAAAATTCCAGCAGCGCGCGCCTGCATACGGAGTATATATCTCCCAGTTGATACGATACTCCAGGGCTTGTATTTCCTATCATGATTTCCTTAATAGAGGGTTGCTGCTCACAAGGGAGCTATTAAACCAGGAGTTCCAAGTGGTCAAGTTGAAATCATCCCTTCGTTAATTTTACGGACGCCATCACGAGTTGGTTGACCGTTATTGAATATCTGTTTCACAGATGACGACGGATATGTTCCAATTGTCGTGTCTTCAATCCCGTTCCCTTCCCCGAATGTGACCTACCGAATTAGACATATCACCGGGCTTTTACTTACATGAGCAACACGACGGGTGCCACATGTGGAGCAGGATCTGCTTACCCTTCGGGAGCACCTGAGATCACCCCAGTATTTGGTGGGGTTCTTGTTGCTCAGTCTTTGGTTTTCTATGGTTTTTCGGTCATTTTGCTTGAACATTATGCAGTTTGATATTTCCTGTAGCATTATAAATATACATTGTATCTAAAAAACTGAATAATATAAAGGAAAATGCAAAACGACTCAGTACTATAGCTGCTAATCAATATTTTCTTGCACATACACACGACAAAGTAATAAACACAAGGAAGTAGATATATCGATGCCAGAATCAGATAATCTGAGCAACTGTTTTGCTCAGTCTTTAGTTTTCTATGTTGTGTTTTGTATACTGGTGTTTGTCTTTTGGTCTTTTTCTTTTTGCCATGGCGTTGTCAGTTAAATTTCGACTTATGAGTTTGAAAGTCCCTTTGGTATCTTTCGCATTTCGTTGTTTGTACGTATCTTTTTCGGAGAAATCAGGTATTGATGGTTGGTGCGGTCTATTGTCAATTTTTTTTTCAAAGATTGAACAGTGACCTGTCATTGTCCAAGTTTTTGTCCTTTGTCTTTAATAGATCATAATTGTCGCTCATTGGCAATCATGGTACATTGCCTTATTCATGGTATCAAGCTTCCGGAAACATGAATATAAAGAACCACACCAATGTAATTTAAAACAAATTATATTCATTTTATGAAGCGTCTCTATTTGCATATTAACGAATCATAACTTGAAAATTGGTCAAGAATACCAAATAATAGACCCTTAAAAACTATTCAAATAACTATGTTAAGTCTATATGTATTTATTTATGTAAATAATTGAACATAAGTATATCAAAGTGATATGAGAACATAATCAGCGAAACAGAAGTGCCTTAGTGAGGGGTGCACTTGCCCCCATTCTCAAGGGTGGACATTAAGTTGCTCACTCCCCTACCAACATCTCAGGAGACAAAACAATCAAAATAAGAGAGGCGGTGAAAAAATACACTTTATTTTGGGCTTAATGTCCTCTAAAAAAGTAAAATCACGAAATAGAACAGTTTGTTTTTGTAGATGGATATTTTTTTTCACTGTCAACCTTTTAACCTGGTTGTGTTCTGAATCATTACACATTACGTATTACCCATTTCCCCCCTATTCATTTGCTTCAGCCATCTTCCATTTCGGCATCTTTCAGTGTAAAACATTTTACCTATCTGCATTTGGTTAAAAATGTGGGTTATACTTGAATGAGACATCAACCAAACGTTATTCAATAATAGTCAAACGTTTATGTCCATCGTTCAACGGACATCATGAAGAACAAAATGATGGCTTTAATGGTATCTCTGCATGTAAAATTAATGTATCTGATGCGAACTTTATCATAAATAGATCTAATAAAAATAATTAAAAGATTTTTTTTTAAATGGGAAATTTCTGTTTTATAGAATCGTAAGGAATGTGGTGTCGTATACTAAAAAAATGACTGCTGACGTAGATAAACTGATCCTCTATGGATCGAAGCTTAATAAAACTAATGAACTCTAGAAATAGTTAATTTGTCACATTTGCAATCATACCAATTCTCCTTATTCTATATTAAAATACATTATTTTTGTGCTAAGCTTTGTAACTAAATTTGAAAATCAGTTTCTTAATAGTCGAAAGAACATTAATAAAAACAGATTTATGTGTACTTTAACCTTCATTGGGCACAGATATAAAACGAAATAAGGCTAGTACATAATGGAAATGTTATTGTGTTCAATATAAGCATTAGATCCTTCGTTGATCCCACGGGTTTATCTACGATATGTCGTTTAGTAGTAGGAATTAGCGCTGGAATTTGCAATTTCAATTTTGAGAACTGTGAATCCTTTACAAATTTTGTTGATTTCGTGGGTGAAAGTTAACCACGAATTTAAATGTTCAATGAAATGCAAATTTCTATAGACTTTTATATAGATATAAGACGATGTGGTATGAGTGCCAATGAGACAACTCGCCATCCAAGTCACAATGAAAAAAGTAAACAATTATAGGTCAAAGTACGGCCTTCAACACGGAGGCTTGGCTCACACCGAACAGCAAGCTATAAAGTGCCTCAAAAATGACAAGTGTAAAACCATTCAAACAGGAAAACCAACGGTCTAATCTATATAAAAAAACGAGAAACAAGAAACACTAATGAACCACATCAACACACGACAACCACTGAACATCAGGTTCCTGACTTAGGACAGGTGCAAACAAATGCAGCGAGTTTAAACGTTTTGATAGGCGCCAACCTTCACCCTACCTGAAACAATAGTGTAACATCACAACATAGAAGATGCAGACTTAAGCAAGACCAATAAATCAAATATTCACAAAAGTTCAATTCTTTCTCAATCTTCGAAAATTGGTATCCATGAAATTAAATGAATCCACAGTATTTCGTCGTCCTTCTTCGCATTTAAATAAAAAATTAACTGAATTATTCCAAGTCACGTAATAATGTGTTACCAAATAGAATGGTTTAACATATATGGCAGGTATAAGAATATGAGATATAGTGTATACGTCAATAAAATTGCAGCCAAAAGACACAATAACCAACATACATCTAGAGTGCCACATAAGTCTTCGAAAATAGACTGTTTTTATAAACAATATATAAAGCGCTATATTGTCCCGAGTCTATTCAACTTGAGAATGAATTAAACAGAAACACAGAAAGATCCGCCTTCAACACTAAAATAACCGAGAAAAAATTATTGAAATTTGACATTTTAAATTGATTGTAATTTGGTGAACACATTTCGATATTTCATATCAAATTTAATTTCATTTCCCTTATGATTATGGTTATTTGCTAATTTTATCGTCCTAAAAGGTACTGGTCATTTACAAAAAAAAAAAAAAAAAAACGGGATGTACACAGCTCATTATATTATGTAATATTAAATCGGTTACATTTTCTGGTTTCAATAATTGATGTAAGCGATGAAACATTATCAATAGTGATGCGTCCTTGCCTGAAACTGTTTTTAACATCACATAAAATGTTATTATCTGATTCCAATTCATTATTAGAGAGGGGAAAGATACCAAAGGGACATTCAAACTCATAAGTCAAAAAAAAAAAAAAAAACTGACAACGCCATGGCTAAAAAAAGAAAAAGACAAACAGACAGACACTAGCTAGTACACATACCCAACATAGAAAACTAAAGACTGAGCAACTAGAGCCCCACTAAAACTGGGGGTGATCTCAGGTGCTCCTGAAGGGCGAGCAGATCCTACTCCACATGTGGCACCCGTTGTGTTGATCTTGTTAGTACAAACCCGGTGATAAAGTCTAATTCGGTAGGTCGCATTCGGGAAAAAGGGGTCGGGATTGTAGTTACGACAATTGGAACATATCCGTTGTCATCTGTGAAACGGATATTCCATAACGGTCAACCAACTCGTGATGGCGTCCGTAATATTTACGAAGGGACGATTTCATCTTGACCACTTGGAACTCCTGGTTTAATAGCTTCCTTGTGAGCAGCAACCCTTTATCAAGGAATTCATGATAGGAAATACAAGCCCTGGAATATCGTATCAACTGGGAGATTTATACTCCGTATGCAGGCGCTGCTGGAATGTTGCTAGATAGAAACGGAAAGTTCACAATTAGGAAGCTGAAATCATCTCTTTTGTCGTAAAGTTTTGTTTTCAACCGACACACATTGTCAATTTTTAGATGTAAGTCAAGATATGAGGCAGACTTAACTGTATCTGTTGTATCCTTTATCTCAAGTTCGATAGGATAGCTGCGTTCAACAGAGTCAACAAATTTGAATTATTTAGTGAGAGAGTATCATCTATATAGCGGAAAGTGAAGTTAAAGGATACTGCTAAATTCTTTTCTTTATTCCTAAGAAGTTCCTGTATGAAGTCATCCTCATAAGAATAAAGAACAAGTCGGCAAGAAGACGAGCACAGTTGGTTCCCATAGGAATGCCGATTGTTTGTTGAAAAAACATGTCATTTAAACGTAACAAATATGTTGTCAATCAAGAAATTAAGCATCTTGATAATGTCAGTTTCAGAAAATCTTTTGTTTGAATCAGAGTGATTTTTACAAAGTACGATTTATCCCTCCCTACGACAAGAAAATTGTATATACGTAGGCCATTCTGTTTTATGAAACAAACCAGAGCCAACTCTTTCAATTTGTCTTTTAGTTTGGAATGGGTAATACTTGTGTTAAGTGTAGAAAAGTCAAATGTGTTAAAACTATTGCAAGATGAAAGAGTCTTAGATTGTATATACTCTAAAAGATCTTTGATTTTTTTTAGTATCCACATTTGAGTCACACCACCTCAAGAATAGGTAGTTTCAATAACTTTGAAGCCCGGCTTTGACTGCTGATAAAATGTTAATAATTTAGATAGAAATTCCAAAGGAACAAAGAACAGACCTATGATTATCAAGGATTTCTTCCTTGGTGAGTGTCGTGGGGGTATATGTTGAGGTTCCAAGTGAAATGTCAATACCTAATTCATTTATCAACCAGTTTATGTAATGTGATTTACACACAAATACGATGTTGTTTTGGGCTTTATCTGTGGGGACAACAACATATTTGTCATGAAGGTAGGACAGGTGTTTTGCAACGTTTGGGTCTTTAAAGATTGATGTAGCATAGGTATTCATATTTCCATTCAGTTTTTTTTTAATTCTGATTTGTATCAACGACCTCACAGCCTTTATCCATTCGAAAAGTCATCTACGTCTTCTTTTTTGCACTTAACCCATTGTTTGGCATAATCCTCGACTGAATATATCAGTATTTTAAAGTTGTGTTTCCAATTGATGGATTTAGGCTCATGATATTTCTGGCCTTTGGATAGCACATTTCGCAGAGAAGTGTCATTGACAATTTTCAGATCACTAGTAATAACGTGGCCAGCTGGATTATATATGAATGGGGAACTAGCACAGGTGCATTCAGGAGATTTAGACTTGAAGTCGTCAATATTGAGATCCGTCAACAGGTGTTTGTAATTGAAAATTTTAGTTGCAATTGGTTTGGTATAGGTATAAAAAATGATAGGTACAGACTGATTTTTAAAAAAGGGAAGTATTTTCGAGTGAACTGATTTATGATGAAGGATAGTGTCCAAGTTGATGGCATCGAGACCTTTGTTGGCAAAACAAGTTTTAGAAAGGATCTGTTCTCCTTTTCATCTTTTCCAATGCGAACTGGTTTAAAAGTCTGTGACTTGCAATATCCGAGATGATAGCTGTTAGCTTTTATTGGTTTGAATGGGGGTTTGTTACAGTGGCTTCCAATTGCTATTATTTAACACATTGCAATAGAGTTCATAACATACAGAAATCAACGTGACCCCTGTAATTCATCGGATATCTGAGAATGTTTGTAGACGATTTCGGAATAGGTTGTATGATCCCTTTAGTTCAAATCTCTGGAATCATTCACTTCAGATAAAAAGCAACAAAGGATAGCCTAGTATAAAATGAATCACACGAGAAGAGACCTTGTTTTACAAAAGTAAATTATTTCTACTTTGATTTACTTCAAATCCCAGGAAAAACTATCAAAGGTAAATAATTAATTGCTGAAGATTTGACAAATTATTAATACGCTAGATGGTTTTCATTACCGTATTTGTGACCTGATTTAACATTTACCACTACAAAGAAAAATGCTTAAACAAAATCACAATCGACATATGAAACAACCGCAAAACTTAAAAAAACGACGAAGGGTTAAACAATACTCTATCAGAAATAACATAATGTGTACTAGGAACAAGGCTCTTTCTTGCGTCAGTAATAGCAATTGGTGCTTCACTAGAAGAACCTGTCGTATTGGTCCTTGTACGGATATATTCAGTGATACGTCTTTAAAAAACATCAAAGTATTCTTCTTTATCAATATATGAGAGGTTATTTACACTCAATGAGGGAACAGAAAACGTATATTGGAAATAAAAAAAAATATAGGATTGAGATTTAAAAAAACTTAGTTCAGTTCAAATTTAGGAACCTTGGATCTTAGTTGTCGTATGCCATATGTTAATTGACAATTTGGTAATATTTGATTGTTTCAATTCATGATAAACAGCTTTTATTGTTTTTCTTGCGATTTAGAGTTTGTTATCTGTGCTTTATTGA
Source organism: Mytilus coruscus (assembly GCA_017311375.1). Taxonomy (NCBI): domain Eukaryota; kingdom Metazoa; phylum Mollusca; class Bivalvia; order Mytilida; family Mytilidae; genus Mytilus; species Mytilus coruscus. The sequence continues at coordinate 62,774,743 of CM029607.1, read as the reverse complement.
AGATTTAAAGTTGCCCTCTAAATGTCTTTTGTTATTTTTGTTTGATGGGTTGCTATAACATTGACTTCATCCCACATCTCCTTTTTATTCATATCTCCTACGACCAGATAGATATTAAAAACAATACTAGATTTGTCGTTTGTGTTCACCGAAAACTCTTAAATTGCATTACAATTTGTCTGACTTTTATAAATAACCGTTGTTAAATGATATCGGATATTCATGGGGTAATTCAACTCTTTTTAAAGTTTTTTAAGCATATGTCGAACATATTTCAACTTTAAGTTTTTTTTAATGTACTTAATTGAAACATACGGAAGTGTCAAAGAGATATAGCTTTAAAAAAATTAGCATCGACTTTTTTAGTCAACATATGCATTTTAATATTTCAATTTTATAAATTTTGACATTGAAAAAAGTTCAATGTTACTTTTATTTTTAGTTTGTCTCTTATGCGCTACCACAAAACAAATATGTGTTCATATATTTTGTACGCCAAATAAACGTGAAAAGAGGTCAGAGAATTGTGACTCATATTTGTATTTTAGAATATCCCTATATTATCCTTTACAGAGATATTATATTTTCAGTTTGGATCAAGTAAAGTCATGATGAAAAACATCGTTTAACTTTCGAAATGCTTCTGCATGCTTATCATTATTTGTAATTCAGAAATTGATTGTTTTGTATTTCAGAAAATAACCATTTTGATTTAATTTTCTGAAATATTTTAAATTCCGTTGTACTTTAGAAACCTTGTTCCAAATTGTCTTGTATCGATAAACGTCAATCTTGCAAATTTGAAGTATTAAGGGCTTACGATAAAGTTACAGGGGAGGTAATGACGTCGCTAACGTAAAATGCAATTTTCGCGACGTCAAGTTGTGACATATCGGGAAAAAGATGCATTTTTCGACTGATTTTAATCATTCAGACTGATTTAACTCGAAAATGTGTTCATGGACCCTCTTTTTAAAAATGACATTTGGCTTCATTATGTGTGAAGATTATTTGTGCCAATTTTTATAAACATTTCACCGATGTAATGTTTTTAAATTAGATAAATATACAGAAAGAAATGCCGGTTTTTGAATAAAATCAGGAAAGTGTAAAACAAATGAATTACTTCCAAAGAATTTTTACACAAATTCAAAGACAACTTATGTAGAGAAGATATTGGAAATGTTTTTACAAAAATCCGCTTGCGTTTATCTATTCACAAAAAAGTTTGGTATTTCTTTCCATAGGATAGAAATATCCAAGAAACCGAAATTTCCAGTAAATTTCAAATCGATCCCATTTATTTCTAAAAGTAGCACATGAAGGTATAATTTTTATTACATATTTGAATTGACTAGGTGAACAATAGCTTGTATGCAAACTTTCGTCAAAAAATCACCGTGGGATCAAAACTGTATGGCATGCCCTTAATGATTTAGGACGTATTAGAAAAGTAAGAGGCGTTAATAGCTGAAATATATGTAGTAAATGTTATAAGTGGTTATACCACACTTAATCTTATTAAGAGATAAATTTTTATTCTTAAAGTCAAAAAAAAAAAAAAAATATGCAATATAAAAATAACAATCCCATATAAACATGAATTTTCAATATTTGAACATACTGGAGTTTCTTGTTGACACCTAAATAATCTGATATTCATTTCTTTACACGAAAATCTCCATCATTTTAGTCATGCAAACGTCAAAACTAATAAGGGACAGACAAATAAACTAATCATACCAGGATTAAAATGTTGTATGTCATACGCGTGTTTTGTCTGCAAAAGACTCATCAGTGACGCTCGAATAAAAAAGTTAAAAAAAGCCAAATAAAGTTCGAAGTTGAGGAGCATTGATGACCCAAATTCCGTTAGGTTTTATCAAATAAAGTTAAGGTAATTAAATCCCGGGGTAGAAAATCCTTAGTTTTTCAAATAAAAAGTGACCACATAAATGATAATTCATATCAACACGAAAGTACTGATTACTGGGCTAGTGATACTCCCGAAGAGTTAACCTCCACCAGCAGTGGCATCGACTACTGGGCTGGTGATACTCTCGAGGAGTTAACCTCCACCAGCAGTGGCATCGACCCAGTGGTTGTAAATAAACTAATCTTAGATACCAGGAATAAAATGATGTACGCCAGACGCACGTTTTGTCTACAAAAGACTCAATAGTGACGCTCGAATAAAAAAAAGTTAGGAAAGCTAAATAAAGCACGAAGTTGAACAACATTGATGACCCAAAACACTAGCAGTGGCATCGACCCAGTGGTTGTAAATAAACTCATCATAGATTCCAGGATTAAAAAAGTAGTGTGATTTTTAATAACTTAATACAAATATCAGCAAAACTGCACAGATTATCACACGAAAGGAAGGTGTGAATTGAATCTGCACTGTTGCATCGGTGATTTTCCAATTGTAGCGTTCAAAAAGGTACTGAAGTTAAATTAATCTCTTTATAATGTGTAAAAGGTCGAATATGGTAAACTAAAATAAACAACTGCGCCATGAGCGCATGATACGCCCGTCGTCTTGTGTGTGAATTTTTATGCAATAAGCAAAAATAGTTTCTGACATACGGCGTGACATGCGAAAACCCCTTTCTTTTTACAAAACACTCAATATCTCTAAATAAAATTTTGAATCAAAACCAAAAGTATACAGGTCTTTAGATTAGTATAAATAAGAAGTGTGTAAAATTTTAAGCAATAATCATGAATCGTTTTGAGATACGGCGCGACATGTGAAAACCCCTTTAAAAAAAATCAATATCTCAAAATAAAATTTTGAATCAAAACCAAAAGAATACAGATCTTTAGATTAATATAACTAAGAAGTGTGTAAAGTTTTAAGCAATAATCATAAATCGTTTTTGAGATACGGCGCGACATGTGAAAAACCCCTCCCCCTTTTTTTACAAAATACTCAATAACTCAAAAATAAAATTTTGAATCATCACCAAAATGTATACAGATCTTAAGGTTAATATAACTAAGAAGTGTGTAAAGTTTTAAGCAATAATCATAAACTGTTTTTGAGATACGGCGCGACATGTGAAAAACCCCTCCCCCTTTTTTAACAAAATACTCAATATCTCTAAAATAAAATTTTGAATCATCACCAAAAAGTATACAGATCTTAAGATTAATATAACTAAGAAGTGTGTAAAGTTTTAAGCAATAATCATAAATTGTTTTTGAGATACGGCGCGACATGTGAAAAAACACACACCTGTTTTAGTTACTAAGTCCCGTAACTCAAAAGTTTTAATCTTATTTTCACCAAAAGTATACCGATCGTTTGACTATCATAAGAAACAACTATGTTAAGTTTCATGAAATTTGGATAAGTCATTCTCAAGTTACGGTGCGACATGTTTACGCCGGACAGACAGACGGACAGACGGACGGACACCGGACATTTGTTTACCATATTACGTCTCGTCAAAATTGACGGGCGTATAAAACTGGTTAAAACTGCAAACATTTATTTGTTGACCTAAAGATGTATTTCTTATTGTGTTTACTTTCACATTAAAGTATACTCTATTTCTCACTCTGTTAATACATATCATTATTCCAAAGCATAGTTATTGGACAACAGCTGAGAAAGACCAGATTTTACACTTAGAGCTGTCTGTTAAAGTTTTAAATTCATAATCCTCTCTTATATTCCAGACCACCGCCTTTCCTTTTCTGTTGACTGATTCCATCTGGTTCCCGTATTTGTCCATATTCAGATTACAAAGATCGTACGGAATGCAAGATCCTTTTTCATAGGCAAAATATACACCCATTATATCACCTTTTAGTGCACTTATTTGTTCGGCAAAAGGAACGGAAACTTTTCGCTTTCTATCGTGTCGACTTTTGTCAATAGTATTCCGTCCAATAAGAGTGAACCTGTGGAAATTAAACATAGGAGTGTTGAAACAGATATTATAAAATGCCAAAAATAGTCGAACGTTAATTTTGTTGGGTTTTATGAACTGCCCACTTTTCGAATTTACCTTGGAGCGGTATTTACTAGTTAATACGTTTTTTTCAATTCACATATGTACGAAATGTTGAGTGATCGACATCTAGCAGCGAATTCCGTTCATACCATTTTTTGGTTTCTTAGAGCCGTCCTGATCTTGCAGTGAGATCATAGTTTTCTCCATGATAAAGACCTCACTGTTACTTTGAAATTAAGATTGAAAAACAAGCAATATTCTTGTGCTATTGGTTTTTTCTTGAGCGTGCAGTGTTTTGGGTCATGAATAATTACACGATATTCTTTTACATTACAAAATATATAATTTAGTATACATACCGTCCTTCATCAATAGGTCTCCAAATACTGAAAGTTACCTCACAGTCAACCATTGAATAGAACATCCAGGCAACAACTTTTCCTGATTTATGAATGCGCATGGATGTGTTGTTCCCTATAAACATTTTTCTTTCATTTGCTAGCATACGTCGCGAGCGGAGTGACAGGTCATTGTTTCTTGATTGCACTAAGTGGCTCTCTGAAAACATGTATCACCATCAACGAATATGGTTTTAAGGATATGATAAAAGGAAGTTATATATGTCAATGTGACAGCAACCCAACGATAAAAACAACAAAAAGACATATAGAGGACAACTTCTATTCTCTTAGTCTAGGATCTTTTTTTAATTCAACGGTTTTTGAAAATTATAAAAAAAACAAATGAAACAAGATTGAAAATCTAAAATAAGTGTTAGTTAATTTACGCCTTGTACTACACTAATAATTTTTGTAAACTAAATTAGACTCAATTAAAAATATGCAATTTGCCGTGAAGACCGACTGAAGCCAGAATACTCGCCGCCCAGATGAAAAATGAAATATTTTGGAAACCTTCGGAGCAATGCAAGAATCGAACGCGCAGTGTGTTCCTGTGGTCATGTAGAAACTAATTTTCATTACTTCCCGAAATATCCAAAATATGATGAAGTTCGAAGGGATACTATCGGGACAGTCTCTGGTATTAACTTTATTTTAATAAGATTATATTATACGGGGACAATTTAAAGTCTGATGAGGACAATATGTAAATATTTCATAAAGCTTTGGAATATATGAATAAAACAAAACGTTTTGTAAGTTAACCCAGTATATGTATTTAATAGTTTAATACACTGATGTTAAATCGAGTGGATCGTCCGTAATCGACTATAATCGGACATGTGTGGTGGGTTCAGTGACTGGCTCTTAAGAAATTAAAGTTAACTGTTTTGTTGATAGTCTTTTTGTGTTTTTTTCTCTCTTTTTACGTTTTTGCTTTTTTTTGTTTTGCTTTATTTGGGGTGGGGGTTATTGACAGATATTGTATTATATGTTACATTAAACTGTATATACTGTTGGCACGTTGTATCGTTTGTTTTTGTTTTTCGGGAGACGAATTAATAAAAGTTTTTCCAAACTTGTTCCCGCATCCCATTTTTGACTGCTATGTAAAATTGTACTATTATATAAATAATACATAGCTGAGAGGGTGATAGAGCAGATTGTTACCCCGAGAAAGAATCGTCATCAACCAAGGCGAAGCCTAGGTTGAAAATGTTTTTCAGGGGTACGAATCTGCTATAACCCTCTCACCAATGTGTTATTTAATTTATTATAATGAATGTTCTATCATTATTGTCTTTTAAATTTTAAATTGAAAGTACTTATCTATGACGTGATGTACACAGCAATGTTAAAGTTCAGAATTAAAAAAAAAAAAAACAAAAGTGAAGCAAGATGTATTTTTTATTTTGAAAAAAAAACTTCTGAGTCCAAAACGTAGAACTTGAGCATTGTTTTTAAAATAATTAATTTAAATTCAATTCATTGTCCTTTAAATCATCGATTGTGATTGGTCTGCACGAGAGGGTGACATTCAAAACATTGTCTCCCGCTGAGCCATGGATAGAGTAAATTTTCTCCCTCGTATCAGCCAATCAAAATCTGGCATTTTAACGTGAAGTATAATAACATATAATAAACTGTTTAAACTAAGAACCGTTTCTGGGTAATTATGCCAAACGTCATCCTGAATATAGCAGTATCAGAATAATACGATAAGAAATTTTTGACTGTACGATGTCTGCGGCTACAGTTAACACCTAGACAATTTTTTCACACATCCGCGAAAAAAAATATAGGCATAGCAAACATCAGGCTACCTGACATACCAAATCATACTTGATTGGCCCATACACAATGTGATTGAAACGTTCAGACAGTACGTTTTTGCTATACTGCGACATCGTAATATCTTATATTAGTCACAAATAAGATAAAACTGTTATTATTTATAATATTGGAGTTTTAGTCACACCCGTACCCTAATATAGATAATAGACTCATATAAAATCTTTGCACAAATAGAAACATATCTTGTTCCCATTTTTTTAAATGGCCGTTGCTCATAATTTAACAGCAAGATCGCAAAATTATACAGTTACAGCAGTTTTAAAGTATTTTTAAATGCACAAAATTTAAATGACCTATATGTAAAATGTAAGACAATATTCAAACAAATTACATGTCTAATTTATATTTGACTATTATGAATTATTGTCTTGTGCGCACAGGCACTTGTCTCTGAAAACATTACCTATATTATTAGTTACATGGTGTGTTGTGACCTAATACGATACATATAGGGTCAGTAAATTCCATATGGGGTGAGAACGAAGTTCGAATCCCCATATGGAATTTACTGACCCCATATATATCGTATTAGGTCACTAGCACACCGTGTAACGAATTTATCTTACAGACTATCTTCACATGTGGTATTTAGACTAGCGGCCTATCAAAGTGAATAGTCGTCAATACTTAGTATTAAGAACCTACTTCCATTTGTCTATACAAAAAACAAATGCCAACAATAACAATTTGTTAGCTTTAAATTTGTTTTATGAAATTATTTCAATCGTTCATTATCAATTTCTTCGTCTGTTGAAACCTTTCAGATTTCTTTTTTGTTTTGAAAGTGAAGGTACTCCTTACTAACCCCATATGGTAACTAACCCCATATTTTTTAGGACACCCTATATCAAATATATGTAGTCACCACGTGTAGTCCTTTAACCAATCATATCCCCAGAAATTTATAGGAGGTAAGATAAACTTTAATATAACATGTTATGAAAGATACCAGAGGGACATTCAAACTCATAAATCGAAAATAAACTGACAACGCCATGGCTAGAATAGAAAAAGACAAACAGATAAACAATAGTACACAAAACACAACATAGAAAACTAAAGGCTAAGCAAACTAAGCAAATTGCACCTATTTTGAGAGTTTTTTCATCTACTTGTATTTATGATCCAGACAACAGTTTCCATTCTGTGTTTATTTTGTAGATGTATCATTATTTTACTATATAGTTCCACCAATTCAATTTTGAATCCATATTGAATCATAGAAAAATGGGTTTGAAATGATCTCCAAACGACCCCTATGACTGTAATGAGAAGTACCCAAATTGCATCAATGCTTAAATTTAATCCGTAAAAATCAAATAACTAATGCTTTGATTGATTTCTCTAAATAATTAGAACAATTTGACAATAGTCTATGCTTACTATTCATTTTTTAATAAATAGATGCCTGAGATATATTTTATGCTCATTTAAAAAACATTGACTTTTTGTGGACGTCGCATGGCAACGTTTCTGTAGAATTTGCTTTTTCCCTGAATACTTTATCTGTTTATATATACTGTGCCCGTTTTGTGCATATTTAAATATATATTTAGCTATGTTGAGAGACGTGCAGAATGTCAAATCATAAAAATATAAATTGTTTAGTCTCTAAGAAAACTTGTAAGATTGCCGCTGCTATGGATGTAATTTGGGTACTCGGTACAATTTTGGTACTGCTGCGTTAGGTAAACACGTTTCAGAGACAAGTGCCTGTGCTTGCATATTCGGAATCATGTCATTTGAAAGATTGTTTATGATACTTTATGTTTTATCAAATTTGAAAGGGCCAAGAAAATATAAGTTAAATAGTGTGCTAGTGACCTAATACGATATATACGGGGTCAGTAAACATCGAAGCTCAAACCCCTTATGAAATTTACTGACACCGTATATATTGTATTGCGTCACTATCAAAATGTGTAACTACTTTATCTTACCGACTATTTCAACATGTGGAATTCAGACTGGTGGCCTAATAAAGCGATCAAGTCTTCAATATTAAGAACCTACTTTCATTGGTCTATACAAAAAAAATACCAACAATAACAATTTGTTAGCCTTTAATGTGTTTTCTTCATTTATTTTCAATCGTTTATCATCAATTTCTTCATCTGTTGTTTGGGCAAATTGTTTCAGATTTTTTTTCTTAAACATAATGTTGTTTTTATAAAGGGACGTAACACTGCTACTAAACGTGTATTAAAGTAAAACACTTCCACTCACTCAATATCAAATATACAGGGTATCCACGTATTCCCTTTTAACCAATGGTATTCTTAGAAATGTATAGGAGGAAACTTAAAAGATAAATGTTATCATCATGCCCTCTTTATTCTCCTTTTAATGTCGTCAGTCACTGTATAGTCTAAATAGAATAAATTACCTATGCATACTGGCGGATCACCTGTTAAACTTCCGTCTCTGAGACAAGCTCTTTTATCATTACCACTATCAAGCTCATAACCTTCAACACAATCGTATTCAAATATTCCTCCCACACGAGTTCGTAAAGCACCTCCTACTATCATAATAGTTTTCGGTTGCAATGGTGGCTTGGCACATATGGTTGCTAAAATTAGAACATTTAATTAGTATATAAACAAAATTCTAGATAGATTGATTGTGTCTTGGTTATCCTATGACTTGCGAAAATATTCCAAGATGAAAACAAATTAAGAATTAATATGATATGTTGGCTCTGCAAGGTAGGTCAACCGGAATAAGGGAGGGAAATTTAGACAGCAGGAATCATACGAAAGTGTGCTAAATAGAACCCCTCAGAGAGTTGTCATAAGGGTTCGTTAAATTGCAGTTAGCCTGGCACTGATGTATCGGATATGATGGTGTATTTATATATATAAACATCCAATACTGCCAAACGGACGCCTCTCTTTAGCAAGGATTTAATTGCTGAACATAAAGCGTTTAGGTGTATCAAAACCAACAAGGTCTACGTTGGACATCCAATTGCTTGTAATAACCGATTTGTCTGTGTAATGATTTTCATATTTAAATGTTTGTGCCGTCACAATTAAGTTTGGTTCAAAACATTGATATAAACAATATTCCGCACTGTGCGTTTTCGATAAGCTACTAAATACACTAGGTGCAGGTGTAAGTACTCTAAAACAAGTTTCACAATCTCTGCTTCTTTGAATAAGTATTTTAAATTCATAAAAGGGTGGACAGAAAGAAAAAAAAAACAATTATCAAACTGAAAGACAATAAACATTTCTATGTTTAATATTGTCGTAATAATAAATGGGTAAACCATATCTAAAAGCAATGCCTACTTCGTGATTGTTATAACTTTCTTGCTGTCGCTAATTCAATGTAATTGCATTTCGTTTGCCAGGAAATACAGCAGCTGGACGAATGTGACGTCAAAATGACTATTTACGACATGCAACCATTTTAAAAAAGAATGACACTGTATAATCTTTCGTGTGTGTTTGAAAGAGAAACAGAAAAGAACACAGAGAGAGAGAAAGAGAGATAGAGATATTTTTTATGATTTAAATAAGTTGAAATGCTATTAAGTTCTTTCTTTTTTATATCAAAACAAGTTTCATCAATGAGTTATCAATGGCATTTTGAACTCATATATGAATTGTAAAATGTCTTTTAAATACTTCCAGGTGTTATATGTTTAGAGTTTGTTCGTTTTATTTTACAAGTTTCCTGTCAAATTCCTTCAACCACGTGTAAGTAATCAGAAGATTGAAATAACCTGTTTTTTGCGATGACGTTTCAAGATATTAAACGACACGTTGACAAATATTTTGAGAATATACAAAACTTTAAACGAGATGTTTATGAAATTGTCTACCGGAAAAAAACACTAGCATAATTTATTAGGATTTGAATGCAAATTTGTACAGCTCAATTGAATACGTAATCATATATGCACAGAAAACATAATCCCATATGCACAGAAAACGTAAATGTATTTTTTGCCAGTAAATTTTCTAATAGCATATTTATATATATAATATATCTCACCAGTTCCACAGAAACCACATGTCCATGGACAATAGTCCCTGGAAAACTCTTCAAAATCTATGCACATACCAGGATCGTCATATAAAAGGTCCAAACAATCAAGTCTGTAGTCTAGGCATTCAACACGATCTATAACAGAAAGTATAAATAATAAGACATTTTCGGAAAGTCGTCTAAACAGAAGATTATACCTACACCATACCCTACGCTGACTTAAGTATAGAGGGAGAGTATCAATATGTCAAGTATTTGGAATAAATACTGATTCGATGTCGGTATAAAAAAAACAGAAAAGGAGTTTCAAAAACAGTTAAGAGAATTAAAATGGGACAACTCTCTACCAGTAAGTATAGGTTGCTTAGCGGTGGACTAAATTTTTGTATCCACGGATTAACCCGTTCAAGCATACTAAAAAAATTGATAGAGATTTAAAAAAACAACTGTTCTGAGAACAATTGTAGGTCTTTCAACTTCACATGTTGATAATTAAGGTTTAAATGAACCCTGCTACATTCTTTATATGCCTGTCCCAATTCAGGAGCCTGTTGTTCAGTGTTTGTCGTTGGTTCATGTTTGTCATATTTGTTTTTCGGAATTTTTTTTTGTTATTTTCTTATAAATTAGGCCATTTGTTTTCTCATTTGAATTGTTTCATATTTTTCATGTCTGGGGCTTTTATAGCCGACTATGCGGTATGTGTTTTTCATATTGTTGAAGGCCGTGCGGTTGCCTATAATTGCTTACATTAACTTCATTTGAACTTTGCTGGGTAGTTGTCTCACTGGCAATCATACCACATCTCCTTATTTTTATATTTTCTACAGATATTCATAACCTTTTTGAAGTTACACAAAGTAACCTTCGTATACAAAAACGGTTCCAAAAAATATAATCTTACAGAGATTCCAAAGTACATAATTTGTAGTTCTTTTCTTTGAAATAAGGGAGATTGTAAGCTACTCTTGGATTCTAATATTAACTTCATCTGATAGCTAACTCGTTACTGATTCAAAACTATATGATTTATATGGATTTCCCAATGAAATAAAGGAGATAATTGTCTTTTTCCTGTGTAAAATAATCGCCTATTCCGGTGTCATATGACTGCTTTCATTTCCCCGATTCGAAAATTTCATGGTTTCTACATACTTTTACTTGCAATGAGAGTGATCATTTGCTACTTGAGGTTTACAAAATGTCCCGTACAATTCATATGAAAGGTTGATTCACAATGATTCTAAAAATATATGGTTTCTAAACCAAACAGCTAATTTTGAATATCAAAGGGGAGAAAACTTCTATAAAACTTCATCTGAGCATTTCGACCCATAGGAATTGACAAAGTGTCATGTTGCAACTTACAATTTACTAAAAACCGTATGTTTATAACTTTAACGATGTCTGAGGGTTGTTTTAACAAACAAAAAAGTTCAAAATTAAGAAGAAGACCTTGGCCTCAATTTCCTGATTATTAACCAAAGGTATCATATCAAAAACATCTAGGTCCCAATGACTTACAATAATTAATCACCCCTTCATTTATTAGATTTAAGTTTGGTTCAACGAAATTTATACGATATATTTGGTTTACAGTTTGATTCAGAAGAAACACCGACATAGCTAGATAATACAATTAATTATCTAATTACTACACAATTGATATTAATAAGTATTGTAATTTTCATTGTTATTAATAAATGTAATGTCAGTATTACAAATCTAATCTTGAATCAATCCTAATTCTATCTTATTTTTGGGAAATATTTTTACAAATTCAAATGTGACGTCACTTTGTGCGTTGAGGCTTTGGCTAACTCGGCTGTGTATTTTTATGTGTTTGATTAAGTTGTTTTATGTAATGTATCCGTTTTTATTCTGTAGTTAGTCCCCACTTCAGTTTTATCATGTATATCTATTATATAGTCATTTTATAAAATTTACTGTTTGCAAAAGTATAAATTATTCTAAATAATAAGGATGTTCTTGTCCCAGGCAGAAAACCCTGGCCGTGTTAGGCGCAACTTTTTGGAAGTTTTGGTCCTCGGTGCTCTTCAGTTTTGTACTTGTTTTGGCTTTCAAACTTTTTTCATCTGAGCGTCACTGGATAGTCTTGTGTGGACGAGACGCACGTCTGGCGTATTAAATTTTAAACCTAGTACCTTTTGTTAACTATTATTCGTGTGTTTCTTTGTCCTATATGTTCTCCCATATTTGTATTGTAGTCCTGTCATGTAATGTTGTCATTTTAATGTTATATTTAACATTGCCATAAAAGCGGGAGGTTTGGCATGCCACAAAACCAGGTTCAACCCACCATTTTTTTCTTTAAATGTCCTGTACCAAGTCAGGAAAATGGCCATTGTTATATTATAGTTCGTTTCTGTGTGTGTTACATTTTAATGTTGTGTTTTTGTCTTGTCGTTGTTCTCCTCTTATATTTGATGCGTTTCCCTCAGTTTTAGTTTTAACCCGGATTTGTTTTTATCTCTATCGATTTATGAGTTTCGAACAGCGGTATACTATTGTTGCCTTTATTTACAGTTTATGAGTCACCCGCAACGTACGACTGATGTCACACCCAAAATGGGAAATAACTCTAATTATATGTCAACTGACTGTTTCTGCCCAAATTGAACAGACCACCCCGAGGAAGTAACGAACAATTTTGAGAACAAATTTAACGATAACTTTTACGCTGTCTAAAGAGAAGCGATAACAAGAAAAAAAATATACAGGGAGATAACCCATATGGAAAAGTGTTCAGTTAAAAGGATGAGTTTCAAAATAATCACAGCACAATCAAAAGGGGTCTTTCCACGGATAGTTAAAAGATTTAAATAAAGGCAACACTAGTGTATGTTTGTTTGAAACTAAGAAAATAATTGCGTTACATCTTCGCAAAAGACACATATGTTTACCATGATGAGCATTTTGATAAATGTCAAGCTACGTACTTAGATTTTCCTTTTTCACAAGATTAATTTAAGCATACGTCCGAGGGAAATCAAGCAAAAACTGTTGTTAACTAAAGCATTCAGACTTTTGAATATTTTTTCCTAAGTATTTGTAACTCCTTACATCGAGTAAAAGTTGATGTTTAAAGATATTTTTGTTGTTGTGTAGTGAAATTGGGGTCACAACTCTAATTTGGCATTAAAATTAGAAAGATCATAACATGTGTACTAAGTTTCAAGTTGACTGGACTTCAACTTCATCAAAAACTACCTTGACCAAAAACTTTTACCTGAAGCGGGACAAACGGACGGACGGACGGACGAACGAACGGACGAACGTACAGACCGAAAAACATAAACCCCTCTACTATCGTAGGTGGGGCATAAACAAAACGAAAATTAACATAGGTTTGCAAGGTAATAGGTGCATGCATTGTTTTTTTTTCAAAAGCAACATTTTACGACAGAAATATTCCTCAGCATTCTGTTTTTAATTTTACGTGGTAAATTTCATTCAAAATGCACTCGGTACATTTTTAATCACACAAATTATCTAAACTTAGTAAATCTGCGTAGGTTTTGTTTATTGTCGTCGTCAGTTCCTCGAATTAAGTATTAAATGTCAAATCAAAACAGTCAGGCTTACACCATATTGTATCTATGGGAAAGCTATAATACATTTCCTGTTTTCAATGATTTTCATATTACAGCATACATAATATTAGAAATCCACCTTTAAATAAGATTAATAAAATGATCAGTGTAAATACTGACAATTAAAAGCTTACTTGTCGTCCTAGGCATGGGTGTAAGGGGTCTGTATCGATTAGTTTCCTTAAAAGGTCTAATGTTAAACAGTGTTTAATAATAAAACTGCCGAACCTTTAACGAGCAAGCTACCCCACTACAAACACACATATAAAGGACAAGAACTTATAGCGACCTTTGCTAGCTTTGTTCTTTCTTTGTAGGAAGTGGCATGATACATGAAAGCTCTACTCTACCGATAGAACTGAATAGTAATACAGTTTTATAACACCTTTCCCTAACAGAAGTCACCGATTCAAATTATTCTCATTAGTTATCATTTCAGAGAAATTAAGGAGTTGAAACCTTCATTGAAATTTGAAGTGGTTCTCTTAAAAATATTTTGCTAACCCGTCAACAATAATTAATACAGTCCTCTCCAAATAATGCTCATTCGTACCATTTATGTATCTAATTATCGAACTTCTCCAAGGTTTTGATAATTGGAAACTTTCATACAAATTTATAGAAGATTAGATAAAATAACTATGCCCTGTTCCGTGCACAAGAGTTATTATAGGTTGCACTTCTGTAAATATAGACATTGTAATTTCCCATAGGAACTCCCTTTGCGGCTAAAGCTGTGCCACTTTTACTATGAAGTTTCGTAAAAAATTATATCATAGAACGGAAAGTTGACATGCACTACTTTTTTATTCAAAGGTCAGAACATAGGGCTGTGTGGCATATTTTCAACATTTATATGCCCCAAACTTATAAGAGTTTAAACTTATACTAAAATTCTTTACTACGCCTACCTTCACTTTGGGTCCCCCTCAGAATTCAATTATCGCCGCTACCATGTGTTTTTATACTGGTAACATTCCCAAGTTATTTCTCTATGAGATGAAACATAGAGATCATATCTGGGAACCAGTAGGTAAACAAAACGAAATATCTAGGAATATTATATATCTCCCCAAAAGAGGCGTGGCTTGTGAAACAGCTGTATTTACAAAGTGCAACCTATAGGATATACATTATAGGTCCCCTTATCTCAGCTTGGTTTTACTACAAACATTTTTATGAAATATATTTTGCATTAAAATATCTGTGTGAGTTTATCCTTGAAGCAGATTTACCAATTTATTACATAAATCTTAACTTGAGACAATTTGCTAATTTAATTTGCAAAGGATCTAACAAAATGAGGTCGCTATTATAGCTATCAATTACAAAGTGTTGGCTAACGGATGGGTCAAAAGCTTTATACGTAAATACTCTCTGCTGTAAATGTGTATTTGTTCCGCATAATATATGTTCAAAATTATAAATCTATTTGATATATATGTTGTGTACAAGTTATCATTTTGTACAAATTATAATTTGTACAAAAAAAATGTACTAATTATAATTTGTATTTTGACTTTGTACAAATTGTAATTTGTACAAAAAGTGCTTGTACAAATTACAATTTGTACAAAATTTGACTTAAATTCACTTATAGCTTGTACAATGATTTATAGAATAGATTTTGTTATAAAAAAGCATTGATACACACTATAGAATTTGTATTCAATGACCACACAATAAACATTATTTACAAAAAACAAAAATACTCAGATGGAGACAGGAAATGTAATTGATACATGCATGCTAGTTAATTCATTCTGATAGTACAATAGAAATTGGCCCAAGTGACAATTCTGATAGAAAAAATAAAAATTGGCCTCAGTGACAATTCTGATAGTATAATAGAATTGGCTCCAGTGATAATTTTGATAGTATAACAGAAATTGGCCCGGTGACAATCAGGATGACACTGACGTTGAAGCACCAATCATACGTGCAAGGAAGGGTGCGCTGTCCGGCCAGCAGATCCAAGCCGAATATCTAACCAAGAAAACGTAACGGAAATTATCAGAACTTTCTGTAGGGGATAATGTCATTTTACCAATTCCTCAGTATGATTGTGCCCCAACTGATCCTCGAAATATCGTAGGAGCTGCCAGTAACTGCGAGTACTCTCAAATCGTACTTTCTTGTTTATTTGACCTGTTGATACTTATTGTAATGCTTTTTTGTTATTTAATGTTTACTTATTCAGGGCCATTGTTATATTATAGTTCGTATCTGTGTGTGTTACATTTTAATGTTGTGTTTTTGTTGTGTGGTTGGTCTCCTCTTATATTTGATGCGTTTCCTTTAGTTTTAGTTTGTAACCCGGATTTGTTTTTATCTCTATCGATTTATGAGTTTCGAACAGCGGTATACTACTGTTGCCTTTATTTAATTATTGAATCTGGAGAATATGGGTACCGCATTGGAACAGCTGTAGGAATATTAACAGGATGTTTGTCGAGAAATCATATTGAAGCTGTTAAAGACACATTTTTATTCGCAGCAACGGTTTCCGAGCTTCAACTTTCGCTACGTGAAGCAGTTAAAAAATCCCAAAGGAATCGCATTATCCCCCAAAAAGCTAGACCGAATCCGTCGACACGATAAGCGTCTACTGATGTGCATGCATCAATGTGTATTCAGATTCAGTCAAAAATGTCGCAATGTCTTATTTCATTGAAATTGAGAAATGTAAACGCCAGATGAAGGACCGAGGAAACGATATTACTGCGAAATGGGAAATTGACGATAGGATAACTCAAATTGTAATAACTATCGAAGATAATAGTTTGGAATCGACCATTTGTGTCAATTTAGAAAAAAATTGAGATCTAGATGCAAAACTGGCCTACTAGCCATTATCCTAAACGACATTTTCACTAAAATATATATGAGATACAAATACTCGCTGAAATGTGGGTTTTTGAATTAGATATATGTATGCACGTCGATAGTTAAAAGAAATAACTTGAAAAGATGCTTCTTTTCAGTCTTCCAGAAGGTTGTAAATGCATGTCTCTGGTGAATTCAAAAAGGTCGCCCAGTATTGATGCATTATTAAATTTGTAACCATAAAATGCGTTCATGGTTTTGGAATAGCTGAAACGGTCAATACCATTAGTTTGAAAACTAAACATTTTAACATTAAGTTCAATGAGTTTGAAAACCTTGGTTATTTGATGAATTTGTACCATAAATTCTAGAACAATTACTTATAATCCTGGTATATTTGGTGTGTTTTTACATGATTTATATTTAATGAATTAATGTATTAGTTCAGTTGGTTTAATATCGAGACACGAATAGCTAGGTTCTATATTTAGAGAATAGCGAAAGCATCTACATAGTATGATAACATCGTGTTATACCACTTGTTTATAGCTTTTATTATAAGTTTATTAATGTGTAATACATTATACTATCTCATAGAAAAAAACATTTCTTACATCTAACAGTTTTCCAATTAAACTGTATATTGATGATGACAGTGATAATTTAAACTACACAAGTCTCCAAAGGAAACAGAAAAAGGTAATACTTCACTCTATTAAAAAGAAGAAAAAACATTAAATCAAAAATAAATGTCCATATATATTCTTATAATAAGGTGCAAATTATTTGAGAAAGTCACTGGTAATTGATTGAGATGAATTCGGAAAAAAGAGGTCGTAAAAAGGAAAAACTAGGAATCTATCAAACTATAATACATTTAAAGGGAATTAGCTCTCAATTTCATGTTCACCAATTTGACCCAAATTCATAAGTGATGTATAACATACTGAAACGTATACCTGAATTACAAAAAGTCCAAAAGAAACAATTAACAATGCATGAACTCGTTAAAATTCATCAGCATCTCGTGCTTATTTTAAACTAGACGCCATCTATTTATAAATCGAGATGACCTCCCGTCATTTAACCCGATATAAACATTACATTTTATACTTTATTACCTTAAGCTTTACAGCTCATCGGTGTAAACAAGAAATAACAAGTTATAATTGCAATAAAACATGTAGACAGAGAATGTTAACTATTTTGTAAAAAGCCAGGATAATCAATTTTCACAAAAAGTCAACTGCTTAACATTTTGTAGAGTAAACAACTGTATCAGTTTAAATACGCTCGGTCTATACCAGTAGTATTGTTCTATAAACTTTGCCGGCAAGTCTCTATATACAATCAAGCAGGTGTAATCGAATAATGACGATTTATTTTTTGTGTTGTTTGATTTCATGGTATAGATTAAAAATAGATCTATATCATTGTTGTACCTATATAAGAATGATCTTTGTGGGCCGGATCTGTCTACGAAATGGTTATACCTGGTGGCTCCCATGTTGTTTTTTTTTTTTTTTAATTTTGACATGCTTTTCTTTTTTAAAAGATTTAACAACATGCTGAACCAATGCGCAATCAATCTGCACTATAAGTTAGTTTAAAGGTTGCTAAAAAACGGATTCAATTGAGTTGAATAATTATCCAGGAGATCAATAAAACATCAGTGATGTTTTAGCTTTATTTGACGAAATTGAACTAAACTGACTGCTAATTCAAAAATATTATACTCCGCTTTTGTTAATTTTTGAAACAAAACAAAATCATATTTTATCTTTTTTTGTCTTATTCGTAGCTAATGGCCTTTAAATTTCAAAAGTATTTAGTACCATCAAAACTTGTATAACTTTTGTTTCTGCACACGAATATGAATTAGCAGAATCTATTTGTTTTTTATTACTCTTCTTAAATGCCATCAACGAAAGCGCTACGTCAATAAATCCTATAAGCAACTTATATGTCTAACCTCTTTCTTATGTTAGGTGACTATTTGATTGGCGCGACCGCACTTCCATCATTCATTTAGAGTGAAATACAATGTACTTCCGTAAACCAGTTGTTTTTGTTATAATGAATCAGAAAAAAAAAACATCACACTGATTCATGTGTTATAAAGTTTGTTAATATAAAGTTAAGCGTTGTACTTTAATGCACACTTTAGTTTTTTTTACAAATGAAGGATGACGGCTTACTAGTCTAGGCAAACTCATATAAAGGACAGTAACCCGTGGACTTTTATCAAAATTCTATCAATCTAAAATATTTATACTTGAAGCTGAAATTTTATGTAAAGAACCTAGATATATAACTTGAGTGTCTAAAGAACCCGTGTCGCTCACCTGCATCTTTAACAATGACTGCTTTTCAGTACAAATCATCCTTAAAGAGGCATAACTCTATTAGGAGATAACTGACAATTTCAGTCATGTTGACATATTTGTAGATCTTATTCTGCTGATAATTTTTCTTTATTAAAGTTTTCATTTATCTATTATAGTTTTCAAGATAGTTATGCAAAAATGCACAAAAATGTTTAAAAGTATAATTTAAGGGCAAAAACTCAAATAACGAGTCGACTGAAGATTTCGGCAATTATGGTTTATTTGTAGATTTTGTCTTGTTGATCATTTTTGCTATTTAAAGTTTGTAACTACCTATTACAGTTTTCAAGATTATAGGCATAAATGGGAAAAATAGGGAAAATCATCGTTTATTGGCAATTACTCCAATAACGAGTCGACTAACGATTTCGGTCATGTTGAACTTATTTGTAGATCTTGTCTTGCTGATCGTTTTTGGTTTAAACAGATTCTATCTATCTATTCTAGTTTTTAAGATTTTTGGAAAAAACGGAAAAAATGGTAAAATTCGTCATTAAAGGGCAATTACTCTAATAAGGAGTCGACTGATGCTTTCGACTTATTTGTAGATCCTGTCATGCTGATCACTTTTGCTATTTCAAGATTCTATCTATGTAATATTATCGTCATTAAAGGGCAATAACTCCTATAAAAAGTCGTCTGTGAGCTTTTCTCATCACCTAATGTTCGTCGTCCCTCGTCCCTCGTCGTTGCTTTTTACTGCCCATAAGGTATCTTCCCGCTTTCTTATTCAAAAGTATCTGAATAATTTTTTAAAGCATGAATACTATTGACTATTTGTGTCAATGTGTAGTAAAGTATTCGTGTTTAATATCAAGTGTATATAAATAAAATGCAGATTATGTAATTATCTAAAATATTTTAACTGTGCATTTTATTTATGTACCCTTGATATTAAACACGAATACTTTACTACACATTGACACACATAGTCAATAGTATTCATGCTTAAAAAAATTATCCAGATACTTTTGAATAAGAAAGCGGGAAGATACCTTATGGGCAGTAAAAAGCAATTAGTCAGGAAAACAAACAATTACGTAGCCAAAAGAAAACAGACAAACCAACAAATAACATATGCAAATACATACTTTTTTTACGTAGATTTCAATATCAGAACTCCATTTTTCAACAAGCAAAAATCGTTCACTCGTGGGTATTCGAATTCAAGTTGCGATATCACTGGTACATATAACATCGCCTGCATATTTTATATCAATTTCTGACCGTTAGGCAAATTAGGCCATAATAAAGCGTTACGATTTTGCCTTTCTTCGTCGTACTAATCTGCGATTGTAACATAAACCATACATTTTTAATGTAATAATGGTTTCGACATTATGTACCTGTGCAATTCATCTTAAATTGAAAAAAATTATGCATGCAAGAGGTAGCGCCAATGTTTTTAACACTCTTTTTTATAGAAAGTTTTCAATACTGGCCTAAGATTGAATCCACGAGAAGAGGTAATTTACAATTTGCATTTTAAAGTATAGAAGCTGGCTGTGTAATTTTATTTGAGATATATCAACACATCTAGATCTGCTATATATATATATATATATATATAGCTACATGTGGGATATATGAATACACAACAGAGGGATATTACATAGATATTTGCCTCAAGTAAACTATGCACTAATTGATAAATTGGTGGGAATATTCTGGTTGCATGTTGACAATTGTTTTAATATACACCTTATGATCTGGTAATTTTGGTCCATGTTTTTCATGTTCTTTTATTTATGCACCATTGTTTGTACTAAATGTATTTGGGTTTTTATTTATTTAAGTTGATTAATAGTTTCTTCTTATCTTAGTCTGTTAATATCAAATTAAGAATTTAAGCTCTTACCAACCGTGTTGTGGTAAATGATGGTAATAGTCAGTCAATATGTTAAAATTTAGAAAATGTCACACAAATTCATTTATTTTACACAAAAACACAGTTTTATAATAATGATCGCTGTTATCCTTCAAGGGACTCATGAAGATTCATATGGTTAAAGAATTCCAAGACACACTTGTTAATCTATAAAAGGATTAAATTAAAGCAAAGAGTTTACAATCAAGTTATTCCTGGATTTAATGTACTACAAGGTACACATACAACTTAGATTTTCTATTAGGTATTTGAGGTATCAGATTTATACATTTCAGCAATAGGTCTGGAAAGAACGTGCACCATAAATCAATTGGCAGAACATACTCTTGATGATATAAACATCATGTATAAAAAACGATCAACATACAGAGTATTAAGTAAAACAATATAACGTTATACTGATTTTTAATCACTTATTTCTACTAAATTCATTATTATGATAATTATATTAGTCTTGTATTTCCATTATATGGATGGATCCAACTTTATTACATATGGTAATGAATGGTTAAACTAGCAGCTTACTGATAATTTGGATTTGATCTACAAAATTGTTAATAAAGGGTAACATTTCGATCTAATGCTGGTGAATGTTATTTACCATATGAGACAAATTAGACCAGTGAATCAGTAATTGACGTGATCAAACAGTGTCTACGATTTTCACCGAAAATAGGTAGACAGTTTTCAATGGTATTGTATATTTTGAATATAAAACACCACTAGAAAATATTTCGCTGCCAACCTATATAGAGAGGAATTCATTACTTTAGGAATATTTATTCAAAACACAGTTTTCACTATTCAGCCCCATTCTACTATTAAGTCAGACGTCAGACGCTACCCTGATATACCCTGTCTTTTGTTTTTTGTCCTCAAGTTTTGTTGTTAACGTATTTTGTCGGGTACTTAATGACGGATAGCGTTTGATGTCTTTAGCCGAACAGTTTTATCATTTTTACCTTTTTATTTTCCTGTTTGCTGGTTCATATTCTGGACGCCATTCTTTGCTCCTTTCAATTGGTAAAACAGATAACAAAAAAAAATCATGAAACTTCGAAATGGAAAAATACTTAATACTAAACTCGTTCAAAGGGTATCTACACGTCTCAATCTTCAAAATCGATTATCTAAAAATACTACAATCGCTAACATTTTTAATAACAAAAATCGTGAATACCCTTCTATCTATAAGTGTCATGCCAAAAAATGACTTACATGTCCCCGTCTTTCCACCAACAATACGGTAAGGTCCACGTTTAATAGTCGCACATTTTCCCTAAATTTTGAAACTGATATCACTTAAAAAACTAACAGTATTATATATTTACTCACATGAAACAAACCGGGATGCGGTATTCAGTACGTAGTAACTGGACGATATTTATCAAAACGCACGCAAGAACACCTTTATCGTTTTAAAAGACCCCATAAATTCAAAAGTATCATTTATCAACACCTTAAGAGGCACAATCATCCGTTTAAATATTTAACAGTTCAACCTTTAGAAGTAGTTAATAAGCAGCCTGGGGAATCTCATTCAAAATTTGTACGATCACGAAAAATAATTGAATTAAATTGGATTTAAAAATTACAGACAGTCTATCCTCTCGGTCTTAAAGACAATATCATGGGAATTGGTAATATATCTAGAACAGATTCTGTTAACATTTTGGATATAGTTTCTAAAACAGTACGTAAAAACCGTTCTCATGGGCGTAGAACAAACCGCAATCAAAGAAAATTTCGTAATAACAATACAAATATTTCGGACCTAATATCTATTTCAAAAAACAACGGTAACACTATCTATTAACCAAGCTCTGTTCTTTACCTGTTAATAAATTACATCAAATTTTGGAGGAATGCAACAGTATTCCATATTGCAGTCCTAAGTATGAAACCGTCCAAATTATAATTGCATATTTGTATTCTAAATTGTTTCCCAAAATTGATCGCCCTGAAGATCACAAAAAACATTTTATTAAAATTAAGTATGTCAATAAAGGTTTTGATTTTGTAAATATTGCCGGTATTTTTAATGATCATTCTGTTAAAGAACAAATTCCTGGCTATTTTGATAATACTGAACTCCCTCTTATTTGTTATGTTTACAAAAAAATCTACCCGGAAATATGTGTTTAATTATAGCGAAGTGTGTAAAGATGTTAATATCAGTGACAATACACCTACCTCATGAAATTGCAGTAAATCCAAATACATTTATGGCCCCAGTTCACATGTTATAACAGGAGACCTTAACATCGTTCGCGACCGAGAGATGAAATCATTACTCAGTAAAGGACCTAAATATCGTCCCCCTTCAATTATTATTGGAATGAGTGTCGTAACATCATCCACGACTCACTCCGTACTTACTGCTCTTTTTTTTAATTCGGTAATGAACATAGTTGATATACATTGTTAGGGAGACGATTTGAAATGTGCAGTGGAATAAATTGTTCATATAAAGTTCGACGATTTGGGATTTGGGAGTTCGGCAATAATGTTATGACATTAGCATTACTTTATCCTTAACATATAACTAACGAATGTTTGCTAATAACTACGTTTTAATCCAAATGCATATTTACAATATATACAATCATTTCGTATTACAATTTCACATGTTAACTTATCGCATGATAAAGACGATCTGTTTACGTCTGAACATTAGACATAAAATTTCACACTAATTTAACCTGATTCCCAGAGATGATCAAAACAAAGTAATTAAATTAAATCGCCACAGCTGCACGTGCAGACGACTATTATTTGAACTCTAATTGACTAGACTGACCTACTGAAGGTGTCATAAAATTTAGGAATCCCGTTAAGATTAACAATTAACTTTCTACACTGTAATAAATTCTTTGGAAAATACTGTTATCTTTAACTAATCTTAGCAGACGAAAATGTAGCTTTATTTCAACATAATTATATTGAAAATTAACGATAAAAATAAACTTGCAAAAAGTGCAATTAATAAAAACCGATTTCTACTCTATTAAAAAAACAATCAAACTAATAAAAACTAAAAACTATTTTCTTCAATCCATACGTATTCAACATTTTAAAGATCATTTTACTCCTAACAACAACCATAATAGCCCAATTTCCCGTATCAAACATAAGCTAAAAGAACTCGCCAAGGAATATATTTTGTCCGACTGATAAGGCAATAATATCATTATTGTTTGACGTAAATTTTACATTGATGTTCTACAAAAGGAAATCACGAATTCACCAACATTCCAACTGACTCCATTTTCGGAAAATGACATCTGTAACAAACATAAACTTTTAGCTACCTCTTTACAAGCAGAACCAAATACAATGAAAGTTCCAACTATGTACTGGCTTCCGAAGCTGCATAAAACTCCATACAAATATAGATTTATTTCGTCTTCAAGCCATTGTTCCACTACTAAACTATCTATTCTACTTACTAGTACACTTGGTACAATCAAAAACCTGGTAATAAATTGTTCAAATAAGGCCTTTGAAAATAGTGGAATTAATTACTTTTGGAGTGTCAAAAATTCGTTGGAAGTACTTGATAAATTGCATGCTTATATTGGTGATTTCGAATCTGTTGAAAGTTTTGATTTTTCTTCCCTATATACCACGTTGCCTTATAATCTTATTAAGAAAAAATTCACACACCTGATTAAATGGGCATTTAAAAAGTCGGAATGCGAATATATATGTTCAAACTCTTTTATGTCATTTTTTTAGTAACAACAAACAAAAGAACTATGTCAATTGGACCTGCTTTGATACTATAACTGCCCTTGAATTTTTACTAGATAACATTTTTGTTCGCTATGGAGATTCCGTATATCGTCAGGTTATCGGAATTCCCATGGGGACTAACTGTGCACCACTTATGGCGGACCTGTTTCTGTATTGTTATGAGTTACAATTTATGACTAAAATCAGCAAAGACCCATCGAAACAACATCTGATTCAAAAATTTAATAACACTTTTAGATATTTAGATGATATATTGGCTCTCAGTAATGACGACTTCAGTATGTACACTAAAGAGATTTATCCTGCCGAACTGACTTTAAATAAAGCTAATACTAAGAATGAACACTGCCCTTTCCTGGTATCTTAATCTTTAACGGGAAGCTTAATACCAAAATTTATGATAAAAGAGATGATTTTCATTTCCTATTGTTAATTATCCATTTTAGATGGTGACGTTCCTTGTCGCCATCTTATGGTGTTTATATATCTCAACTTGTTCGATTCGCTCGTGTATGACGTATTTGATTTCAACGAAAGAAATCTCTGTATTACTGAAAAATTATTACACCAGGGTTTTCGATATCACAAACTAGTCAAAACATTTACTAAATTTCATCATCGGTACAAGGACATCATTCGTAAATATAAATCAACATGCAGACATCTTATGCGTTCAGGTATTTCACATCCAATATTTTATGGTAATATTCTTTACAAAGCACAAAAATGTCGGCTTTCACCTCAAAAGCTAACCAAACCTTTAAACAGACTTATTCGGAAAGGATATAGTTACGATACTGTTGTCAAGTCATTAAGGATTGCATATTTTGGTATTAATATTGATTCACTCATAGGGTCTTTGCATCGAAAATAAACACATGTATTCTAAAACCAGTTGTTGGCATGATACGGGTTATGTTCTTTTCATACATTTTATGATGGTATGATACTAAACCCCTAACGGGAGGGATTGTACTTGATTTTCATATGATGAAGACATAATCATTCAATCAGTTTAATTGATGTCTGGAGCTGGCATGTCAGTAACTGCTAGTAGTCCTTTGTTCATTTATGTATCACTGTCATTTTCCTTAGTTTCTTTTGTTACCTATTCTGACATCGGACTCGGACTTCTTTTAAACTGTGTTTTACTGTGCGTATTGCTATGTGTTTCTTTATTCTACATTGGCTAAAGGTATAGGGGAGGTTGAGATCTCACAAAACATGTTTAACCCGCCGCATTTTAGTGCCTGTCCCAAGTCAGGAGCCTCTGGCTTTTGTTAGTCTAGTGTGTTTTTAATTATAGTTCATTTATATGTTTTGGAGTTTAGTGTGACGTCCATTTTCACTGAACTAGTACAAAATATTATTTAGGGCCAGCTGAGGACCACCTCCGGGTGCGGGATTTTCTCGCTCCACTGAAGACCCATTGGTGGCCTTCGGCTGTTGTCTGCTCTGGTCGGGTTGTTGTCTCTTTGACATATTCCCCATTTCCATTCTCAATTTTATTGTACGATAATTTTCAACTTTACTGGAAAGTTGCATTTTAATCGGTTAGAAATCAAACTTAACTTAAGTTTTACCTACATGATCGTATTGTAAAAAATCAACAAAGTCACATTTTTTAAATTTTTTATACTGCAATACCTTCTAAAATCAAAACCGTGGATACCAAAGTCAGGTGGCAGTTTTCGTGGGTAATTTAAATGCTGATTAAAAACTGAAAACGGATTACCCCTCCCGTCCCTCAACAACTAAAAATATAAAACCTAATCGATTTAGAAACAAAATTTAAAGTCTATTGATTTTACTAATTGATTAATAAAAACCATCAGAAAAAGAGTGTGTCAGAGAAATAAAATGAATTGAGTTCAAATCGTGAAGTGAAATCAAAATTATGTTAACTAAATTTCTCATTTACATGTGCTGACCTAAAGCTTTGAGGAAGGTTCTCATCATTGCTCGTGATGTAAGTATTCATTCTTGCATGGTTAATAAGATCTATTCTAACTGACGAAAAAAAAAATAGTGTACTATCAATTACATGAAAAAAACAAATTTTGTAATTCATATCAATAAATGCAGGTACACAGCATTACAATTTCACATCAAAATATTATTTTCGTAAACACTGCTTCTTTAAGTCTATTGCATTCAATCCTTTCCATGAGGATGTTTACAGCTGAAACATGCTTGACAATAAATACCTCAAATAAAGCATACTTGTCATGTATTTTGAAAACTGAATTATTTGGATACTAACATACACTTTAAGGTTTTTCAATTGTGGTGTCTTCCCGTAGAAATGGCAAAACATTAGTAAAAGACATATTTCAGTAAACCATGTGACGTGGTCAAACTATTTTACATCAATGGTAATGTTGAATGGCCGTATGGTGATCTATAGTTGTTAACTTCTATGTCATTTGGTCTCTGGTGGAGAGTTGTCTCACTGGCGATTATACCACATCTACTTATTTTATATGCTACCTCTCACAAGTTAGGCATACATAATGAATATGTAAGAACAATAGAATGTGATTCCCCGTTTATCTGAAAAATTTCAACTGAACATTTTGCAAATGTCGCCTATCAAGTATGTCTGATAGTCCGACAAGCAAGTCATACATGTTTTATGTCGACCGGTCAGACGTCTCTAATAAGACTTTTGAAACGCAATGAACTTTGCAGACAGCAGCTGATTAGGAAAAATTAGACATTTGTCAAATGTAAAAAGCTCAAGACAATTAAGATATGTTTTGCTCAATAACTTACTTATACCTTTACAATCTTATCATATATAACTCGGGGATAAATACATATAGCACTCATACATCATTATTGATTCTAAGCATATATAGATAAGGAGATAAGGAGATGAGGTATGATTGCCAATGAGACAACTATCAACCAAAGTTCAAATAAAGTGGATGTAAGCAATTATAGGCAAGCATGGAATTATGGCCTTCAACAATGAGATTTCGTGTCGAAACCCATAACTATTTTCATCTGTTTTCATAAGTAACCCGTATGTTCTACCTCTACGTCTTGTTTAACTTTCACCAGGAACGCGCAAACCCAAACCAAATATTTTGACTGCCAGGGGTATAACACTTTAATTTACATTCAGTTATCCCATTTCTGCCGACCTGCGATAAAGGGAAAGACAAAAAAACGTTGCATCAAAAAAAGTTTGTAATGTTGTCATTAATGTTGTTATTTTAGCGGTATTTTTTTAACATTGCCATATAAGTGGGAGGTTTGGCTAGCAATAAAACCAGGTTCAACCCACCATTTTTTCTTCTTAAAATGTTCTGTACCAAGTCAGGAATATAGCAGTTGTTATCACATAGCCCGTTTCTATGTATGTTGGCGTTTGTTTTTATAGCAGTTTAGTGTTTCTGTTTTTCCGTTTTTTCCCCTCTTATAGTTGATGTGTTTCCCTCAGTTTTGGTTTGTGAACCGGATTTGTTTCAGTTAAATCGATTTATGACTATTGAACAGCGGTATACTACTATTACCTTTATTTGTACCTAAAGGGTCAGGTTCAAAATGATCAATATCCTTCATAGAAATAACGCCGTTTTACACTCTTATATAGGTTGCTGTAGTTCGAGAAGATTCCTTACAGCAACCCAATGATTGTATTTTATATTTAAATGCAGAATAAAACATAGTTAGTGCAACTAAGAATAATCTACTAACTTTAGAAAGCAAAAGAGGAGGAGTGATTAGAAATATCTTTTAAAAGGGTTGTAATTTTATAATATGATAAAACGTAGACATGCTTTGGTCCTTATGATGTTATCAATATATATTGAAATTTACATATCACAAAATTTTTGAAAAGGGTTAAGGATGTTCGCTTGTCATGTTTTGGAATTTTTGTCAGATTTTCGGAATCCTCTGGTTTTATCCATGTAAATGCCTTGAAATTTTGCCCATTGACCCCCATTTTTCTTTTTATAAATCTGTAATGTATAATTATAAGCCATCTGTAAAAGACTTATAAAATCTTTGTTATTTTTTAATAGTTTTTGAGAACTTGAACTTTGCAAAGATAAGTCTATGAAAAATCAAGAGAGAACATTTTCCCGCCAAAATTTCAATGGCTTATATCTCAAAAACATGCACATTAACCTATATTTTTTTGTTGCTCTTTTGGTTCCTTTAATAATCCCCTATCAATTTTTACTAGTGTTATGCAAAGCTTGTTATTTTGAAACTGAGTAGCGAACCTCCTTAATATGAGTCATATTCTGACCGACATATGTTTAACCTTTATTTACATCTTTGAACAGGAAAAAGCACAATATATTTCTGGGTAGTGCTGTTGGTTCATATCTTAAAATTGATGTGATGCAGTTATATTGAATACAAACAGTTTGAAGCCCTAAATCGAATATGATAGACAAAATTCGAAATTTAAATACTGTTTGTTCACATATAAAAGTCTAATGAGCATCTGAATGATGTTATTGGAGGAATATATACATACTATGTTTTGCTTTTGGAATTTAATGTGCCTTAACAAAGGGACTTTTATTGGCCTTAACATGCCGTTTCCGTTTACTCTCTAGATTGAAAAGTACAATTTTACTTACTAGAAGGAGTGAGTTTACAGACAATCGATAAATAATCCCAATCACAACCCCAACGATTCCACTTTCCCTCTTCGTTTACATTGACACAGGCATTCGTTGTATCATTTCCTACAAAATAATCTGACAACACTTTAAAATCTTTATGTAAAGTATTGACCATTTACGAAAACACATTTTGGAAATGTACATGCTCTTGTCTAAAATTGTATATGGCATTTGCTTTTGTTCCAGCATCATAATACTTTGATCCAACACTGTGTTCAATTATCTGAAAGATGCAAAATATTTTAAATTCTAAGGTTATTCGCTTAACATTGAAAATTTTCAACAATTGTTGTTGTTCTTATTGGTGTTATTTCTGGTGTTTGCTCTTCGACTTTTGATAATTTGTTACGAGCAGATACAAATGAACGAAATACTCATATGCATCAAATTTAATTCGACATGAAATTTTGAAAGATTTACTTACAATTGAGTATTGTAATAAAAACATAAAAATTTTACATTATATTTAAAATTTTAAACATAATCGGAATTGAGAAACCGTATTGGTAAAATTGAAAAAGTGAACATTGATGGCATCCTCATGTTTGCAAAAGTGGTGAACATTTAATCAAGTATTGTACCTAGTCCCCAATTTGTCCAAGTAGCAATAGAGCCATCTTCTGACCATATGTATTTATCATTTTCCTCTTTTTCTATACCTAACCAGAAGCTACGACTGTTATCGCTATAAAAAATGGAAAACATTTATTTTAATTAATCGACACAAATACTTTAAAAAAAGTAATTAGATCTATATGAAAGTCTCACTATTTGTCTTGCATAGTGTAGACGAATTGCATATGGATTGTCCAACATTTACATCTAAGATAAGTAATACGTTTAGAATTATAATATTCTTATACTTTTTTGGGTGATGGTTCTTCTCAATTTATTTTTTTTTCTATACGAGCATAAAATAATTTGTCAAAATGGCCTTTCCAATATTATTATTATGCATAAATAATCTATTGAAACTATAGTTTGTAAAAAAAAGACGTGTCTTTAGCTCAGTAGTCCGTTTCTCGGTAACAACGACTTATATACTACCGAAGGTAGCTCAAATTGGAGAAGGGTCGATTTCGGTCTATACAGTTACATTGTATGATATTAAAATGCTTTCAACACCTTTGGCGGTGACAACATGGCAAGCGATTGAATTCTCTTTTGGTTTTAATTTTTTTTGGGGATTTTTGGTAAAACATCATAAAGACGAATATGTTTTCCCGCAAAAACTCAAAGATACCAGGCTTCTATCTAATTTCGACAGACACGCGTTTCGTCTTTATAAAACTCATCAGCTTGAATCAACAGTTGCACAGCCAAAATGAATATAACGAAGTTGAAAGCATTCATCAGCAGCGAAAGTTCCAAAAGTTGTGACAAATACAACTAAGGCAAATTATCCAACTCCCTCAAGAGAAAGTGGACCTTAGAATGATGTTTGATATCTAGTTTTAAAGTGTTTTACTTATACTATTTTAAAGTGTTCCTGATGAAGGTTAATCCAGCAAAGCGCTACGGGTACACCAAATTCATTGTCTTCAGAATAAATACGATGAATGATTCACATTTTAGGAACTTTATAATAGATATTATATGTACATACTATTTCGTCATTTGTAAGAGACAATTTCTGGAGAAAGTTGTGTTAATTATTTCCAATAGTGTTTATGCAATGAGTTCAGATCTTAACCACCATTAACAAAGGAATTTCAAAGAATTAACAATTTATTATATAACTCAATATTGTGAAACGAGTTTCGAAATAAAAATAAACAGCTAACATGTGTAGCAAGCCTTCGAATTTCATTATCATATTGGCAACAACAATCGCGTCATAAGTAGAAAGTACAGAATCATATTTTTCGTTATTTTACTATACAATTGGCATAATTTCACTACAAACCAGCAAATTTAAATTGAAACTATCTCTCACTGATGAAAATAACGACAAATGCAAGGCAAGAAAATATGTCATATAGGCTTTTGGATCAGATGAGCTATAAAAACCAATGTATTGCAAATCATTTTGTCCATTCAGTGGCTTGATTAAATGTACCTTAAAGTCAACAAAAAGTCGTTTTCCTCTGGATCCTTAGCAGACGACATTGATGCGCTCATGTTGGCACAGAACTCTCTCCCTTCATAAACTGTCATATAAACATCGAACCATCTGTAACATCTTTCAGAATAGGTTATCCAACCTGGCGGACATTCTACAAATAACAAAAGCGTTTTTGTGGATTCATTCTTTTCGTGGGTTCCAATTTTCGTGGATGGAAGAAAAAATGTATTTTCGTGGATATTTGATTTCGTAGTGTTGCCAAAGTTTGAATATAAGCCTATAGTAAAATTGTACTGTAATGAACGGTCACTTCATAAAATCCATGAAAATTGGTATCCCAAACATGATAATGAATTCACAGCATTTTATACTGCTGTAGTATTTATAGTTATATTTGCAATGTTACATACTGTTATCCTTCTGTTTTAATCTTACAGGCAAGAAGGTCATCATGTTATCATAAGATCATATCTAATTTAAAAATAAGAAGATGTGGTATAATTGGCAATGAGACAACTCTCCACTAATGACATAGAATGTAACAACTATAGGTCACCGTACTGCCTTCAACAATGAGCAAAACCCATACCGCATAGTCAGCTATAAAAGGCCCCGAAATGACAAATGTAAAACAATTCAGACGAGAAAACTAACGGCCTGATTGTGTAAAAAAAACAATGAACGAAATACAAATATGATATACAGCAACAAACGACAACCACTGAAGTACAAGCTCCTGACTTGGGACAAGCGATGTAACAGTACAACATATGAACAAACTATGAAAAATCAGTTGATAAGGACTTAACTCATTCGATCACAAAAACACAGACAGGACGTGACAGGCTATTTGTACATCCCTACAACAAAAATGACACTAAGTACAGATCTGAGAGTACTCGCAGTTACCGACAGCTCGTTCAAAGCCAATAACAACTAATCAACAAAAACATGTATCTAAGACTAAAGTATCAATCAGCACACATCAATGATCCAATGCATTAAGACGTCATTTACAGTTAGAGAAAACATGACCTTGTGCAATGCCAAAATACAGGTATCGACAGATAGAACCGTGAATGTGTATATGTATTTGTATATAACAATAATATTAGTTTGGTTTTAATTTACTGATAACAAATCAATATCTATACCAATAACAACAATATTTAAAGATCTAACTACAGTGTTGAATTGGTAGCCTTTTATAAAAAGTTTATTTAACGGATCGATTAGTTTACCCGGATCATATCTAAATTTCCGGGCTCGGTAAAAACATCTCCGTAAACTTAGGATGTGCTATCACGTTTGAAATAAGTTTTCTACAGGTACAGCCAAACTTACAAACCGAATCTTTATATCTATGGAAGGATTTAGTGAAGGTTTTAAGTAACGAAATCCCTGACTTAATAATTTACCAGTAATGCAGATTACTTTCATTGAAATCCAAAATATCACTACAGAAACGGGCATAGCGAACGAGTTGTGAAATTTAAACACCGTAAGATGCTGCCAAAGGAACATAACCATCCAAAAAAGGAAAATTAACAATTGGGAAAGAAAAATTGTCCCTTTTGTCGTAAATTTTAGTGTAGAGTTTCCGTGTAAAATTGAAATATCAAAATCTAAGAAGGGACAGTTATTACTGTTCATATTTGATTTATTTACAGTAAGTTCATTTGGGTAAATTTCGGCAGTATAATCAGAAACTTTTTGATTATTTAACGAAAAAATATCATCAAGATAACGATAAGTGTTGTTGAATTTATCAATTAATGCAATTTAGACGGGTCTTTACTGAGTTTGGTCATAAACTGTGATTCATAACACTACAAAAACAAGTCTGCTATTAAAGGGGCGAAATTTGTGCCCATGGGAATACCTACAACCTGTCGATAAACTTTATAGCCGAAACGTACATAAATGTTATCAAGTAGACAATAAACCGCTTCAATCTTCTCATCATACCTCTAGTAAGTATATCTAGCATATCTACCTTTCTCGTTAGAGAAGAAGGCTCAGGTTAGGGTGAAGGTTGGCGCCTGTTAAAACGTTTTAACCCGCTGCATTTTTATGCACCTGTCCTAAGTCAGGAGCCTGTTGTTCAGTGGTTGTCGTTTGTTGATGGGGTTCATAAGTGTTTCTCATTTTTCGTTTTTTATATAGATTAGACCGTTGGTTTTCCTGTTTGAATTGTTATACACTAGTCATTTTGGGGCCCTTTATAGCTTGCTGTTCGGTGTGAGCCAAGACTCCGTATTGAAGGACGTATTTTGACCTATAATTGTTAACTTTTTATACATTGTGACCTGGATGGAGAATTGTCTCATTGGCACTCATACCACATATTCTTATTTATATTTAAACCTTTAGCACATTTTTGAATGCAAAGCAATTCAAATAAAAATCCAAATAGTTCCAAATCCTGATTTCTGTTTCAGACAATGAACTTTTCAATTGGCTTTCACATCTAATATATTTGAACAAAAATATTATGTTTGAGCACCTTAGTGACCGTACAAAGAAAAACTAACAAGAAACGAGACAAAATGAACCATTTCAGACAATGAACTAAAACATATAAACTCGTAGACTAACAAATTTTTCAAATATTTTCATTTTGAAAAAAAAAACACTTACCTACAGCTCCTTTCATTTAAGTTGAAACAGAAAGAAAAGATTTGTCAGACTTTATCTTTAAAGCCGTACATTTTAATGCGTGTTTGGAAGACCATGCATCGTATAATGGTATAAAGTCAGAGTCGCTGAAATACTGTCTAGCTCACACAATTTTGTAAGTCTTGGATTCGATTTGGTTAATGCATGAAAAATGAACAAAATATGTATGTATCTTAACAATTAGACTCTTAGAATGGTAAAGCTTTATAGTTTCGGATCTTAAAGACATCCTATAAAGAAGTAATTTAAAGCAAACATTTATAGTCATTGTTGAGAAAGTATGAATTAAAAAGTTTTTATGAAGAGTGATCTTACAATCATGATAATTGTTTGAAAAAATGTTAATATCTCTTCCGTCCGTTGTATAAAACAGAAAGAAAGTCAATACTTACATATTTTTTCGAACGGAGTAATTGTATACATGTATTTGCTTTATTTTTCTAATATTTAATGCTACTTGGAATTATAAGATAGCTTCTACCAATTTTGTTTTTTTTTAGATTCGTGTTATCTTTTTATTTAATATTTAAAGACGGAACTTGTGGTTTTATAGAAGTTGATGTGAAAACCATGCAAGTAAAATCAACTTATTAAGCAGATGCCATTAGAAAATTAAAAGGAATAAGTGAATAAAAGAAATAAAAATCCTATAGCTATATCAATGCACTATGGGATAACACTGACGGAAACTATATGGTACATCAAAACGTAAAAATCATTTAAAATGAACCATAACTTTGTTATAATCACGGCATGGTAACAATTCTAACTTTCTCCTTCATAACAATAGATTAATACGTACTTCCACAAACAAAGGTTCCTCCTGACCATGTACCATCAGCCAAACATACATGAGTATCTGTTTCCACACCGTTTATACACATGAACAATACAGTTTCTCCAACTGCATATTTTGTTTTCAGAGGTGTTTTTGGAATCCCATCAAAAGGTATAAGCGGGCTTGTACAAGATACCCGTTCCACTACAATGTAATTTTCCATCTCTTTAATTTTATTTTGAATTACAAGAATTATTTATTTGGCATTTTCTTTATTACAGAAATGATCTTTTCCGTAAGGAAATTTAAATTCATTGAAGCATATTTTATCATTGATACAATTATTTCTAACATATAGTACCTGGTAATGGCTTCTCAGAAATACATAAATTACAACTTTTTCTACAACCACGTGATGCTTCTATATCTTCCAAACAAAACTTCTTATTTTCTGTCATTAGTTCATTACAGTCGTCGAAGATGTCGTAACATTTCTCTGCAAAAATGTCTTAATTGAATAGTTTGGGACACTACGTTAAAACATATAGATTTATAGATACAATATCCATAGGTGATTGTTTTGCATATTTATTATCACTTGTTTTTATCATTTATATTTGAAACACCAAAAACAACCGAGTTTTGATTTATCTAATTTGTCTCAACATTTAAATGAAAGACATATCATGGAAATACAGTATTCAAATCATTCGTATCTATTAATTTTTTGTCGTATTTTCATGTAAGTTGTGGCATTGAGGAAGTCATTAACCGAAGCCTTCCCTATGGTTAACATTAAAGTAATCCTTTCGCAAGTTTTACGGATGCCATGTATGTGTTTCAATAGTCGTAGCCCGTCCTTTTTCCATCACAGTTTTAATTGCCCTGAGTAACACGATTGGTGTCACTAGTGGATAAGAATTTGCTTACTCTTTTGGAGCACCTGGGTTCACAGCCGGGTTTTTGGTAGGGTTCGTTTTACACACGTTTTAGTTTTCTATGTAGTGTTTTGAAGACAGTTGTTTCTTCTTTTAGTCGTTTGTTTTTTTTTTTTTTGGGTGCTGGGGGGGGCTATTGTGTTGTCTGTTTTCTTCGACCAATTATCTTTTTTAGGAATTATCCTGTACTACGTGTACTAGTCAGGAATATAACGGTTGTTTTCCATTCGTTTGATGTGTTTGAGCTTTTGATTTAGCAATTTGATAAGGGACTTTCCGTTTTCAATTTTCATCGGAGTTCGGTATTTTTGTTTTATTACTTTTTGGTATCTTCTGCCTCTACTTTTTCAAATTTTCAAATGCTTCTTATTTGGCGAAAGTATGAATATTCAGAGGCTATTTATTTCTTTCTTCAAATGTATGCTATGTATGTATGTATCATTTCTGTTGTTTAATGGTGATTGTATTCCTGTCTGACAAGTTAATGGTTATTGCATTGCCTGTTAAATGTATGGTATTCATTTTACTTTTATTGAAGTATTTGGTTAATTTTAGGATTTTTCCTTAGAGTAAAAACGATGGTATTTACTGAATTTAGAACATATGCAAATAACGTCTGATTCACACTAAATTGATCACGTCAAGTGTTTCTGGAATAATCGTCATTAGATCAAGCCGGGAACAACAGTTTAAAAGCCAAAACATTAACCTTTTAAGAGCATAAACCCAGATTTGAATAAACAGTACAACCAATATAATATATGGTTAACTTTGTTTAAGGAGATCTAATTTAGTTTAAGTACAATAACATTGTTCTAATCAGGAAATTTGTAAATGTACCAACGCATTGACGTTTTTGAAAAATGGGATTTTATAAATGTAGTTATAATTGTCATGTATTTCTACGAATTTTATGACATCTTTTAGGTGCAAAAACTTTGTGATGTGTAAATTGGAACAATTATCGGTAATATTTCAATCACTTTGGAAGTTTCTGCTTGAAAATAACCAATCATGTTTTGAAGAACATATCATTAATGTGTAAAACCACACGAATTGTGTGTTGCTATGAGAGATATTAGGCAATAAAGCAAATTTGTAAAATGTGATAAATAGCAAACGAATCAAGTAAAAACCGGAATTTAGATATAATTTTCTTAAAAGTATATAATCCTTTGGTGTGTTTTATACCATTAAGATAATTACTTGATAAATCAATAAGTCTATTGTTCTGGTATCAAAACCTGCACCTACCAAGATTGCAAACATCGCAATAGTCACGTAAACACTGGTCTTCATCAGTATAACACCATGGTGCTAACCCATCACCTGCTCGCCTACAGAAATTTTCTTTTAGAAATGACGCCGAATCACTACAATAAAGACCAATATAGAATATGCAGTAATATACAGATTGATTCAAATCATGATATACAACAAGTTTTTTCGAAAAGACTTTCATAAATTACTGTAAATACCATAACCTAGTTAATAGTCATTTTAGTGCATATGTATACGTTGTTACTGTCGAACATCGTTTAATTGTTGAAGTACAGTTTGCTGATATATAAAAGTGTGGAAATATAACATTAAAACTGGCAAAAGGACATGAACTTTAAAGCAGGTGTTTTATTGACTGCAAATTTAAGTCAATGAATGGGTGTTTAGTGTTTTACATTTTAAGTTTAGGTATCAACTAGTGCTGAAATAAACAAAGGTAACCTAATATACGTAGTTCTATTTCTTTTTACGTTTATGACTTATCACCTACATATATTTTCAACGCTTCATTTTGGTCTTGAGTAACATGAAGAGTTCAACTTCTGGAGAATGAAAAGCATAACCCTATGGAGCAGTTTATGTCACCCGCTGTTGTGTGTGTACGTATATTTCAATCTATAACTTGTCAACTATTGATTGTCTTCCAGACTTTAAATTTCAGCCTTTATATTGCTTAAACTTGAAATATGATTCTTCATTGTCCCTCTGGTGTGTCTATTTTCTATTTAATTTCTATAGTTTTCGTTTTCAAAATTGGACTTTCGTGAGTTTGTACCTTTCTAGAATACACAATCTCGTCTATTATTGTGCAATTATACCTTAATACTTTAAATTCATTTTCGAAAAACATTTCTACAAAGTCAAACAAATATTTAAAAGGATGTTCCATGTACCTTCTTTCATATAAATTATTCTCACAATGTGTAACTTTACTCCAATGTAGACATGTCTGGAACTTTTTTGTAACGTTCACATTTCCATTGTAAGTAGTTCCATTTCCTGTGTAACACATGTCTTGGTCTATGTGAAAGAAGTTACATTTTAAAACATTTCAAAGATATGTCTTTAGATAAAACACTTCAAGCAAAATTGATCAATCGAGTTTGCATAGTATGAGGGTTAATCTATTTTTCCATAGAGCTTGATTTCATATTTTCAAATCATATGTACGAGAACTTAAACTGGCATTGTTAAACGTCATACTTTACAGTACTAATAAGAATGTCAAACGTGATGGTTTACAGCGGTTTTAATAAAGATAAAGCTTTACACAACTGAATTAGACAATATGATCATTTGGTCTCTGGATTAAAATTGTCTCATAAGCAATCATTCGTTTCTCGTTGAAAAGCTAATCAAACCATAAAGTATAACTGAAATATAATCCGTTTTGACAATTAAGCTTCAGTGATGCTAAATATTTTTTTAAATTTAGAATTGTTATATATATATATATATCTGTTGTGAGATGCCTTTCAGCCTCCTGTCTGTTCATCGTATTTCGTTTATCAAAATTCGGACCTATTTCAAGGAAAAGTATGTACTGCTTATTTTAACCGAAAAGTTCCCATTTTCGTACAAACCTCTAATGAGCGATACTGTTGCATTAAACCCAGGCAGCAGATGATTGTTGTTTCCACTTGTAAATGTTATTCCTAGGAAGTTCATAAGTGTCGTGACAGATCTTTTAAAGCCATCTCCACAGTATCTGTATTTATGAAATATGTTTATGACATTGATCAACAGCTACAACATGTCTTGTTAAATGAACAATGAAACAAAAAATCAAAAGGAACAGTGTCGTCTGATTAATAAATTGTACATTAAATTCACCATGAAATTATAACATTAGCGTTATTGCAGATTGCAGATGAAAACCCATTTTATAAATGTCGTCAGTTAAAAATGTATTTTGGAGAAAGCATCAGCATAATTCAACATTATCGTTCATTTAAATGTAATGAAAGGAATCTTAGTGACAAAATCTTATGTGTTTTTCGTGCCGTGATTGTAGAACTCAGTACCTAAAAAGAACTGAGTAGTTGCTGTTTTTGTTTTGTTTATTTCCTGGTTCAATTCAGTGATTATCCTGTTGGTAGCCTCAAGCTGCAGGTCTTTTTATTATGTTTTTTAGTTTAAAACATCTGATCTGGATAGACAAACGGTATATTTATGAAAACGGAAAGCTAATTCAACC
Source organism: Mytilus coruscus (assembly GCA_017311375.1). NCBI lineage: Eukaryota > Metazoa > Mollusca > Bivalvia > Mytilida > Mytilidae > Mytilus > Mytilus coruscus. The sequence continues at coordinate 62,735,466 of CM029607.1, read as the reverse complement.
CAACCGCATTTTTTGCCAATACCAAGTCAGGCTATCTGGATCTCGTGTTGTTTGTTTTTCTTTATGTGTCTTTCTTCGAAGTAGTCGGGTATTGGTGGTTGATGTGGTCTGTTGTGTTGTTATTTTAAGTGATTTCTGTTATCCCTTTTAATGTATATAAGATATTTTTAGGATTTACTGAATTAATATTAATTATCGATAAAAATTATTCTTCATCAAATATTTTTTACAGTATTAACTTCGGTATATAAGGAAATGTGTGATACAAGTCCTGCTTGATGTGGTCTGTTGTGTTGTTATTTTAGATTTTGTTATCCCTTTTCATGTATTATTAGATATATTTAGGATTTGCTGAATTAATATTAATTATAAATCATAATTATGCTTTATCCAATATTTTTACAGTATTAACTTCGGTATATAAGGAAATGTGTGATACAAGTCCTTCTTAGTTATTTTAGGTGATTGAAAAAAAAAAACAATTTAGTCATAAATATGAATTTGACAAAAGAGCATTTCACACAAAGAAAAATATAAGTTATAGAGTGAGAGACCCATATTCGCCGCATAATTCTCTCATTTCCACTTACATCCGACCTACATTAGAATATTTGGTACTTTTTATGAAGGTTTCAGAAATTTAACTATATGAAAAAAATGTTTGATAAAGAAATTATCTTCAAAACATTGGTTAATTGTTCTAAAAACGAACACAAACTCAAGAGGAAATCAAGTTGTTCGTGTACCATGAGAACACATTTTCGCCGCAATGTATGATATGACCATCCTCATTATCCTGGTGTATTATAAACACGAATGTTTGCAATTACATGAATTAGCTTGAGAGATCATTCCTATACGATTTTTCTCACAAATATTTACTTTATAAATCTTACATAATTGCCAAAATCATTTAAAAACACCTGCGTATTTCTCAATATGTGCGAATAACCTTGGAAATGGGGTAAAGAGGAATATCAACAGTTTTAACATTACAAACAGCCTTTACCATCTATTTAGGCAAGTATTTGGTAAATGCACACAAATTTACAGAAAAAATAGCAAAACGGCGAAAATGTGTCCAAGGCGAATATGCGACACCCACTCTCCAAAAATTTATAATGAGCTGTAATTTGATTCAAATGTGTATTTTTGTTAATACTCTATTTTACCCCCTCTTTTAATGTTTGAATGAGTAACATAGTTTCACTCTCCAGTATTTATTAAAAAAACATTTTTCGGAATCAACCTTATTTCGAATAAAACCTCGACGTTTTCTATTGGATGACTTGATCCTAAGTATTGATACTTTACATGATATCCGGTTGACCTGGTAGAGAACTTCTGATACCAACTGTAGATATACATTCTCCACTACCACCGACTTCAACATTAAAAGTATGGAAATTCAAAATGAGTTTGGAATCTTCAGGACTCTGTTAAAATCAGAAAATAAAGCAATAGTGAGATATGATACCACTGGGTCCTGAATAGTTCTCGTCTGTAGTCTATTACAAGTAGCTACATGTATGTTTGTGATTGTCAAATGTTATCAAATAAGAGTTAAGGAAAATAAAATAAAATTGATATTACACTGTATAAATTAGGTGAGTCCAAAATATTACTGGAGTTGCAGTCATCGGGAAAGGCCAAACTCAAATATTGGAAAAAAGGACAAAGACAACATTTATATTTATGTGTGTGTTTCTTTATTAGAAAGCACCATGATACTGTATATATTGTATAATGTTATGCAATCATGTTACTGTACTACGACTGTTCTTGTATATATTGTTATATTCAATTGGGAATATAAGTAGGAACATTAAAATAAAAGAGCTTAACTTTTGGCATACAAAGTTCGGAAAGATGACCAAGATGTTTTACCTTTATTATAATGAAAATATATAATGCAGATAAAACATTAGACTTGCGCAAACAGATAGCACGGAATTAATATTGATTATTCCTGATACACTTCACATGAAATGTCTGCAATGTTAATGAACAATAAATTCATCTGTTGCATGCATACAGGTAGGTAAAATAAAACAATTTCGACCTTAAAAGGGTTAAATGATTATTCTTCTGCTCATATTCTCTTGTAATTACCCCGTTATTCTTCATTTCATTTTGCACATTGCTAAGTATAGAAAATAAAATATCTCAAGTTCATCTTGAAATTCAATTTTATTTTCGAACACATACATGTACTTTCAACACCATTTCAATCAAGTATAACAGTGAAAAGAAACATCAAACTAGCTTACCTTGAATATGAAATTACATCTTTGTCTTGCTACATATGGTCCCGGAAAATTAGGAGTCGCTATGTGCACAACTGGATTGGAAGAATTAAGCTGATAAATACCACCGCAATCTAGAGTAACGGAAAAAAAGAAGCAAGTAATATTATCAAGTTCAGATTTCCTAATAGAATATTAGAAAGGGTTTGAAAGGTATATGACAGGGAGAGCTGTTAAGTATCATATGCCCAACTATCAATGTTAAGTCCCACAAAGAGATTTTATAGAATATTTTTTTAAAACCTCCTGTCAAATTGTTTCTCAACTCAATAAAACATCTTAAACAACATTTAAAGCATATTTCATATAGTTCATCCGTCTTCTTTATGCCCTGTGTGTGTTTGTTTGTAGTTTTACGACTATGTAGTCCTTTGTTGGGGAACGAATGATTGAATTTATTTGAAAGTCCAACTTGTATATATAATTTATCAAATGCAACTGCATATCATTCAGGAGAGATGAAATATTTCGCAATACACACATATATGAGTGACGCCTTGGGTGACCATATTCGGAAGCCTATATCTTGCAGTAAAGAGAGCTTTTTCATTCCCTCTCGAGGACTTTAAATAATCTACCATTGATAGCATCGCTCCTTTGATGAGATATTTCATTTAGCGTCGCTTGCAAAAAATCTTCTTAAATACGAAAATGTGTTTCCTGAGAGGATACAGTTGATTTTAGAAGGTCTGAGAGATAAACAATAGGTTTAAGAATAAAATTCAAAAGCTAGATACTTAATGAATTTGTCAACTTTTATAAGTCTTTGTGATGAGATCAGATTCTTAGGTATTGTAAGTTATAAACCGGCGACCACCATATTTGACTAAAAATCATTCTATGGTTTACATGTCACTCTTAACTAGATCTTTTGGTCACTCTTCATGCTCCATTGGTTAATTTGTAGTGTTTCTGTTGCGATACATTTTTAAATTATTGAATGCCAAAAGTCATTTCGGTTTGACCATGCCATAAGTTTCATAGTTCATTCATCAATCTTTGTGCTGAAGACAGTTTTTTAGTTACTGTGAATAATACGTTTACTACATTTGGTCAATAAAATAATTGCAAATTTTCATGTACATGTCCATCTGACATGGTACTTTGACCTTGACATCATTTTCACTATTCGGTCATCTTCTGTTTTGTTTTATATTCAGTGTCTCAGTAACTATATGTATAAGTCAAATATATTTAGTCTTAAATACAACTGAATTGAAATGCTTATTATCATATACCATTTTACACATCAATTAATATTTAAAATTTTCACAATTGAAAATTTTATGGACGCCATCACGAGTTGGTTGACCTTTATGGAATATCTGTTTCACGGGTGACGACGGATATGTTCCAATCGTCGTAACCATAATCCCGTCCTCCTTTTCCCCGACTGTGGCCTACCGAATAAGACTTATCACCGGGTTTGTACTAACATGAGCGGGTGACACATGTGAGGCAGGATCTTCTTCTCCTTCCGGAGCACCTGAGATCGCCCCGCTTTTTGGTGGAGTTCATGTTGCTCAGTCTTTAGTTTTATATGATGTGTTTTGTTTGCTGTTGTTTGTTTTTTCCCTGTTTTTGCCATGGCGTTGTCAGTTTATTTTCGGTTATTTTCGATTATTTTTTATGAGTTTAAATGTCCCTTTGGTATCTTTTGCCTTTCTATTACAACAATTTATTTTAAAGTATACGCACTTGTATCAGTATGGTGGTAGTGGCAAAAATGTACTTGATACACTCTTCCAATTCCACTCACTTTAGGAACAAACCCATACAAGGCCTGGGTATTGGATACATCGTTTCTGATCGTTAAATATTCCTCTTTGTCTACCATATCTGTAGACAAAAGCATTTCAAACATACTTTATAATGCGCATAAAGTTATTTTCATTAAACTTGTTAGTAGTATCACTTTTCTGGAAAGTTTTTTAACTACTGGTGTTTTACATTACGACTTCGTTACGCACGTATATGTTCACACTAAACGGACTCAATAACAGATGTGTGCTCCTGGCATGAAAACTGCTCAAACACAGTTATGAGGAAAACAACTGAAATCCACACTTAAGTTTTACGGTCATCATCACGTTTTTTTTTTTCTTTTGACAAACATGATGTATTTGTGTCTGAACTCAACAGCAACATGTTTTCGCGGTTTTGAATCTTTAGAATTGTTGTATGATCTGTATAATGTTTGTGTCCTATCCTCGATTTTGACATTTTGACAGTTTGTTGATTCGAATGGAGGGTGATGCTCTGTCTGATATTTTTTTGTATTTTAAACTGATCACTAATTTAGGGGAGTTAATTCAGTTTCATTTTCTGTATTAGTTTTTACGATTTTAAGACTTGTTATACATCCTTGGCTTTCAAATGTTTGGAATTAAACAAATGTTCCTAATTAAGATAAATCCAGGACAGCGCTTCGGACGCAAGAAATTTATGCAGTGTTAGTTTCATTTTGTTGAACAAGATAAATATGAAAAACGATGTTACCGTGCTAGTCTTCAGGAATGCTTGCAGTTACTTATAGTATTTACCATCTGCTGATAAACGTCCCCTTTCTTCGTGCGTTGATTTTGTTTTGAGAATATAAATTGAGATTATGATAATAAAATATCATTTATGTTTTTAATATCAAAATATTTACCTACAACCTTCTGGCACGGGAATTTGCTATGGCGAAATAAAACAAAAGAATCATGTGTTGGAAGTGCAATAGGATCTGACCAAGTACCATCATCCCGACAACAAAAATGGATTTTAACATCTGTATTGAAATCTCCATTAGGTAAATAATGGCCTGCAAACTTTTTGGGTTGCTGTATGTCATCAAACTTGATGAACCCATCTTCAAATCCTATAAATACAGCATTGAAATATTTAAACGTTGACACAATCACTTTCCGTATAATTCATACCATTCAGTTATTATTGGAACGCCAAATTAACAGTTTATTTTATGTTTTTTCATTGCTTATTCCTTATGTTCTTATAAAAGAAGATTAAAGATTCACGCAGCACAAAGATGAATGATTGAGAAGAGAACAACATAGTTTATCTATATTGCTTATTTTAGCTATAGAGCTATAAGAAAGTTAACGTGTTCGAAGTCTTTCCGTGAAAGAGATATAGTAGATGGAGCATTAACTAATGTTTTGCAATGGATTAATATCGTGCTTTATAAAGACATTTTAAATTTACTGTGTTCCCCTTTTTCGCGTATCACATGGTCTTCTAACAATATTTCCAATATTTGTTAACTAACACGTAAACGCTCTGACAAAAAGGGTCATTTATGTCAAAACTCAATTCAATAGTCGTCTTTACCTGTTGGACAAATCCCTGAATAGCTAAGTATGCAATACGATCCTTTCTGCCAGTGGTTTGGTGGTCCTAAAGGCTCACTTTTAGGTTTTGAGCAAAACTTATACGTCACGTTGTTTGATCCTACCGTCACAGCCGAATACATCGTGTCAGAAATCGACAGTGGTTCTGTGTACTGCTGAAGAGAACTTTCAGAAAATCCCTTTGGACATCCGTCTTGTGATTTTAGCATCGAAAATGGCTCGGAGGGCCAACGATTATAAAACACTTGACTTTCTGTGAAAATTTCAAAGAAACTTCATTGCTTCAAATATTTTTCACGATGATAATCATCACTGAATATAGAGGAATAATAATTAACTTTATTTAATGTTGGTAACGCGCATCTCACGTAGTAAACTACATCAAGCCTTGTAATTTTGATGAGTTTTTTTTTTAATGTTGTTTCAATGTCGAATAATATTTAATAAAGTGGATTATATTAAAGGTCTATCCATATTTGAATGCAACGTTTCATGTTTTATTCGCTGGTGTTCAAATAACTTCCTCGCTTTCACAAAAAGATTCTGTTTAACATTCTTAGAGTATTATTTCCAATGCACACATTTCTGCAGGACTTCATTTAAGTTGACTGAAATGAACTTATGTACTGTATGTACTAATAAACGAAGAAGAAAAGGCAAAATGTGTAAACCTATTCTATACGAAATATTGAATTAGAAATTAAAATATGTTATGCTTACAACATACTATTCTTTTTTTTTAACGTTACAATATCTTTATTGCATATATGCTGTAACAATTTACTAAGTTTGCAGCTTTTTATTTAGTATCCCTCATGTTAGTTTACCTAATAGTTAAGGGAAGGATTATTTGGTAAGATATAATTTCTTCATAATATTAGTATTTATAACATAATTCATTTCACAAATATATTTGATAAATTATTGTGATTACACATACATATCTTAGTTATTTTTTCTTTTTCTTTCTCTTTTTTTAAAATTTTTATATATGACTTAGTTTTCCGGAATCAACTCCGTTATCGGTGTGATCCGTGTTCCATTAATATTGGGCACGGTGCTGTTTCTTCAAACGTGTGCGCTATCGGATATAGTTTGGATATGTGTCGTCTAAATATTATTATTATCAACAGGATTTAACTTATTTGATTACATTTGGTGAGTATGCAAGTTTTCTTTTTTTTTACTATTATAACCACATTAAAATTAACTTTTATGCAAATATAAACGACTTTCGTTTAATTTTATGCCGGCGAACGTTACAGTGCTACAATGCTTAATTATTTCACTCAACACAACCGTGTCAACCTGTATATTACTCATTTCTTCTAAATATACAGTAATAGGAAAATAAAGAGATACACATGCGATATGATTACCTATCAAACAACAATCAACCAAGTAAAAAAGCACATGGATATAATAATCCACTGTAGGTCATCGTACGGTCATCAACAATGACCAATACCAATACCGTATTGGAAGCTATTAAAGGTCCCGGTATAAAAAAAGTAGTTCCTTGTCATTAAATATTAAACTTAATATTTTATGTGATATTTACTTTAAATCTTATCAGTAAGAACAACACGCAACTGTTACTACCGTTTCGTATATGTAAAGTGGAGCTTCTATGTCTACAAATTAGGATATTAAATACAAATTCAGGTGCAGGTTAAAGTACATATTACATCAATGAAAGGGGCCTTAGTGGACAAGTCGTTTAAGTAGTTGAACAACTGTATCACTAGCCTGTCAATACTGAGGTGGTGAGTACGAATCCGGCACGTGACAGGTGCATTCGACTCCAATCTTAGTTACCTAGGATTGCAGTTTTCCTACCGGAGGTCGGAGGTTCTCTGCGGGCACTCCGACTTCCTCTACAAATACAAACTGACCGCCACGAAATAGCGCAATAGTGCTGAAAGTGGCGTTAAACACCAATCAATCAATCAATCAATCGATCATCAATGATAGGAAACGATGTAAGACAAGCTGAAATCAAAACAGTGGAATATTTGCAAGTTCTTTAGGTGAATATTCGTTTAAAACCGTAAAAAACGTATATCAATAATTTTGAAATAAAGTATGTTTATAAGGTGGTTGCGTCACAAACTAAACACATTTATTAAATTAAATACATTTTACAAAGAAATAAAATATAACCTTACCGAAGTTTTCTGGTGTATAATAACAGTAGAAAAATTTAAAATGGCGAAAGGCCATCTTGATACGCGGGTGATAGCCACCCCTATAGGCAACTTTGAGGTCAACATTCTTCACTTTGAAATACTGTACTGTAGATTTCATACCTAGTAAACAAAATAAGAAACATACTTAGTCTAGCATATCGATAATGTATCGTTCATAGCTTGTGATTTAAAATATTTAATATATAAGATGTTCCTGATGTTGTTCCTAATGTTGTTCCTGATGTCAATTATACTATTTTAATTGTTAGTTTTTGAGCGATAAATAACTGGGTGAAACGGTGTAAGCCAACTTAAAAGGTAGTTTCACATTTTATACAGAGGCTTTATAGCTGCTGAACTGGTTCAAAGGTGATGCTTTATCAGAAATGACTTGCATATAAATTTGATTGTAACCAATGAGACATTTAATTTGATAAATATGACCATATATAAATACGAGGGGATGGGGATCAAATTGAAAACTAGATACAATCTAACATACCACTTCTTCTTTTTTTCTATAAAGTTGTTTTAACTGTCCGGAACCATCACATAATACATTTGATGAAGTATATCATTAATTTTTGTTTTTATAATTTGCATCTTTACTTCAAATTAAGAAATTGGAAGCAGCTCGACAAGATGTGTAAGATGACCTACCATGTACGGTTTGGCATCCATAGTAAGTGTTCTGGAAGAGTATAAGCGGTTCCTTGTTTGGTAAATAGAGAGGTTTAGTTAATCTTTCATCTGACCGACAACAAAACTGCCACAGAACATCTTTCTCATACTCTCCGTTAGGTTGAAAACCATTTGTTACTGGATTATCTATTGTATCTATCCTTGCAGCTCCACTATTAAATCCTGTTATTACAAGCAATAATTGACAATTACAGACATATTGCTTAATATACAAGCAAACATTTCTCTGTTGTATTTATAAAACTAAAGAAAAACATGTTTAATATCATGCAATAGAATATATCGCGTTCAAATATTCATAAACAGAGGTGTAGATGATACGTCAAGCATTTTTACGTAGAGAATAGGTCATGTATTTTTATTACAAATTTAAATCTTTTCACAATGCTGTCACAATATTCAAGATAATTTGATCGCCATTTATGTAGAAAATATAGCATTCAAAATATATTAAAACCAATTTTTTTCATAGAAAAGAGATAAAAGTACAAAATCAAAATAATCGTCAAATTAATTTTATCTTTCAAAACGAAAATGTATTTCTTTCAGTTGAAATTAAATGAAACCTGTTTACTTGAACAATACTGTTTGTTATAAAGATTCAAACTGTTTTAATTGTGATAACTGTGTAGTATGTATCTTACCTGAGGGACAAGAATTACCATGTTGATGTATACAGTATTTCCCAGGTCCCCATCGGACACTTTCACCACCAACTGATGATATCTTTGTACAAAATGACTGTGTCAAAGTTTGGCCATTTATTGTTATGAATGCGCCATTATTTTTCGATTGACTGTTCCGAAGTGTAGTATACTTTATATTTCCCTCTACGAACCCAATAGGACACCCTGTCTTGGGTTTGAGAAGTGAGAAACCTTCAGAAGGCCAATTGTCTACAGCTGTTAGATCTAAAAGCCAAGATTAAGTATCATCAAATACATGAATATATTTATTCATTGAAAGTATAAATTAATTGTTGCCAATTAAGTAATTTATTGTTTCTTTTCGTTCGTTACTTTTAAATTCTTCCTTTTTGATCGGGAGCGATTTATGACAAGTCCTACAGTTTAAGCGATTGATAGTTGGACGTATGATATGAGTGATTTACGACTTATGACTGGTCGTTCCATGGTTTGAGCGATTGTTCATTGTGATGAATGTAAAATCTGCATTTTCTAGATTTACACCCTTAAGAGACTTAAGGACAATTAAATGTAAATTACTTTCATCGTCTAATCTGTTGTTGCTGTGATTTGTATAAAAAATATCTTGAATAAATATGGATTTTCAAATATTTGGTTAAATCAGAGTAACTATAGTTTTAATCCAAAATGGTTAAAGTTGAGCATTAAACAGAGAATTTTTGACCAATTTCAGCAGACTTGGAAATCAGAAATGGAAAATTCTCCAAAAGCATTATGTTACAAACTGTTTAAAGAAAATTTTGAATTTGAAGAATATTTAGACTTATTACCTTATAAAGATAGAATAACGTTATGTAGGTTTAGATCTGGAAATCATCGGTTACCTATAGAAACCGGTAGATGGCGTAGAATTATTAGACAGGAAAGGTACTGTGTACTTTGTAACTCCCAAGAGATAGGTGATGAATTTCACTATATTCTAAACTGTGCAGCTCTAACAGAAAGTAGAAGAGCTTTGCTTAAACCTTACTATGTAAGCCGAGTAAATGTTTTGAAATTCGGCACTTTATTTATTTCAAAAATATTCGGGTATTGAAAATTTGTGTAAATTAATTAGAATTATCAATATAGAAGTATGTTCTCCAGGTTGATCATCAATCTCTCATTCTTGTTGCTCGTTTTGTGCAAACTTATCATGTGCAAAATCTGTATGTTATTATAAGTAAAAATATCTTTCTTTGTACCATTAACTTGGTTTTATAAGAAATAAAGTGTGTGTGTGTGTGGGTGTTGTCTTCGCCTATGTCTTTATCGTTGTTAACCTTGTCACACGCTTACAGGCTATCTCATGAACCACCAAAGACGCGACAAAATAAACTTGAAAATGGAAATAACACCTAATAAATTATGTGTTGAACTGACCAGAATATTGTCTGTGTTTTTCTCTATTAATGCGCTTTCTATGGTATAGACTTGATATCGCAGATTACATTGAATTCTAAATGCTTAAAAACAAAATCTAAATTTAACACTAAAAAGTATATGAACGCCATTATACATGTTCATTTAATATAAGGAAGCTAATTTAAAAAGAAAAACAGTTCAAGCGATATACATTCACACGCAAGTCATCAAGGAAGGCATTCGCGCTTTTAATGAATGTTGACTGTGAGCATGTAAAATTATTCAAACATTATATAAAATGAATCTAATTGTGAGCGTGTAATATTATTCTAATATCATTCAACATGAATGTGATTACATTGCTTTGGCATGTTACCTGCAAAGTATAATGATGTACATCCCGAGTGAGGATCTAAACCTTCTATACACCGACACTGGCACCGATCTCGTATTACTGTTTGGTATCCCCAATTATCACATTGTAACTGGAAGTCCTCACAATGCAATGCTACAAAGGATATAATTCTACATGAATTTAAAAGGTGTTGTATCTTTTTGGGGATATAAACAAAGGAAAGTAGAAGAATATCAATACAGTGTTCTCCCCAGGATTTTTGGAAAGTACCAGGGTAACGCGTGTGGACAGCTTGGTGAAATGATTCATACAATCAGTCGCGTCGCGTCGCTTAGCTATATTTCTAGTTACTGTAGTTTTTGTGTCTCTTGTTTTGTTTTAATACTGTGGTACTGTGTTGTGTAGACATTGAGTCAGAAAATTAAAAAAAAAAAAGTAAATCAATAAACAGTTTGTATACTTTAATATTTTTTAAAAATAAATAAAACAGGATTCATTACAAAATATTCATCTAAATTTAAGGTAATTAAATCTTTTATAAAATCCATGATCAATAAAAATAAGATATCATTCAAAGGAGACTAAAAATGTTCAATTTAAAAAACTTATTAAAAAAATTATTAATCATTATTTACTGGACGTGGTATGAACTGATGAAAACATTAAACAGAAAGTAGAAAAAGTAGTTTTGGCTTCGAGGTTTCGTAACTTTTCAATCTTCGTCACACGTGGCCTACCCGCCTCACCCCATTAAAGCACAGTATCACATTACTACATACATGCTATGTATATGAAAAAATCTATGAAGCATTTCACTTATCAAAAATCAGCTGTTTTACAGGTAAGCCTATGGAGAAGTCAATAACAAGTCTCGCAACCTTACTACAGTTGACCTATTTCATATGGATAACCCCAGAGACAGTATTTAGACATATACGGGAAACAGTAGTAGTAAAATCACATCGGGAATACTTATAAATACACAGTACCAAAGTGTTATAATAAAAATACATAACTCCAAGATAGATTCAAAAATAGGAAGCCCATAAAAACTTACAAAACCAAACGGTCGACTATATCAACCAACGGAAGGACTGGAAAACAACTGTCATTTTCCCTGACTTGAAACAGCGAATTTTCGAGATAAAAAGTGGTTGGTAAAACCAGATTTTACAGCTAGCAAAACCTCATCTTGTATGGCAGTTTTATATAGTTTCTTTATAATAAATTTAATGATTTATGCTGCTGAAATGAAAAGCAAAACAGCTTTTCATGGATTTTCTATTTAAAAATTTGCAAAATATGATTGAAATAACGTTAACAGAACTGATCTCATTGTTGTATTTCAGATGTAAGGTTTAACAAGATATGGATAAATAAAAGGAGGTTGCAGGGCAAACATGTTCATGCTTATCCTAGATAAAAAGCCAGAACGTTTTAACAGTATTTAGGATAGTGAACATCGTCAATGAAAAAAAAAAATCCACTTTGAATATAAATCTTGTGCGGCCAAAAAAAAAAAAAAAAAAGAGAAGGAAGATACTAATGTGACATTCAAAATCATAAATCGAAAAGAAACTGACAAATCTAAGGCAACAATAAGAAAGTCGACAAGCAAGTCCACAAAACACTCCATAGAAACTAAATATTGAGTAACACAACCCCACCAAAATCTGGGGTGAAAGTCAATGATGTATGAGTAGGTGAATGCTTCAGGAGCTATGTGACCATGATGGGTTTGAATGAAAAAATCCACCTTTGCCTGAGGGAGTTTGAGCCTTAGTTTCTTAAATATTTCTAATTTTGATAACGAATAATTTAAGAGGGAGAAAATGGAGAGATAATTGCATGGATATATATATATATATATATGTATGAGAAATTTAGCATTCTGGCCTAAAATACCACCAAATTTAATTTCATTAGCCTAATAACGATGCAACATTTAACATTTGTTTTTTAAAGTCAAATGTTATTTCTGGTAACAGTTAAAAGTTTGTGTGAAACGTTGTTTATGTAATCAAACTAAAATCAATGTATTGATTAAAGACATATTGCCAAATTCCCTTGTTTCACTCACACAGTCAAACCAGGAAAATGCTGAAACTTTGAAGAATAAGAATACGAAAGAAAAATTTGGTGTTTAGTTGTTTCATTGGCAATCATACCACATCTGCTTATTTTTATATGAATACTTTTCGGTAGATGGGTTACCTTTACAGTTATTTATGTCGTTGACAACTTCAAACATATAGTAGTCAGTGGGGTCGCCATTCAGTAAAATCAACTCGTGATCAGAATCTAATACTTTCAAAGTATCTTGGTAATCAATGTGTCCATGCTGAGTGTATCACATACAAAATAAGAAAAAAATACTTAATATGCTATACTACACTTATGTAAATCATGGTTGTCAATTGGATAAAACAATTCTCAGTTAATTGGAACATTTTTAAACAAAACTGCGCTCTATTCGATTGCATGAAATCATAATTAAAACATACTAAATTTTACTGATGTTATGGCTAGATCTATTCTATTTAAACAACTGTTGGTTCCACATGGATTCATATAGTTTTTTGGCTTTTGGATTTGAACAGGTGAATGTGCACATCCGTGATAAAGGCAAATCAAGATTATTTGCTCATTGTGAACAATACGTGCTTGAATCTGCGTTATTTGGTCTCTGGTATATAGTTTTCTCATTGCCAATCATACCGCATCTTCTTATCTATTAAACGTAATATTACGTCGTTTCCTAAGAGTTCAACGGGTCTACATTTGCATTTTATGTTATCAGAAAGCTATATATACTATATGTGTATATTAATGTGTAAAGCATTCTTTAAAAATCTCTATTAAGACAATAAACGTTAGCCGTTTCATACTTAAAAGTTGAATAGTCCAATCAATGAACGAAATATATTCTTTGTGAATTTGACACCCATCAAAATAAGATTCCCACATTATAATTACCCTCTCATCTTATAACCTAAAGAACTATAACTAATGACTACTTTGGATTCATTTATTTTCGTGGGAACAAATTTTCGTTGATTGAGGAAAACTTGCATTTGATTTCGTGGTTTTGTTAAATTCTACATATAACTTTATTAAAAAATTGTAATTCGTTGAACACTTAATTTCGTGGTTCACCTTACCAGAAAGCCACGAAAATTGGTATCTAACGAATAATAATGAAGCAACAAACAGCTACTTACAAATGCTCCGTAATGCATCAATGAGGACAAGTCGTATCTTCCATAAAATCGGATTAAATTTGAAGCTATTTTTTTAAAATTCTGTACATTGGTAGCTGCAAGCAGAAAAAAGTGATTGAAAACTTAAAGTGTTGAAAAACCTTTTATATTATTAACATATATTCAATAACGTTTGGTAAAAGAGGCGAGAGATACCAAAGGGACATTCAAACTCATATGTCGAAACAAACTGACAATGTCATGGCTAAAAACGGAAATAACGACGAAAAGACAAACAGTACACAAAACACAACATAGAACACTAAAGACTGAGCAACACGAATCACACCAAAAACTGGGGGTGATCTCAAGAAGGGTAAGCAGATACTATTCCACATGTGGCACCCGTAGTTCTAAATTTTAAACAAATAGATCAAATTCAGGAAAAAGCAGTTAAAGGGTAACCGTCTGTGCCGCCTAAGCTCATGAAATTTCTTCTCAAGGCTGCTATTTATTCTCAAATATCCATCTTAACAAGATATAATGAAACTATACAAAGATGGTCACGTTAAACATTGAAAAATTAATTCCTTTACCTAGTATTCTTTTAAACAATTCAAGGAGACGCTTGGTCATTTCTGAGTTTTTTTTCAAAATATGCTTGCTTTTGCTTATGTCTTGTAAGAAAACATAAGCATTCTCTTATTCAATGCCATTATTTTGCGGAATCTACCTGCAGTTAGCGCTCCTTGAAGAGTAATAAAGGTAGATATACAAACCAAAAATATGCTAGTGCATTTATCCTGGTTGTGATGAAATATAAACGAGATTCATCTGATAAAAAAATATACATTAGCCATACTCCTGTTATCCAGATCTCAAAGATACTTAAATATAAGGTGTAAAAAGTTAAAACCTTTCTTAAAGATAACTATAAATTTAAATAATATGGCATTTTCATTTAAGGCCTGACCATATTTTCCTGACAATTCTCTATCTATTTGCTTATTTGTTTCTAGAGTAAATATTCGCAGACCCAGTACGGTCAAAATTGGTGAAAAGAAAAACAGGAGTACTTCTTTTTCATGCAAGAGTATTTGGTTGCCTTTTTTGTACCCTACTTAGATGAAGGTGTTTAACTTTGGAGCGCTGAATTGTTAAAAGACGTTTGCTATGGTTACTTAGAGACTAGGTCAATAGGAAGATGATCATGTCGTCATTTAAGTTTGATATCTTATTATTGTTGCAGGCTTAAAATCTAATCAGAGAGATTCACATTTTCTATATGATTATTGTAAGTCCAGTTTATAAAATATTGTATTTAAGGAGAGAAAGAAGCTAGGTCATTGTTTAACATAAAATCTAAAAGGAAAAACCCTAACCTTCAGTATTAATATTGCCGTAAGTAACCCGTACATAATCTCTACCAAAAGGACTTCTTTGTTCGTGGAATAGTCCGATGGAATGACCTAATTCATGAACACATGTTCTCTGAAAATAAATACAATGTGTCAATTATAAATACAATTATTCACTAATAATAAAATAAAATGATTAGATAATACATACATTTTTTTTATTAATTATAAATAGAATTATTCTATGATAAAAACATCCATTCAATCAGAAATTGTTAATACAATTATTCAATTATAAATAGAATCATTCATTAATAAATACAACTATTTAATAACAAATACTATTATTCAATAATAGATACAATTAAGCAATGAGTTATGAAAATTTGTTTTAGCTAATATCTGCAGATAAATCATTTCAAAGGTTTATTCTTACCGTCTTGTGGAAAATAAATCATGCAATATAGGACGAGAACAAATTAACAATAATTGCAACTGTAGGTAGATTCCGCAAAATAATAGCATTGGATAAGGGAATGCTTGATTTGGGCAGATAATTTTGCCCTTCAACAGGTCATCCCGCAAAGACCTCAAAATGTTTTGCAACGGTTATGTTATTGTGTGACACTCTACCTTCACGAGACATAGGATATAACGTCCCAATTTCGACCGGACCAATACAAATGCCTTTAGACCTATCTATCTTGAGGTGGCGGATATTTGTGTTGGAGATCGTTTCAATCTGTATTATTCAAAAGTAAATCTTATGTGTTATACATTTAATGACAATCGTTCTGTAACAACCATCCGTGATGACATCGATATCACGTCATCGATATTAACCATTCGTGATCACATCCATATCACGTCATCGATATCAGTCACGGTTGCAAAGGCATTATCTGTATGACGTCAAGTCACTAGAAAAAAAAAACCATCCAGTTACATGTAAGGTATATAATAAAGTGAACATGTATATATGATACTTTTCTTTTTTTTCAATATCACATACCGTACCAATTCGTTTTTCAATAGCACATACCGTATGAACCCTCAAGTAATATATTCTCTCAAGCAGAGCTCTCGGGATTATATTGAAGCCTCGGATTTATACGAATTTGATATTGAAAAAGTCATGAATATTTTTGTTTACTAGTATTAAATATTTTTCAATAAAGGCTTTGGATTTATATAAAAATGAGTTTCTATCGACATAAGAACAATAAATAAAACTTACATCTTCGCAGCAGTTGATTTTCTGACCGTTTAGAGGAACTGCTGATCTTCCGATAAGGCTATTGCACCTATTAAATATTTTGTTATTAGAATATTGCAACATACATGTAGTTTATAATGAATAAACATTAGAGGATATATTAATATAAGTCATAGTATCAAAAGTCTTATTTCGTAATTTTTGTTATGTAAAACTGATTGTTCATTGCTAACATGACTGAAATAAATATGTATTCTTTTAAATAAAAATGATTGATTGTGGCTCTCTTAACATCCAGCGTCAAAACAACCATATATATTCAGGACGTGAACAAATTGATAATAATTCCAAAAGTAGATTTTGATACAATTGGATTTATGTTGCTAATGCTCTTTTGCTAAAGATTTGAAAATCACTTTATAAGTAAAAACAAAACTTTTTGTTTCAGAAAACATGGCTTACTTATTAGTCAAAATCGACATTACATTAGCTTTCAGTAAAGGCGAGTACTCATAGATCGGTACTTGTTTTCCTTTGGTTTTTTAGTTGTCTTTTTATTGTGTGCTTTGTACCGATCAGATGATGAGTCCGTCCCTTCAAATGAAATTTACAGTTCGTTCTTTGTGCTGTTATATTACTGTTCAGTGTTTAGGGGGGGTGTTGAGCGCTGATAAACATGTTAAGCCCCGCCACATTCTTTATGTGCCTTGTAAAATTAAGGAGCCTGCAATTCAGTGGTTGTCGTTGTTTGCTGTGTGTCAGATTTGCTTTTCTTTTATTATTTTTAGCATACATGAGGCCTTTGATTTTCTCTTTTAAATTATTCCATATTTTCGTCATGTCGGATCCTTTGATAGGTTAGTATATGTATGGGGACTGTTCGTTGTTAAAGACTGTAAGGTGACCAATAGTTGTTTACATCGTCGTCCGTTGGTCCCAATCCTACCACATCTCCTTATTTTCAAATTACACGGTGAGTTTGTATAAATATATGAAAGATAAAGCAAATATATATTTACGAAAGATATACTTGGCACCTAATGATTTTATTTTCTGAAAATTACAATCTAGTCTCAAATAAACAATTTATTTTGATTTTGTTATAGAGTATAAATCAATAACAAACATCCCAATCTGATGAGTCAAGCCATTTCCAACAGATTTTTACAGTTTGTTCTTATGTTGTCCTGTTATCATCAGGTAAGCACATGTTTAAAGGAGGGATGAGAGCTTACAAACATGTTTTATCCCGCCACATTCTTGTCCAAAGTCATGAGCCTTAAATTCATTGATTGTCGTTGGTTGCTGTCTGTCATATTGGTTTTCGTTTATTGTTTTGTGATGAATCCGGCTATTGATATTTCTCGTTTCAATTGATTCAAATTTTCTGATGTCGGGGCTTTTCGGTTCGGATTTTGCTTATTGTTAAAGCTGAACGATGATCTATATTTGCTAACATCCACGTGGTTTGGACTCATTGACAACCATTTTACATCTGCGTATTTATAGAAACAAAAATTAAAGCACAGACACCAAATTAAATCGAAATGAAATACAAACTATTTCACCATTATCAAGAAAAACGAAAAATAAAACAAGTTAAAACTAAAAAGGAACTAAACAAGAAAGCTACGGATTTGAATATGTAAGGATTACAAACCCTCCTGTTCTTATTAACTTTAATCTACTGTCATGTTTCAGCCCATAGTCGTCACGGGTACTGTTTGTCCACTCAACAAAACGTACACAAGTCCAGTATTCGATATGACGGAAAGCTCTATATACACCTCTTTTTCTAATTGCATTATCCCCTAAATGATAATAACATGAATTGACGTAAATGTTCAAGATGTAATAACTAGAACCTGAAGATTAAATAACAAACACAATCTAAATATTTCGTCCTGAACATGCATCCAATATTGCCACTGGACGTTAAGCAACCAACAATCAATTAATCAATCAATCTAAATATTCGTATTTTGATCAGAAGAATTGAATGAAATGCTTTTAAAAGTTATATCTTCATTGGGAGTTAATGTAAATTAAATGATGTGTACTTATTTTCTTTTTCATTTTTATAAGTAAAGTTAATACCT
Source organism: Mytilus coruscus (assembly GCA_017311375.1). NCBI lineage: Eukaryota > Metazoa > Mollusca > Bivalvia > Mytilida > Mytilidae > Mytilus > Mytilus coruscus. The sequence continues at coordinate 62,716,637 of CM029607.1, read as the reverse complement.
GGGGGTAAATACACTAATATGGATTTCAAGTCAAGAGCCTGTATTTAAGTGGTTTCGTTGGTAACTGTCTTTTATATTCATTTTTCATTTAAAATTTTGTCATATATCAGGCCATTGACTTTTTTGTTTAAATTGTTTCACTTTTTTTCATGTAGGGGCTTTTTATAGCTGACTATACGGTAGGAGTTTACTCAATGTTGAAGGCCGAACGGTGACCTATTTTTGCTTACATACATGTCTTTTGGACCTGGTTGATAGCTGTCTCATTGACAATCAAACAAGGTCTCCTTAGTTTCCTACTGTTGTCATATATGATCATTAAAATCATTTGTTTGCAAATGTGCTGTCACTAACTGTTTCGAATATACTACAGTTTATGACCAAACTCAGTAAAGACACGTCATTGTTACATTTGGTTGATACATTCAACAATACCTTCCGTTATCTAGATGATATTTTTTCGTTAAATAATCCAGATTTCTCTATATATACTACCGAAATTTACCCAATAGAACTTACTTTAACTAAATCTAACATAAACAGCAGTAGTTGTCCTTTTCTGGATTTGGACATTTTAATCTCTAAAGGAAAACTCCATACGAAAATTTACGACAAAAGAGACGATTTTTCATTCCCTATTGTTAATTTTCCTTTTTTAGACGGCGATGTTCCTTTGGCTTCATCATACGGTGTTTATATATCCCAACTCGTTCGTTATGCCCGTGTGTGTAGTGATGTCATAGATTTTAACGAACGTAATCAATGCATCACTGGTAAATTATTAAGTCAGGGATTTCGTTACCATAAATTACGTAAAACGTTTGCTAAGTTCTTTCATAGATACAAAGATTTGATTAGTAAATTTGGCTGTACCTGTAGAAAACTGATTAAAAACGGTATTTCACATCCTAAATTTTACGGTAATATTGTACTTAAAGCGCGGAAATCACTATGTGATCCGTGTAAACTCATCGAACCTTTAGATAAACTTATTAGTAAAGGCTATCTTACCAATTTTGTAATTAGATCTTTGAATATAGTTTACATTGGCACTAATATCGATTTTGTCATCAGCAAATTAAGACATAACTAAATTTGTATTCTTTTCAAACGGGATGTATAAAGACACACCCACGTTCATTTTGATCTATAAAGAGGTTAAACTCCTAACTATCCTACTGTCTGTCGATACATTTATTTTTGGCATTGCACAAATCATGTCTTCTTTGACTGTCCATGACGTTAAAATACTAAATCCCTGGGATGTGTTTTAGTTGATTTTAGTCTATGATGCATGATTTTTTTTATTATAAATTGTTTTGGCTTTTAACTAGTGTCAGTAACTGCGAGTACTCTCAAATCGTACTTTCTTGTTTATTTGACCTGTTGATACTAATTGTAATGCTTTTTTGTTATTTAATATTATTCAGGGTTATATCTGGTCTTTATACCAGCTTTGATAAGTGTTTGGTACTACTATAAATTTTCACTTCGAACTATAAACATCAAAATTATTTATTTTGTAAAAATATTTCCTTTCTATAATGGAACTGTACACTTATACCTAACAACAAAATTATTTTCATTTACCTGCGTTTAAAGTTATTGCAAATGGCTGATATTTTTGTTCGAGCATATTGTTTTTCTTAAATTGTTTAACATTTCATACCGGTATAACATGTTACTTTTATTATTCTTCCCTTAGTTTATTTATTTTGTATTTACATTGTATCATAGGTCAAATTTATTTGTTCAGTGTATGTTCAATGGTGTTAATATGTCCTTTGATTGAGTTAAGCTATTTCAGTTGATATTTTATTGTGTGTCTTTCTATGTTGTGATGTTACACTATTGTTTCAGAAAAAGGGTGAAGGTTTGGTACCATTAAAACGTTTAAACCCGCTGCATTTGTTTGCAACTGTCCTAAGTCAGGAATCTGATGTTCAGTAGTTGTCGTTTGTTGATGTGGTTCATAAGTGTTTCTCGTTTCTCGTTTTTATATAGATTAAACCGTTGGTTTTCCCGTTTGAATGGTTTTACACTAGTAATTTTTGGGGCCCTTTATAGCTTACTGTTCGGTGTGAGCCAAGGCTCCGTGTTGAAGACCGTACTTTGACCTATAATGGTTTACTTTTATAAATTTTGACTTGGATGGAGAGTTGTTCATTGGCACTCATACCACATCTTCTTATATCTATATACATGCAATTATCCGCTGAAGAAAGTTAAGTGTGAATTTCAATGCACATATATATAGTACAACAGCCCGTTTATACATACCATCGTAATATGGAGTCCACACATAAGGTATGATTGCCTTTGGCCAGTACCTTTCGACATTTGCAATAGCCAATCGTTTTCGCCTTTTCTTTGCGCTTCCCTTATTATTCATTTCATCTCCTTCATTATTCATTTCATGTCCTTTATGATTCATTTCATCTCCTTTATTATTCATTTCATGTCTTTTATGATTAATTTCATCTCCTTTATTATTCATTTCATCTCCTTTATGATTCATTTCATGTCCTTTATGATTCATTTCATTTCCTTTATGATTCTTTTCACCTCCTTTATTATTCATTTCATCTCCTTCATTATTCATTCCATGTCCTTTATTTTTCATTTCATGTCCTTTATGATTCATTTCATCTCCTTTATTAATCATTTCATGTCCTTTATGATTCATTTTATCTCCTTTATTATTCATTTCATCTCCTTCATTATTCATTTCATGTCCTTTATTTTTCATTCCGTGTCCTTTATGATTTATTTCATCTTCTTTATTATTCATTTCATGTCCTTTATGATTCATTTCATCTCCTTTATTATTCATTTCATGTCCTTTATGATTCATTTCATCTCCTTTATTATTCATTTCATGTCCTTTATGATTCATTTCATCTCCTTTACTATTCATTTCACCGCCTTTATTATTCATTTCATCTCCTTTATGATTCATTTCATCTTCTTTATTATTCATTTCATCTTCTATATTATTCTTTTCACCTCCTTCATTATTCATTTCGCCTTCTTTATTTTTCTTGCGGGACGCATGCACATTTGGATGTTTTTCCTACAAAATAGTCTTTGTAAATATAATATTATTTTGCCTTTAATCCGGATAATTTTCGTGTTTTATTAGTACATTTCTATAACTGATCACCTGCTATGTGTTCACACAGTATGTGAACTGATGCAAATTATTTCGTAAACACAATCGTACATCTTTAAAACATCTATTTGAAATATACATACAAATGCACATTGTTATCATTTTTCATTGATATAATTGCATTAGAAGGTTGTTGTATTGATATTCTAAATATTTTTGATCTTTGCTGTAATTTTATCATCGGTACAAGGACATCATTCGTAAATATAAATCAACATGTAGACATCTTATACGTTCAGGTATTTCACATCCGATATTTTATGGTAATATTCTTTACAAAGCACATTCACCTCAAAAGCTAACCAAACCTTTAAACAGACTTATTCGGAAAGAATATAGTTACGATACTGTTGTCAGGTCATTAAGGATTGCATATTTTGGTATTTATATGGATTCACTCATAGGGTCTTTGCATCGGAAATAAACACTATTATTCTAAAACCAGTTGTTGGCATGATACAGATTATGTTCTTCTCATATATTTTATGATTGGATGATACTAAACCCTAACGGGAGGGATTGTACTTGATTTTCATATGATGAAGACATAATCTTTCAATCAGTTTAATTATGGTCTGGAGCTGGCATGTCAGTAACTGCTAGTAGTCCTTTGTTAATGTATGTATCACTGTCATTTTGCTTAGTTTCTTTTGTTACCTATTCTGACATCGGACTCAGACTTCTTTTAAACTGAGTTTTACTGTGCGTATTGCTATGTGTTTCTTTATTCTACATTGGCTAGAGGTATAGGGGAGGTTGAGATCTCACAAAACATGTTTAACCCGCCTCATTTTTGCGCCTGTCCCAAGTCAGGAGCCTCTGGCCTTTGTTAGTCTTGTATGTTTTTTAATTTTAGTTCATTTATATGTTTTGGAGTTAAGTGTGACGTCCATTTTCACTGAACTAGTACACAATTTTATTTAGGGGCCAGCTGAGGACCACCTCCGAGTGCGGGATTTTCTCGCTGCATTGAAGACCCATTGGTTGCCTTCGGCTGTTGTCTGCTCTTTGTTCGGGTTGTTGTCTCTTTGACATATTCCCCATTTCCATTCTCAATTTATGCAAGTATTTGGAAATTTTTTTTTTTAATTTTTGTTCATGCATGTACGATCTGATCAATGTATTCGCATTAAATGTTTATATCAGAATAAGGTCCGTTTGAATTTTATCAATATAAATCCTTTGGTGTTTCGGAAATTATAAAATAAAGTATTGCATATAGTTCAAAATTATGAGAACTTGTCTCTTACTATGCACAAGCTTGGTGTTTTAAAAACAAGGAATAGCTATTTGGTCAAAGGTAACTAGGAACTTTTGTAACTCGAAACTGAAGACAAAATCTGGGCAAAATTTTGAATCATTTTTTTTTTTCACAATTTTTTTAATCTGTATAAAGTACTTTCAAAATTGACATTTATGACCTGAAATCTTTTTTATTGTTTTGTGTTGTTGTTAGTATTAAAAAAGTACTTTTGGGGCATTTAATAAACGCTGCTGATTCGAAAAAGAACCTGTCTTATATATCAGCAGATGGTCTGTTTCTACCATAACAGGAATTTATCGTATTTAATTATTATACAATGAATAAAAAAAAAATAATAAACAGCTGCGCCACGAGCGCATGATACGCCCATCGTCTTGTGTTTGGGGTTTTATGCAATAATCATAAATCGTTTCTGAGATACGGCGCGACATGTGAAAACCCCCCTTTTTTATTAAAAAATCAATAACTCTAAAATAAAATTTTGAATCATCACCAAAAGTATACAGATCTTTAGATTAATATAATTAAGAAGTGTGTAAAGTTTTAAGCAATAATCATAAATCGTTTTTGAGATACGGCGCGACATGTGACCCCCCCTCCCTTTTTTTTAACAAAAACCTCAATAACTCTAAAATAAACTTTTGAATCATCACCAAAAAGTATACAGATCTTAAGATTAATATAACTAAGAAGTGTGTAAAGTTTTAAGCAATAATCATAAATCGTTTTTGAGATACGGCGCGACATGTGAAAAAAACACCCCCTGTTTTTGTCCCGTAACTCAAAAATTTTTAATCTTATTTTTACCAAAAAAGTATACAGATCGTTTGACCATCATAAGAAACAACTATGATAAGTTTCATGAAATTTAGATGAGTCGTTCTCAAGTTACGGTGCGACATGTGGACTGCGGACAGACGGACAGACAGACAGACGGACGCCGGACATTTGTATACCATAATACGTCCCGTCAAAATTTTGACGGGCGTATAAAAAACGAAGTGATCGTTTCTCGTTAACAAACATCAAAAAGAACTGTTGTGTGTTTGTAAATTATTGTCTCTCCTGTTTCTTGGATGTATCTACGACACTGATATTTAAAGAAACACTAATATAAACAAAACATTCTGAAATAAAAATGAACAAAAGAAAACGTGTGACAAACGTCAATGAAGCAGCAGGTTTACTACACAAATAACAAAAGAAAATGATGTTTACTGTTATCATCTGTAACGTCTTATTTGGCTGTACCTTGATTTTTTTCTAACTTCTGTTTTGTGTATTTTTTTTTTTTTTTAATCCAATTTTAAATATCCCTTTTAGTTCCATTATTTCTAATTATTATTTAATCAAAACAATTCTATTTCATTTCTTGTTTGAAACCTACTAGAAACTTTTTAAGTTTCTCTGATTTCCATATTTTATCTGGATCTTGTCCTCTCTTTTCTGCTATTTTCTCACGAAACTCTACATCCTCTAATTCGATTTCTTCCTCTTCAATCGTTTGCTCTGTATACCCCGATTTCATTTCCTCTAATTTCTCTTCCTTCAATCAGAAAATAAGTGAATTATAAAACATTTAATTTATTTTTTTACTAATCATCATCACTATACAAAGAAAGCATTGTAAAACTTAAAGACAATATGTGTTTGTAATATATATATATAGAGAGTCTATAAGAATCTACCAACCAGTAAACTTAATAGGTATTGGATCATCAAAATTGACAATACTACACAAACAGGGAAAATTATATGAGTCTAAAAGATTGTGTAACAATACCGATAAATAGATGGAAAACAAAACACTAAAAAGTGTTGAATATCATCGCACAAAGATGGAAAAACTGAACAGATGATATAAATTATACAATAATTGCAAATATTTCGGCTCAACAAATGGCCTTCCTCAGTGTTAAAAGTTTTAACAATACTGATATATAATGTATAAGGTGTAAACATAGATCAGTAATAATACAGGTAAGTTTTGGTCGACATGTTGGTGAATCTATGCAGCCATTTCACAAACGCCTTAATGGCCACAGGAGTGACCTCACAAAACCGTATATTCCTATCAGCCAACACTTCAGGTTACCAGATCACAATCTGAAAGATTTTGATCACATGAAGATCCTTGTGATCGAACAGGATTGTACATGGCAAAATAGGCAAAGAGAGAATCGGGAGAAGTTTTGGATAAAAACACTGGGTGTCCTCCATCCAGATGGAATCAATAGAAAGAAATAATTAAATTTACAGTCTAATGTTTATATTATGATATTCAGGATTTTGGATTAAAATCAATCGACCAAAACTTACCTGTATTATTACTGATCTATGTTTACACCTTATACATTATTAATCAGTATTGTTAAAACTTTTAACTCTGAAGAAGGCCATTTGTTGACGAAATATTTGCAAAAAAAAAAAAAAAAAAAACACGTTAAAATTGTACGTCTGAAGCTCTGGATATACCTTCACCAGGAACGTTCAAACTTCATCATTTGAAAGCCAGGACGATCAATCTTGGTCGTAATTTTTTTTTTTTGTAAAACCGACTCCAGGGATGTATAAATACGTAGAAACGTTAGCAGCTATATGAACCACAGAGATCAAATTAAAAAAAAAAAGCAAATTTGATCTAATGTAAACTTTGCCTGAAGAAGTTGTGACCTTAGATTCTTAATAATTTTTTGATTTATCAACGGTGAATTTATCATGCACTATTTGTGAGAGTCTAATAAGTATTGTTTTTTATGTTTCGTGCCGATATGATGAGTTATAGCCAACTGATTTCTACAGTTTGTTCTTATGTTATGCTGTTACGCCACTGTCTAAGGTTAGGGGAAGGGTTGATCACTCACTAACATGTTTAACCCCTTCACAATCTTTATGTTCCTGTCACAAGCCCGGAGCCTGTAATTCAGTAGTTTCTGTTGCTTGCGATAGGTCATATATTTTATAGTCTTACATAAATCTTCTGATTACCTCGATTGAATTGTTTACATTTTGCATGTCGGAGCTTGTATTGGTTTTGCTCATCGGTAAAGACCGTACGGTGATCTTTAGTTGCTTTAATCCACGTCATTCGGACTCTCGCAGATAGTTGCCTTATTTGAAATTATACTACATCTCCTCAATCTTATAAAAAAAAATATCAGATAAGGGAAATGTTAGATTTTCAGATAAGTTAAGTTTTTTTGTTGTTCGGACACCTGTTTCGTTGAACGGACACCTCTCTTGTTGCGATTAATTTATCTTGTTTATGTTTTGTCATCTGAATTTTAATTTGTCGATTCCCTCGTTTTTCATACCTGGTTCCGTATCTTCTTCTTATACATATTATGTTAGAAAATATATATTACAATATCAGGGTTATCTTTAACTCTTTTAGATAATACCAAATGATACTAGTGTTAAAACATACACGCATTTCATTCATCTTCTTAAAGTTCCCATAACTGTGACTCTTCTTTCCGATAACTACAGCAATAGGTCGGTACATATCCTCTTTGTCTCGTTTATTCTGATGATCAAAAGAAAAGCTATAAACATTGTATGTTAGAATATGTGTTAAACAAATAGTTTATTTTCCATTAAATAACTTGTTTTTTAAATTCAGAATTTACTGGCGAACGAGACAGCTCCTGGTCAGGGCAGACTGGACCCCTGTTAATGCAGGCCTATTGAAGGATCATTTCTTATATACGTACGAAGTAATGAATTTACATTCCACAGCCATTGTTTTGTTGCAATATTTTCTGAATATATGTCTTTTTCTCTTACGATGCCAAAATAAGCTTCAACTCCCGTACAAAATGAAGATCACCCATCCACTCACACTTGTAAAGGAAGGTATCCAATTTGTCTTACATTGAAAATTTTGCTTTGTAAACTAATCGAAACTACAAACAAAATCGGTAACTGGAAACTGACTTTTTAATATCAAAGATCTTTGAAAGTCAGTTCAATGTATATACATTTAAGTAAAATTTGTAAAAATAAAAGCTGGCCAACGTTCCTGTTGTTCATGCACCCGGAATAATTAAAATTTTGATTTATGAATTGTATAAGGGAAATAATTGTAAGGAGAATAAGTATAATGGCTATTCATAAAAGTCGATCTTATTTTTGAAGAAGCTATGTTAAATCATTTAAATCTGTTGATATTTGTTATATGTAAATTATAGATTTGGTAACAGTAATTGTGCCACATATGGAGCAGGATCTGCTTACCCTTCCGGAGCACCTGAGATCACCCCTAGTTTTTGGTGGGGTTCGTGTTGCTCAGTCTTTAGTTTTCTATGTTGTGTTTTGTGTACTATTGTTTGTCTGTTGGTCTTTTTCTTTTTTTGGCCATGGCGATTGTCAGTTTATATTCGACTTATGAGTTTGAATGTCCCTTTGGTATCTTTCGCCTCTCTTTTGTAATGTATTTCGGCAATATGTCTTAAATATGAGACAATATTATTTGAGCAAGACTTTGTGTAGAATCCTGGATAATGTTAATAAATTTTGAGTTTTGTTTTAATGTATGCAAAATATACCCCAAAAAACGTATAGTACCATTCAATACACTAAGTTAAATTTTATATATATAGATGGCAGCAACATTCTACCTTAAAATAACAGATTAATAATAAAAAGAGATAGCAAAACATCAATCAAGATGTGGTAGTTCCAGTAAGGTTACTATCTACAAAAAACCCCAAAAAATGGTAATGAATAACTTTAAAAAAGAAGATGTGGTATGATTGCCAATGAGACAACTGTCCACAAGAGACCAAAATGACACAGAAATTAACAACTATAGGTCACCGTACGGCCTTCAACAATGAGCAAAGCCCATACCGCATAGTCAGCTATAAAAAAACTTGTTCATTTCATTAGTACAGTTCAATATGAAATGACCCTCATTGAACAAGAAATTCTGAGAAGGAATCAATAAACACCCTATACACGACAGTCATCGTAAAGATCATAGTATTCAGCAGTTGTGTCTTGTTAACTCATAACACGAGTTTGTATTATTGAAAATTTCCGATTAAGTTTGGAAATATAGTTAACAATAAGTAAATACATATTAAATAATAAAATATTAAAGCAATGAGTTATTAAAGATGGATTGCATAACAAAATGACAGAATCTCAAACTGAATTCGACCGACAATTCAATGTGCACAAGAGCACAATTTCATGTGACATGTTTGAGAGAGAAAAAAAAACATTATACGTTTAATTGTTTACACGGCTCATTTGAAATGAAAAAGAGAAATATATCACCAAAGTGTTGTCGGAGAGACAAGTCAACATTCAGCAAAACAGCAAAAGAGAACAGAATAGACTTAAACAACGTGTTTGTTGATTGATCATTATTGAAAGGTAGGTCACAGCTTTTTATAATACTATGATAAGATGTTATATTAAAACAAGTATAGCCTCGTCCTCAGTCAATATACTTTCATCCGGGCGATGAAACTATTATTGCTTCCGAGGTCAATATACTTTCATGGGTCGGTAAACCATGTAATGCCCTCAACAAAATTCTATAATTTTATCATATTATTGAACTTTAACGTATGTATGCCTTATTTGTTTCAGTATTGGAATATATATGAGGCCATTTTGATTATTTAATAAAATTGTATTGTATTGTTCATATAATTTTGAGTGTAGTTTTAACAAAAACATAACAGTTGTCCTAATTGGTAATCATACCACACATCCTTAGTTTTCATGTGTATATATATAACGACAATGCATAAAATCAAATATTCTGTCGGCAAACAAATTATAAAAATATTGCTATGATGGTTATTGTACCACTTAAGATGACGATATGTTAAATAGCTACGCGTGAGCCTACAATCGTAAATAATTCAACTAACAAGCAGTAAATTTGAAAAACCTTTTGGGTGGGTTTTTTTTCGTTTTACTTTTGTGTATGTGTTGATCTTTTTTGTTGTTGTTGGTTTTAACAGAAGTTAAAATATTTAACTTTACCATGAAACTATAAAGGATTCACCCCTTATTATCTGAAACATACATATATCAACTTACATAATTCAGTAAGTCCTCTGCAGATATGGACATCGAACAATAACGGACTGTCATCACTACCGTCATTGTAAACAAATAATTCTGGCATCTCTTTGTCATGGTGTCTGCAGCATTTAATAGAAACGAGGAACCATACAACGATAGGAAGTAATACTTGTAAAATAATTGTTATTTAATGTATAATTTAATGCGACTAGTATTTTGTCCTAATTTTGAGGAAAAAAGAAAAACATTGTGGATAATTCTATTGACAGGAATGGTACATTGCATGTTACATTGTAGATTCTAAACTACAATAAACGATACTATTATAGCAATAGAAAATGACAAATTTGACAGTTACATCACTATAAAGAAAAAAAGTACATTTTTATGCCCCACCTAGGGGCATTATGTTTTTCGGTCCGTCCGTCTGTCCGTCCGTCTGTCCAGCTTCAGGTTAAAGTTTTTGATCAAGGTAGTTTTTGATGAAGTTGAAGTCCAATTAACTTGAAACTTAGTACACATGTTCCCTATTATATGAGCTTTCTAATTTAAATGCCAAATTAGTTTTTTGATCGCAATTTCACGGTCCACTGAACACAGAAAATGATAGTGCGAGTGGGGCATTTGTGTACTATGGACACATTCTTGTTTAAATAACTCAAATTCCGTTCAAAAAGATAAACCCACAAAAATTGCAGAATTCACAAATAACGAAATAGAAATACACAGTGGTAGTTTGCACTGATGACTAATTTTGTAAATATTTTTGACATTTGTTTATGTTCCTTTTTCTTTGACTTATTAATTAAAGTTATATTTTAAAGTTTCAAACGTGACAACGAGACAGACAAAAATAACCAATCTTAAAAATTGTAATACCGCGAATAAGTCCTGTTGACCGGAAAACAAGAACGACGTCTTTCTTTATTGACTCCCTGAATTATCCAAATATGAGTAGACAAGAATATTTGTCCATACGACACTATATCCAGCGTGCGCTATTGCATTCCCATTTTCTGTTAATCACGACGTTGAAATCTGGATGAATATTTTGCATATTTTAATACGTACTTCCTTTAACTAAAACTTTAACTTTGGTGAAATCACTATACTAGTATTTGAAAAGTCCACGCCATAATAAACATGTGTACCTGTACTTAGTTTCATGTCGATATTACCACAACTTCATGGTAAACCTCCTCAGACTTGAACTTAAGGCTTCATTAAACTTAAACTTTAACCTGATACGTACGGGACGGACGGACGGACTTACATAACTATGCACGAACTTGGACACATATGTCCCTAGTATTGTATGCGGGGCATAAAAATACCTGCTATTTAAAAGCCCCATTTTCATTTATGTACTAATAATTTTAAGAATTATCATTGCATGAATATCAAAATGGTATCATGAAATTATTTGTATACTATTTCATAAATATTTCATTATCAATGTTTTGAGTCATATTTGTTTTCCTTCTTTTACCATGGCCAAACATATAATTTGTATGACCAAATCCATTTAGCATAGAACTATACTTTTAGTCTCTGATGCATGATTTTTTATTATTAATTGTTTTGGCTATTGCAAATGGCTGATATTTTTGTTCGAGCATATTGTTTTTCTTAAATTGTTTAACATTTCATACCGATATAACATGTTACTTTTATTATTCTTCCCTTAGTTTATTTATTTTGAATTTACATTGTATCATAGGTCAAATTTATTTGTTCAGTGTATGTTCAATGGTGTTAATATGTCCTTTGATTGAGTTAAGCTATTTCAGTTGATATTTTATAGTGTGTCTTTCTATGTTGTGATGTTACACTATTGTTTCAGAAAAAGGGTGAAGGTTTGGTACCATTAAAACGTTTAAACCCGCTGCATTTGTTTGCACCTGTCCTAAGTCAGGAATCTGATGATCAGTAGTTGTCGTTTGTTGATGTGGTTCATAAGTGTTTCTCGTTTCTCGTTTTTATATAGATTAGACCGTTGGTTTTCCCGTTTGAATGGTTTTACACTAGTAATTTTTGGGGCCCTTTATAGCTTACTGTTCGGTGTGAGCCTAGGCTCCGTGTTGAAGACCGTACTTTGACCTATAATGGTTTACATTTATAAATTTTGACTTGGATGGAGAGTTGTCTCATTGGCACTCATACCACATCTTCTTATATCTATTCAAACATTTAAGGTAGCTGGGGTGTCTTCCTCCATCTTTGATTTTGAAATAGCAGATAACAATCGATCTAGATCTTGAATGAAATGTGCAAATTTCGAGAGTAGTATGTAATTCATGTGTAAGACTTTTCATGTTGATATAGAAAATTATGTGTTTTATCATATGTACGGCTGTATTTTACAAAAAAAAAAAAAACAGAATATTTTTGCTTGATTCACTTTTTTCAACTTTGCCACATACGGGGAGATAACTCAGATATAAGGGGAGATAACTCAGATAAAGTAGTTTTTATAAGAGAATGTGTTGTGAATTTACCTATTTTAATATGTAGCAAGAAAACGAGTCCGGTCACCCCATTTTTTTCTCTTTCTTATCTGAAATCATATCATAGAGTTATTTTCTCATATTTTATCTTAATATTCTATGGTGTAGTTTTCTTTTTATCACACAAAATTGGGTTTTCCATGCATAATCTATACACAATTTGACAATTTTGCACAACCTGTAGCGTGAAAAAAAAAGCCCGGTGACCCATACTTTTAATTATATTTTTGAAAAAAGCTTGATACAAACTGCATTTTGACAGATTATTAAAAAATTCTATGGATTTTAATTTAGACCCCCATCTACCTTAAAAAGTGTTAAAAGCATTGTTATGCTATAATCGTTCTTCTACAAATTTAAATCATACCTTTGCTTTTGTTGTAAGAATTCCAATACACAGTTACAGAAATGCGATTAAAACGGTATACTGTTGATTACCAAGACATTGCAATTACTCTGAAATGTATGTAGTCAAGATGTTGATCTCGTGTCCCAAGAAATATTTTTTTATCTAAATTATAGTATATTCAATCAATAATTTCATTATCAATTCACGATACAAATATATTCATGAACATGTTCAATCTACGTTCACACTGCCACTTCTTTATTTTTTGTAAGCTGCAGAAACAAAAGAAAGTATAAAAAATGATCGACTATCAAAAAAGAGAGGCGAACGATACCAAAGCGATATTCAAAGTCATAATTTGAAACAAACTGACAATGCCATGCAATAATATATGTCTTCACACGAGCCAGGATAATATCAAACAATAAGTGATAAAATCTGGTCTTGATTATTTGACCTATGTTGAATTTACTTACAATAAGATCAATATGTTTTTAACAGTAATTATAATAATTCAACAATTAATATAACTAACCAAGAGTTCCAAGTGGTAAAATGAAGTCATTCCTTCAAATATTTTACGAACGCCATCACAAGTTGGTTGACATTTATGGACTACTAGTATCTGTTTCACACGACGGATATGTTCCAATTGTCGTAACCCCAATCCCGTTCTCTTTTCCTCGAAGGTAACCCACCAAATAAGCCTTATCACCGGAATTGTACATGAGCAAAACGACGGGTGCCATATGTGCAGCAGAATATCTGCTTACTCTTTCGCAGTACTTGGGATCACCCCGGTTTTTGCTGCGGTTCGTTTTGCTGAGTCTTTAGTTTTCTATTTTGTGTTTTATAGACTGTTGTTTGTCTTTTGATTGTTTTTCGTTTTATTGCCATAGCATTATCAGTTTGTTTTCGACTTACGAGTTTGAATGTTATATCAGTTCGTTTTCGACTTACGAGTTTGAATGTTATATCAGTTCGTTTTCGACTTACGAGTTTGAATGTTATATCAGTTCGTTTTCGACTTACGAGTTTGAATGTTATATCAGTTCGTTTTCGACTTACGAGTTTGAATGTTATATCAGTTCGTTTTCGACTTACGAGTTTGAATGTTATATCAGTTCGTTTTCGACTTATGAGTTTGAATGTTATATCAGTTCGTTTTCGACTTATGAGTTTGAATGTTATATCAGGTCGTTTTCGACCTATGAGTTTGAATGTTATATCAGGTCGTTTTCGACTTATGAGTTTGAATGTTATATCAGTTCGTTTTCGACTTATGAGTTTGAATGTTATATCAGTTCGTTTTCGACTTATGAGTTTGAATGTTATATCAGTTCGTTTTCGACTTATGAGTTTGAATATTCCTTTGATTCTTCCGCCTTTCTTTTGATCCTGGTATCTTTGATGAGTTTATTTGCTTTATTTTCAGTTTTCTATTGTTATGATATTGTAACTATTATATTTATTTAGTTGGCCTAATTTGTTTTGTGTGGCCTAAGAATGTTTACATTGTTTTATATACATTGTGTCCAAAATAAAATACATTGTGTTACAACTATGCAGTTTAGAATTCACTGGAACATTCATTGATACTCATGGAATGATTAGAACTTTCTATTTCACTTACATAACGTTTCCAGAATGATCATAACAAAAGATGCGTAATTTATATTTCTAGCGTTGTCTAGAAATTTCTGTTTGAGTATTTAAATGCAGACCCAAAAGTTAGTAAAATATATAGAGATTTGGACATAGACATAGATAGACTTAGACATCGATAGACATCAACATTCTCTGCAGTTGGATTGACACTTTTATTTACAAACTACATCATACTAGATTGTGACCAATTGGATATAATATTCTGTGGATTCCGTGAAGATTTCCGGATAAAGAAAAGATAAAAGATTGGACTCATATTTTGACAGTTAAGTTGACATTTCTTTTGTGTAATACTTTTGTAAACTAGTGTATAATAAATCTTGTTAAATTTTATTATTGATTTGTGTCTTTTGTTGGCTACAATTAAAGGCGATTTTCTGACATAACAGAAATTGGGGCTCAAGTCCGGGAGAACGTTAATATCTTATTTAAAAAATATTTGTTCAGTATTTTTATTAGAAATAGCCAACAAAATTCTACAAAATGGCATTTGAAGCCGGTAAATTTTGAAAACGCCAGACCTGGAGAAGTTTGATAATTTAAAGAAAGAGGAATTAGTGTTGCTTGCTAAACATCTGAAATTAGACTTTAGAGTATCTATGAGAAAACAAATTATAAAAAATTTGGTAATAGACAAATTAATTGATGCAGAAATTTTCGGTGAAGAGGCTCTTGAACTTAAGGTCGAAAATGTAGATGCTATCAAATTAAAACAGCTCGAGTTAGAACATGAATTTAAATTAAAACAATTGGAAAAAGAAAAAGAAGAAAAGAAGGCAGAACTTGAAATGAAAGAAAGGTTAGAGATGGAGAAAAGAAAAGAAAAAGAAGATGAATTTAAATTAAAACAGGCAGAACTTGAAATGAAGGAAAGGTTAGAGATGGAGAAAATGAAAATTGAAATGGCAAAAGAAGAAAGCAACACTAAATTCCAATCAAAATCAGAACATTTTAATTTTGATGCAGCAAAAATATACGTTTGGTTCCCAAATTTTGTGAAAAACAGTTGACAAATTTTTCCACAGTTTGAGAAAATTGCTCAAAATTTGAAATGGCCGAAGCCTTTTGGACTACAATGCTGCAAAGTGTTTTTGAGGGCAAGGCCGCTGAAATTTACTCAGCACTTTCATCAGACAATAGTTCTGATTATGACATGGTTAAAAAGAAGTTTTGAAAGCTTATGAGTTAGTGCCAGAAGCATATAGACAGAAGTTTAGATCTTATAAAAGTTTGATTCACAAACCTATGTTGAATTTGCTAGGAAAAAGAAGACCTATTTGATAAATGGCTTACGTCAAAGAAAATAGATAACAATTTTAAGAACCTTAGACAACTGATGTTATTAGAAGAGTTCAAGCAATGTGTTCATTTAGACTTAAAACACATTTAGATGACAAAACTGTTGAGACATTACAAGATGCAGCTGTTATTTCCGATAATTATACCCTTTCACATAAGAGAAGTTTCAAAGGTCAAAATTTTAATACTTCAGTGGAAATTACAAGAATCAAAGCACTGAGCGTACTGATAGTAAGCCTGTTGCACAGAATAAGAGTCAGTCTAGTTATAATATGTCTAGTCCGAAATTTGATACTTTTGAGAAGAAGTCACTGACTTGTGCTTATTGTAAGAAGAATGGTCACCTGATGGCTGATTGTTTCAGACTCCAGAAGAAGAATGAAAGAGATAATAGGCCCAAGACCAGTGCTTGTACGACACCCCGTGTTACCAATACGTTGGAATGTCCTGCGAGTCAGGCTTTTAAGTCCAGTTTTTGTGATTACATGGAGGATTATAAACCTTTTATGTCTGATGGGTTTGTTTCTATTGTTGATAATACTACTCCTCAGCCTATTAAGATTTTACGGGACACTGGAGCTTCTCAGTCTTTATTGTTAGAAGGTGTGTTGCCTTTGTCCGAGGAGACTTCTGTTGGTGCCTCCGTTTTGTTACAAGGTGTGGAGTTAGGTTGTATAGATGTTCCCTCCATCGTATTTATCTGAAGTCAGATTTGATAACTGGACCGGTTGTTGTGGGTGTTCGTCCTAATCTCCCTGTTGAGGGTGTTTCATTATTGCTAGGAAATGATCTAGCTAGGAACAAAGTGGTTGCTGAACCAATTGTTACCAGTGAACCGGTGGTGGATGTTAAATCACCTGAAGATGATGCTGAACTGTATCCAGCTTGTGTCGTTACTAGGGCGATGGCTAGAAAACAGCAAAATGAGGATTTGCAAGAAGACCAGTTTGATTACATGGACCTTTCTGACACCTTTCTAGCTGACATTGAAGGTCCCGGTAGCCCAGAGAAGGCCGTCATAAGACCACCTAGTATTAGCAAGAATGTAATTATGCCATGGCCAGACGTAAACAGCCATTCATTAGACCGAAGGAAATTTGTCGAAGAACAAAATAAAGACCCTGAAGTTCTTCAGCTCAGCAAGAGGGCTCAACCACAGGAGGAAGCAGACAAAGTGGCCGAATGCTATTACCATCAAGACGGCATTTTAATGAGAAAGTGGAGGCCCTCTGATGCTACCCCAGAGGAGGAATGGAGAGTGGTATACCAAGTGGTGGTGCCGAAAATTTATAGGCAAGAAATTATTGGTCTTGCCCATGACACCCCCTTGGCTGGACACTTAGGTATAAGGAAGACTTGCCTTAAAATCTTGCAGCATTTCTACTGGCCAAGACTTAGAAATGATGTCGCAGAATACTGCAAATCATGCCATATATGCCAGGTTGTTGGTAAGCCTAACCAGAAAATACCACCAGCACCACTTCTGCCTATTCCAGCCTTTGAAGAACCTTTTAGCCGAGTACTCATTGATTGCGTTGGACCTTTACCGAAGACCAAGACCGGAAATGCGTATTTATTGACAATCATGTGTACCTCCACTCGTTTTCCTGAGGCTATTCCGTTAAGGAATATCAAGACACCTACTATTGTCAAAGCTCTGATCAAATTTTTCACGCTAGTAGGACTTCCAAAGTCTTTACAGTCTGACCAGGGTTCAAATTTCATGTCAGGTTTATTTCAGCAAGTCGTGTACCAGTTAGGGATTGCTCAGTATAGGTCAAGTGCTTATCATCCCGAATCACAAGGTGCCTTAGAACGTTTTCATCAAACATTGAAGAACATGATCAGAACTTTTGTCTTCAATTTGACAGGGATTGGGATGATGGTGTTCACTTTTACTTTTGCGGTCCGAGAGGCTGTTCAAGAATCCCTTGGTTTTAGTCCCTTTGAGTTGGTATTTGGTCATACTGTAAGGGGACCTTTAAAATTGATAAAGGAAAAGTGGCTTACTGAACACACTGACTTGAATCTTCTAGACTATGTATCTAGATTTAAAGAAAAATTGTATACTGCTTGTCAAATTGCTCAGAACAATTTAAAACTGTTCAGAATAAGATGAAAATATGGTATGATAAAGATGCCAGGGACAGATTTTTGAGCCTGGTGATAAGGTACTTGTATTTTGCCAGTCCCTGGACATCCATTACAAGCTAAATATTGTGGTCCTTATACCATAGAGAGTAAAATCAATGATTTGAATTATATTGTAAAACACCAGGTCGGCGTAAACAAAATAGAGTGTGTCACATTAATATGTTAAAACCATATTTTGAGCGTACTAATGAAGGTGAGAGTAAACCAGTTGCCACTTTAGCCATGGTTAAATTGGAGAACAATCATGACAAACCAGATGTAATTGAACCATCTTTTAGTTCTAGAACTATAGAAGAGACAGTTAGATTGAAAAATTCAGAAATTTTGTCAAATTTAGATTCAAAACTTGCACATCTGTCTTTTGATCGTAGAGAAAATTAAAAGCTTTGGTATTTTCTTTTAAAATCTTTTTCCAGATGTGCCAAACAAAACCACTGCTGTTTGTCATGATGTCGATGTTGGTGATGCTTCTCCAATTAAGCAACATCCTTACCGGCTCAATCCACTCAAACTTGAATTTATGAGACAAGAAATTAAATATATGCTTGACAATGATATTATTGAGCCGAGTAACAGTGAATGGAGCTCTCCTTGTCTCCTTGTGCCCAAACCAGATAAAACCTTTCGTTTCGTAACTGATTTCAGAAAAGTAAATTCTGTTTCAAAATCTGATTCCTATCCGATTCCAAGGATAGACGATTGCATTGATAACATTGGAAAAGCAAAATTTGTGAGCAAATTTGATTTATTGAAAGGTTACTGGCAAGTCCCATTGACACAGAGAGCTCGAGAAATATCAGCTTTTGTCACACCAGACGGCTTATTTCAATATACTGTAATGCCGTTTGGCATGAAAAGTGCTCCAGCTACATTTCAAAGAATGATCAATAATGTTATAAAAGATTTAGACTGTTGTTATGCTTATATTGATGATCTTATTGTATGTAGTGATAGCTGGGAAGAACATTTAACACATTTATATGATACTTTTGATAGATTGTCACAATCAAATTTGACTGTAAATCTTGGTAAAGTGAATTTTGCCAAGCCACTGTTGATTATTTAGGACATACAGTTGGCCAAGGTCAAGTGAAACCTATTACGGCTAAAGTGGATGCAATTACCAAATTTCCTCCTCCTACAAATAAAAAACAACTTATGAGATATTTAGGCATGATTGGTTTTTACAGAAAATTTTGTTCAAATTTTGCTACTGTTGTTCAACCATTGACTCATATTTTACGGAAAGATTCTAAATTCATCTGGAGTGAAAATTGTCAAAACGCTTTTGAAAATAGCAAATCACTTTTAATTAATAGTCCAGTTCTGATCACTCCAGACTATGAAAAACAATTCAAACTTGCCGTTGATGCAAGAGATGTAGGAGTTGGAGCTGTTTTATATCAAGAGACAGATGATAATGTTGAAAACCTATATCATATTTTTCTAAGAAATTAGATAAACATCAGAAAAATTATTCAACTATTGAAAAGAGTGTTTTGCACTGTTGTCTGCACTTCAACATTTTGATGTATATTTAAATCCAACTGTGCATCCTATTCTTGTTTATACTGATCATAATCCTCTCACCTTCATACATAAAATGAGAAACAAGAACCAGAGATTGACTAGGTGGAGTTTATTGTTACAGGAATATGATGTTATTGTAAAACATATTAAAGGTAAAGATAATGTAATAGCAGATGCTTTATCTAGAACTTATTGAAACAATTTGTATATACTATGTATTTTTGTACATATTATTCATGAAAAGTTTTGTTACACTCAAACTTTTTTAAGGGGAGGTGTTATGATATTGTAACTATTATATTTATTTAGTTGGCCTAATTTGTTTTGTGTGGCCTAAGAATGTTTACATTGTTTTATATACATTGTGTACAAAATAAAATACATTGTGTTACAACTATGCAGTTTAGAATTCACTGGAACATTCATTGATACTCATGGAATGATTAGAACTTTCTATTTCACTTACATAACGTTTCCAGAATGATCATAACAAAAGATGCGTAATTTATATTTCTAGCGTTGTCTAGAAATTTCTGTTTGAGTATTTAAATGCAGACCCAAAAGTTAGTAAAATATATAGAGATTTGGACATAGACATAGATAGACTTAGACATCGATAGACATCAACATTCTCTGCAGTTGGATTGACACTTTTATTTACAAACTACATCATACTAGATTGTGACCAATTGGATATAATATTCTGTGGATTCCGTGAAGATTTCGGATAAAGAAAAGATAAAAGATTGGACTCGTATTTTGACAGTTAAGTTGACATTTCTTTTGTGTAATACTTTTTGTAAACTAGTGTATAATAAATCTTGTTAAATTTTATTATTGATTTGTGTCTTTTGTTGGCTACAATTAAAGGCGATTTTCTGACATAACACTATCTATTTGTATGTCTAATTTTTACCGGAGTACTGTTTAAACATTTCGCCTACAGTCAATCAAGTATTGTTCAGTGATAAGTTGGTAGTGTGTCACATAATTTGAAGGAGTTTTCGTTGTATTGTTCTTAGAACTTTAGTTTATCTTTCGTCTATTTGATTGTTTCACGTTGTTATCCATTCAATTGCCTTTGGTTTTGATCGATTCTTAAGTATATTTCTATTTTTTACTAGACTCACACAAGTTATAGCTAGGCATATTGTATGGACACGCTTCTGTATTGTTTGGTTGCAGTCTCATC
Source organism: Mytilus coruscus (assembly GCA_017311375.1). NCBI lineage: Eukaryota > Metazoa > Mollusca > Bivalvia > Mytilida > Mytilidae > Mytilus > Mytilus coruscus. Next base: position 62,695,457 of record CM029607.1, on the reverse strand, counting down.
GACGCATACTTCAGGTTTCCTTTGATAAATGATCATATGAAAGAATCGTCTAATCATAGGAAAGACGGGATCTTAGTAGTAGAAAGTATGGTTAAAACATTGCAAGAACAATTAAATTATAATTTATTAAAGAACTCGCTTGTCCTTCTATGTTAAGTTCCTCATCTGTCTGCTTCAATGACAAGTTATGTAATATAATTTTGGGGAAATTTTAATCATTTATAAGAATGAATGGCATTAACATGCACCTGTTGCGATTATGAATGAGCAAAATATAAAGAAGATATACATTTGATAATGAACCAAACACACAATGTAAAAAACTATCAAAAATAAAAAATAGAAGCCAAAACATTTAAGCTTTGGGTGCAAAGGAAAAATAAACTAAACGAACATTAAAATCATACAAATGCGTATTGTTATGCGTTTACTTTTCTACATTGGCTAGAGGTATAGGGGGAGGGTTGAGATCTCATAAACATGTTTAACCCCGCCGCATTTTTGCGCCTGTCCCAAGTCAGGAGCCTCTAGCCTTTGTTAGTCTTGTATTATTTTTAATTTTAGTTTCTTGTGTACAATTTGGAGTTTAGTATGGTGTTCATTATCACTGAACTAGTATATATATTTGTTTAGGGGCCAGCTGAAGGACGCCTCCGGGTGCGGAATTTCTCGCTGCATTGAAGACCTGTTGGTGACCTTCTGCTGTTGTCTGTTCTGTGGTCGGGTTGTTGTCTCTTTGACACATTCCCCATTTCCATTCTCAATTTTAATATTGTGTTAGAAATATATGATAACATGTTTCAATGATAGTTTTTCGGAATCAGTCGCTACCGTCTTTTATAACTGTTTAAATTCAAATGTATAAATATAAAAATAAGGAGATGTGGTAAGAACCAACGACAACCACTGAACTACAGGTTTCTGACTTGGGACAGGCACGTAAAGAATGTGGCGGGGTTAAACATGTTTGTGAGCGCTCAATCCACCCCTAACCCGGGACAGTGGTGTAAGAACAAAGTATAAAAATCAGGTTTAACTCATCAGATCGACACAAAACAGGAAAACATCAAACAAAAGACAATTTAAAAAAGACTTTATGGGCTTTGTTCATTGTTGATGGCCGTACGATGACCTATAGTTGTTAATTTCTGTGTCATTTGGTCTCTTGTGGAGAGTTGTCTCCTTGGCAATCATACCACATCGTCTTATGTTTTATATTTTGATATGATTGATAATGAATTATTAAACTTGCAAAGAGTAAGATATAAGGGAGCGATACAATACATTTTAACAAACCATTTAAGTTAATATTCTGCGAAGTACATCATTTAAATAACAATAGATTATCACTATATCGCACTACAACAATAATTAAAAAAAAATGTTATCAATTTCATTCAAAATATTTGATATATAATGATGGAAAGATATATCCCACAATAAGTAGAGAAAATACAATACGTCTTGTAATATTGACTAAAAAATTAATTTGGCGATGCTAAATGATCTGATATGCTTTCTCTCTTTAAGATGAATATATTGAAAGGATTGAAGTATTGTATTTGTTTTCTTACAACATGAGGACACCATGGTATAAATATAGGAATATTGTAGATGTTTAAGAAGAATAGTGACACGATATGTCAGCACCCAACAACACAGATATAAAAGGTCACTAGATTCACATAATTAAAGCTATAAATTGTACCGAAGTGACAAGAAAATGAATTCAACATAGACGACGATACGTGTATTGTCAGCACCCAATTTAAATAATAGAAATGAAATGTCCATGGGACGCCCTCCACTGCTCATCATTTGTCGTAACTACAATCCCGTCCCCCTTTCCCCATGCTTTTGCCATGTTTTCATGTTCAAAGAACCCCGAAATCTGGATCAAAAACCTCATTTGCAACATATTTTTTAATTTCACTTCAATATTAAAAGAAATTGTACTAATTTTCAATTTGATGTTACCACACCATTGTGGTTAACCTCCGTCAACCAAACTTGTAACCTACCAGAAACCAAAACTTGAACCCGATACAGGACGGAAGAAAGGGCGCAGATTAGAAAACACTATACCGTACCTTTATTATCATAGGCGGGGAGAGAAAAAATAGACGGCGACAGCAACTGGTTATAATTGTGACTGAAAACATGCACATGAATATGTAACGGGTTATTTAAAAGATCCAAGTATCGAAAACCATCACGGTACAATCTATAAAAATACACTTAATGTTAACAACATACAAAAAGTTTTAACACTAGACTACTTCGGTTGCAGAGCAACAAATAAAAATAAATAAGAATAAAGCAGCAGTGGTTAACTTAAATCCTTTAATGATGTTAGTTCTCTTTGCGACTATAGACTGTAGTTAAATGAGCATCCGTTGAAAACAACATGTATTTTCATGTTATATATCCCAACCGCTCTGAAGTTAAGAACGCCTCCTAAGATGCACCACTAATTCTATTTATATGTTTTAGTACTAGCAATCGAGAAAGGTAAATATTTTAGGTGAAGGTAATGCTTGATAATATAAGGATACAGAATTTTTTCTTTTCGGCAGTGATAGTGATGGTTACAATCCGATAAGTTTTAAATATTGCATTATAAAGTTAAATTTTAAGCAGGGTTTATATATTAACTAACTACAAATCTACTAGAGCTCAAATTCAAATAAGGTAGTTATATATCTCGGAAATAAACAAATGTTTATGTTTCAATGATAACGATTATGTAAATAAAATTATGCTCAAGAACGTTCACATGTCGAACATAACCAAATCAACTAACAATTGACAAGAACATGAACAAACCAAGACATAATATATATTTCATAAATTACAGAAGCTAATTATCAATGTGACAGAAATCCAGTTAATTTGCATTTATTGACAATTAATTATAAGCGCTTCAAGAGTATAATTTAAATAATGAATTATGTCAGCACTCTTGGTCAAGTGGTGTCATGCATAGACTGACAACTGTAATGATTTGCGATGAAAATACGCGAAAGTCGAACCCTTCATATGAACTCGTTTTATGAGAGGATAAAAGATCGTAAGTTAAAAGTGAAAAGTTGTCTTAAGTTTACACAGTGGTCAAATTCTTAAGAAAAGAACTTCCTTAGTGTGAACTAGCATGACGGTGATGCATGCATTGCATGTCGATGTACCCATCGTTACTCCTTTTCGAGTTCATGCAATTCTTACAGATTTCTTTAACCTAGATCAGTTTCTTCTTAATGACCTAATGAGATTTGGATATCGGTACCTTAGTACATAATATTAGATGACTAGAGGAATTAAAGGACAAAACAAAATATTGATTGATGTTTTATTAAGATTTTACCAATTATATGTTTATAATACCGTTTTCCCAAATTTTGCTGAAATTTTTTCATAAAGATGTTGATATTTATACGTTGAAATAATGTGCAGGGAAAACAAACTTGAATAATGTATCTGGCAAGAACTTATTTCGAAATTTCAAATCATTGAGATAGCTTTATCGTTGCTTTCTGAGCGGAGTATGTTTCAATGATAAACACTGTTGTTTGGTTAGATTGTGTATATAAATTTTACAGTCTTTTAAAAGAGAGGCGAAAGATACCAAAGGGACATATTAATTTTCTGACGTATACCTCACATTTCTGAACAGATGCAGCATAGTAATTATAGCAAAGACACAGGAATCAGATAAAAAAAATGAACGTATATGTATTTTGATATGTTTATTGGTAAATTAAATAGCTCTAACGATACTCAGAACAGAGTATAACAAAGTCTTACTTCATTGTAAATTCTAAAAAAATAATTGTGCGCCTTTATAAATGTAAATTGGCTAATTCAGGAGGAACCTCTTCAGACCTACTCATTGAATCAGTTGGCGACTAAACGTCAAACTGCGGAAGGTACAGGAGAGTGATGAGTTGAACCAACTTGAGCCAAAATTGTCACGTGGTACGTCATTTGTTAATACAATTAACTGTATAACGGACTTGAAGTACTAGTGACACATCACACACAAGCAAACTGGTGTATTTAAAAATCAAACACAGTTAGTTAAACTCGCGTGGCGTTGTATTTATTCATTCCGTTCAACCAAAATAGACATTTCGCGACAAGAGTAGTCCAAAGGACCTTTTCAGAGCTAATTCATTACAACAAACCTATTTGATTTAACGTCCCCGTTATGTTGATATGTTTTCCACAGTACACCAGATATCGTATTTCAAACAGATCTTGAAGTTTTACACTTGATAAGACCCAATCACACAATTTATCCAAATAATTGAATTTTAAGAAGCCTTGGATGCAAAAGAAAAAATAACTACACGAACATTAAAATCATAAATATTGTGTTAAAAGTACATAATAATATACTACAATGATAGATTGTAGGAAGTAGTCGCTGCGTTCTTTTATAACAGTTTTTAGCTTTTGAAATGATTGATCATGATACACACAATAAAATTGCCAATAGTAAGATGTGAGCAAATGATATGTAGCTTTTTTTTCACAAACCACACAAGTTAATACAAGTTAATATAATGTGAAACGATCGAACGTAATTTTGAAGTAGTAAATCATGTTGATACCAAATGGTTGTCACCCTGTTACACTTACAGAATAAAGGAAAAAATCATGTTATCAATTGATTGATTATATCTGATTTATTATAGCGAAAAGAAGTATCTTACAATAAGTATTGTCTTTTGAAGAGAAAATACGAAACAACACGTGCATATATGTCCTGATAAAATATATTAATAAAGTCTGACGATGTTAAATGTACTTCCTGCTTTATGATAACACGTTGAAAAGATAAAACATTGAATTGCTATGTTTGGTATCGTATAACCTGATGACATCTTATTATGGCGACGCAATACATTTAATATGACGCCATCCGACAACACAGATTAAAAAAGACACTTTAGAGGTCAGAAAATGAGGGAAATCAACGAAGACATTCACGCGTGTATCATGAGCACCCAATTTAAACAAGAGGATCATGAGAGCTTGATATCGCTCACCTGTAATTTCAGTTTCAAGCATTTGACTTATTTGTAGATCTTACTTTTCTGAACAATTTTGTCATTTACACTTTATATCTTTCTATAATAATATTAAAATAATACATAACCCAAAACTGTAAAATTTCCTAAAATTAATTATTTCTGGACAGTAACCCAAGAATAAGTTGTCCTATTGGTCTGAAGATTACTTGACAGGTAGATCTAAACCTGTTTAACAATTTCACCTATGTCAGTTTTCTCTTACTGCTTTAGTTTTTGAGATGAAAGCCAAAAACTTCATTTGACCCCTATGTTCTATTTTTAGAAACTGCCGCCATGTTTTTGAACGGATCAAATCCCGTATACAATCTATAAACTAGATACCTAAGGAATCTTACTTAGCTGAACATTTATTGCCATTTATACTGTCTCTATATATTATAGTATTAAAGAAAATAACCAAAAACAGTAAAATTTAATAGAAATAAACTATTTCCAACTGTTAGAGTAACCCAACAATGGGTTGTCGAACTTGTCTGAAAATTTCATAACAGATAGATCTTGACCCATTTATCACTTTAACTCACAATCACTTTTGCTCTAACTGCTGTAGTTTTTGAGATATAAGCAAAAACTGCTTTTGAACCCTATGTTCTATTTTAGCCATGGCGGTCATGTTTGTTGATTGAGAAGATTTTTAAATGTTAGCAAACATGATGAACAAATTGTGTAAAGTTGTCTTTATAGGGCAATAACTCCTTAAGGGTCAATTGACAATTTTGGTCATTTAACTGTTTTGTAGATCTTACTTCGCTGAACTTTTGCTGTTTGCAGTTTATCTTTATCTTCAATAATATTCAAGATAATAAAATAACCCAAAACTGCAAAATTTCCTTAAAATTACCATCTTAGTGGCAGCAACCCAACAATGGGTTGTTCAGTTAGTCTGAAAATTTCAGGACTGAAAGATTTTGACCTTTGAACAATTCTACCTCTCGTCAAATTTGCTCTAAGTGCTTTAGTTTTTGAGATATAAGCCAAAAACTGCATTTGGCCCTATGTTCTATTTTTAGCCATGGCGGCCATGTTTGTTAATGGATCAAAACTTCGGTTACAATTTATAAACTAGATACCATAAGAAACATTCAGTTAAAGTATGAAGGTATTTAGCCCAGTAGTTTCAGAGGAGAAGATTCTTGAAATAGTTTACGACGACGACGACAGACGCCAAGTGATGGCATAAGCTTTTTAAAACGTTAATATGCCCTTATACTCTAAGTTTTTTTTTCAAAGTTTCTTAACAACGCCACGGATGATCTCACAAACAAGACAAACACAATATTGTTACAACTGTTAGAACTGAAAATAACACTTCATACATTTTATGCGACCGAAGCGTTTTTCTGGATATACGTTTATCAGTAACGCCTAAAGACAAATGTGTAAGTATCGAAAGATGTCAAGAGCTTTATGGCCAAAAAGTTTTTAATTTTTTAAAGTCTGTTTTGTTTATACCTGCAGCAATCTTGTCTGTTCGAAATTTCAATCTCAGTCAAAGTTCGGGTTAGAATATTTACTTGACCGATGGTTTACGAATTTGGCGATGTTTTATGATTTGATAGCGGTCAATTGCCAATTTGCTATTGCATGATGCATAATCACTTGATTATGTTGTTGATTATTTTGTTTGAGTAACGCGACGGATGTCACATGTGGAGCAGGATCTGTTTACCCTTCAGGAGCACCTGAGATCAACCCGGTTTTGGTGGGATTCGTTTAACTTAGTCTTTAGTTTTCTATGCTGTGTTGTGTAGACTGTTGTTTGTCTTTTGGTCGTTTTTCGTTTTTTTGCCATGGTATTGTCAGGTTGTAGTCGACTTATGAGTGTGAACATCCCTTTGTTTCTTCAGAACGACTTTTAATAAATCAAGTAAGATATAAAAAAAAATGCCACTTGTCTGTTTTTTGAATAATTTATATTTATGCAACCATTTCAACTAGATCGACAACATATTTACACTTTCATTTTTATGTAGTGTGCAATTTGCACCACAAATGTTTTAGGTTAAACTAGGTGGCGGTTTTATGATAATATTTATGTACAGTGGAGAAAGTTACTAATCAGTATCGAAGGAACTCGCAGCTACGACAATGTTATTAAGTTGTGTCTCCATTCGCTGCTACATTAGACGTTTATCTTCATAGGTAATTTACCGAATAGGAAAACTTTGACCAATTAAATCTAATAAAAGTTATGTCGAAAGGCAAAAAATAACAGTTATTAGTAACCAATTCCCATTCTTAATTCGTTGTTTCCTTGTTTCAATTCGGACGAGCAGGGTTAGGGAAATTTAAATCAAATTATGTTCTTTTTCATGGGTTCAACCGAACAAAAAGCATTTCTTTTCTATACGAGACTCAATGACACAAAACAAATATTTTATGGGATGTAGGTTTGACTGTCCCTCTGGTATCTTTCGTCCCTCTTTTGCAGCATCCAGTCATTTAATGATGCAATCGAAACATAATAATAACATGCTAACAAAAATTTAGAATGCAAAAAACAGTCCCTATCACATTCTCTTCACTAGAAGTATGGTCAACAGCGTGCACAATCTACAAAATACAATTACAAAATATTAGAATCAATTCACAACTATATGAATTTAGAAAAATGAATAAATACTGTAAATTGGGCAGTGTACATGTGCATCTATTGAATTGTACAATTCTATAAGAATAGTCGTATACGATGAAAGACAGTACACATACATCTAAATTGTTTTTTCCACAAAAAAAAAGTCAAACAGACCTTACCAGCAATTAAATTTTAAACGTCTAGACTAGTTGAATGCAAACCGTCGAATGACTAAATATTTAAATTTGAAATTCCAAATGGTGGATTAAGATACTGAGGAGCAATGTTTGTTTAACCTAAAAAGTAGAAAACTATGGATGCAGATAATGGAAAATAAACAGAAAATGTAATATACACTTGTTCCATTGATTGAGAGCGTTTGATTTTGTCATTTTGTATGGACTTCCCCTTTTTGAATTTGCCTAAAGTTCAGTATTTTTGTAATACTGTTATATTTTATATTTAATTCATAATAATAATATCATGTTTTCTTTTTTTTTCATTTGTTATAACTGGAAATAAGCTAATTGATGTAGTCAAGATTGATTCTATTTCGAGACAAAACTAAAATATATTCCTCATTAATAGATCTGTCATGTTACAAAAATTGATATTCAAATCATCTAAACATTTCTGAAAATCATACAATAATTGTACACTTTTCACTCTTTTTAGTTTTTTTTTGTTGTGTTTTGTGTACTGTTGGTCTTTTTCGTTTTTAGACATGGCGTTGCCAGTTTATTTTCGACTTCTGATTTTGAGTGTCCCTTTGGTATCTTTAGCCTCTCTTTTCAAACATCAAACTTGTGAAGTATTAAAACTCTTCTTACCTTCTTAACATTGATGTTTATAATATTGATATTTGTTAAAATTAGAAACGGAAATAAGATATAATAGGTTCTTTCTAATGACGGATATTATCATTAATTACAACTTATTCATATAATATTTTGAATAGAACGATTAAGTTGTTGTCTGAATGGGAAAAGCAAACCAAAAAACAAATTACGTGTGGACTGCTGATACAAGTTGCTCTTCAACGTCGTACTTTATTTGGGCTTTTTAACTTTTTTGAGTCGAGCGTCACTGATGAGACTTTTGTAGATGAAACGCGCGTCTGGCGTACAAAACTTTAATCCGGATATATTTGATGAGTTTATTTACTAATTCTTTCCATGCATATTTAATCGTAGTAGACGACCAATACTGCTTTTCTGAATGGATTCGCGACTGAGTTGCTGTCTGACTGACGAATAACCTAGAGCAATTTTTATTGATATTGGTATTGACAAAGACAGATTATTATCTTACCTCCTATACATTTCTAGGAATATGATTGGTTAAAAGCAACCGCGTGGAGACCGTGTATATTCCATATTAGGTTAGTAGGCGGGGCTTATTTCAATACACGGTTAGTAGTGGTGTTACGTCCCTTTATAAAAACAACACGGTGTAGAGGAAAAATCTTAAAGGTTTCAACAGATGAAGAAATTGATGATGAACGATTGAAATAAATTCATAAAACACATTTAAAGCTAACAAATTGTTATTGTTGGCATTTGTTTTTGTATAGACCAATGGAAGCAGGTTCTTAATACTAACGGTATTGAAGACTTGATCACTTTGATAGGCCACTAGTCTAAATACCACATGTTAAGATAGTCGGTAAGATAAATTCGTTACATAGTGTGCTAGTGACCTAATACGATATATATGGGGTCAGTAAATTCCATATGGGGATTCGAGCTTCGCTCTCTCCCATATGGAATTTACTGACCCCATATATATCGTATTCGAGCTTCGCTCTCACCCCATATGGAATTTACTGACTCCATATATATCGTATTAGGTCACTAGCACACTATGTAACTAGTAATCATTTGTTCAGATGGAAAATACATTATTCACTAAAATTGAGATAAAGTTAAAATTGTTCATTAACAAATTACTGGTAATGTTCAATGTGGAAAATTAATAAGCTAGATATTAAATATAGGAACCTGACATATATTTTATGATTTGTATATAAAGATGCGATTACATAGTAAGCAGTACAAATATAAAACAATGAATAATATATATATTTAGATTTATAATTACACATTTATATTTCAAACAACAAAACTCCGGAGAACGAAGTAAAAGGTGTTGTATCTGTTCCATATACTGATATTGATGTTTTTGTCTTGTAGTGGCGAACCCAAACCATATCTCCCTTGTTCATTTGTATTACAACGGTATGAGAGCCCGCGTTATATTCTGTTGTGGCAGCTTCATTTGCTACCAACTGAATACCATTTTCACCATCTCTATGTACAAATCGTCTGCAATGTGATTTTTAAAAGTACTAAAAGCCAAAAGGTACACCTTTGACTGGAGAAGTAAAATGGCCGTGTCTGGCATCATATCCGGTACCGATATTGAGAAGGACTTTGTCATACTTAATTTCTTGTAGCTCTCCAAGACTGACTGGGTGTGTGAGTACAGCTCGGTTGTGGTGTGTTCTCTGCAAATGAACCATAAAATTCTATTAAACAAGTTTTGTTCAGTTAGATAGCGATAGTATAATTGAACAAACGCTTCTCCAAAGAATTATGTTTCTGCTTTCTGAATGGCGTCCAATTCTAGCGATCTTATTGGATGTTTATTGCTTTACATGTAGGCTTCAATTATTAGTATGCACTTTATTGTCTACGAATACATGTATGACATTTCAACATTCCTTGTACATTGCAGATAACAAATTTAAAACAATGATTACCACAGTCTGTATTACAGAATTTGACTTATCATCGGAATTTGACTTGCAAAGATAGGTGCTACTTGCTATTGTGACAAAGGAGATACCTACTTTTCCAAAACACACGAGTTTACTATATTTGTTTACCCTTCCCGTACACTCACATGTAAACGACCTTCTGCACCTCACAGGTATACACATGACTTACTCTTACGCTCAGAAACCTCGTATGTGAGGTGTACATATGACTTACACTTCATAATCTTGCGCATCTGTTTAATGACTTACCACTAGGAACTAACAACCTTTCAGCTCTATTCAAATGAACGTCAGACGAATGTGTATTCTCTTGACAAGAACAACTCCCTCTACTTGCTAGTTTCATTCGCAAAGACATTATTTCTGCGTTCAGAGTGTTTTTCATAGTATCCATTTCCAATCTTAGTGATGAGATTTGTTCTTTTGGCTTCAAAGTTTCTGTTACAAGTTTTTCTCGAAGGAATGCAATCTCGTCTTAAAATGAAAAATCAGTCATTGTTGATAGATTTAATTTCTTAAGAAATTAACAAAACCTAAATATGTAAATTAATGAATGGAGTTATACTTTACGAGTGTTGTTACTGATCGGTTACTTCTTCCTAAATAGTGTGAATTATTCAGTACCATCATTACAATTAATTGATTGATCGATTGATTGGTGTTTAACGCCACTTTCAACACTATTGTGCTATTTCATGGCGGTCAGTTTTTAATGGTGGAGGAAACCGGGTGCCGGAGAGAACCACCGACCTTCGGTGGGAAAACTGACAATCCTAGTCAATTAAGATCGAGTCGAGTGCACCTGCCCCGTGCGGGATTAGAACTCACAACCTCAGTGTTGACTGGCTAGGGATACAGTAGTTCGACTACTTAGGCCATTCGGCCACCGAGTCCCCATTACAATTAAATAATATATCATAAGTATATTGAAATTTGTACTATGTTTTCTATATGACTTGCTCAGAGGCTGAAAAAATATACCATGTAATCAAAGATTTATTGATAATATCTTTACATTTTTAAACAATTTAAATGTGTAAAGACTGAAAATCGCGAAGGACAAGTCCATGATGTTGAGGGGTAAAATCGTATTACGAAATGTTATTGAAACAAACCTTGAGTTTTGGAATTTTTTTAATCCAGCTACTTTTTAGTAATCACAAATTTCTTTGACTCTTATTAAGATTACAGAGCGCGAAAACAAACTAATGTATGAAGATGAGGATTTCTGTTAGCATCGGGCTACTGATACTTAAGAGAATATTTTGTATACGGTATATGCATATAAAAGTCTATAGATAATAAGCTTTCAGCAAATTTAATACATATCGAATCGTCGATTCAGCACAAACAGACAGACTTATACAAGTCTTAAGAACTGTGCAGCTATTCTGATAAAAGATAACAAAAAAAATACGAACATAATAAAATAATAGCGTATTAACAGATATTTCGGCACAACAAATGACCTTTGCCATATATTTGTGTGTGTGTGTGTGTGTGTGTGTGTGTGTGTGTGTGTGTGTGTGTTTGTTTTTGTTTTAGACATTAGATAAGTGTTATGTTCGCTCAAGACAATCGTTTACTGATGAGTCTTTTGTAGACGAAACGCGCGTCTGGCGCAAATACAAAATTTCAATCCTGGTATCTATGATGAGTTTATTTACATACCCTTTATGGTATCCAATTCATGTTTTGGACTGAAGATTGATTCTGCCGATGGTTGTATTCTGTCAGTTAAAACATTTGCATTTAGTAAGAACAGAACGAACGATATAAAGAAAGCCGCCATGTTTATTAACGATAACTTCATACAACATGTACAAGACAGATAAGATAAGATATGTGTGTAACCAATATGTAGTCTAAGTTATACAAATGTGTGTACATGAGGTATATTTTGTGCTGATGTTATAGTTTCCAGTGATTACACTGTAATAAATAAATTTGGTGTATTTACTGTCTTCTGATTGGTTAAAAGTATTACTTTTATTATCAATGTTGTCAATTTTTATGGCGCATGCCCACTCTGACGTTGTATATTCATACGCCAACATGTGTGTACGTTGTTATTGTTAATATAAATATAATATAAAAAGTTCTTTGAGCCTTATTTTTGATAGAAATTTATTTATAATGAATGGCAATAATTTATTTTGAATTTATTGAACCATAAAATTAATTTTTGACTCTTCACATTTTACATAATCCGCTTCGCGGATTATTCAATGTGAAGAGTCAAAAATTAATTTTATGGTTCAATAAATTCAAAATAAATAATAGCCATTCATTAAATGTTGTTTGTTCTGCATTGTGCCGCTTGTTAAATTAAACTGACTTGTTGGTTAAATTGTTGTTTGTCTTTGTTTATAAGTTTGCTATTTTTCAGAGAAGTTGGGTGTTGGTGGTTAGAGTGTTGAGTTGTGCTGTCAGAGAAGTTGGGTGTTGGTGGTTAATGTGTTGAGTTGTGCTGTCAGAGAAGTTGGGTGTTGGTGGTTAATGTGTTGAGTTGTGCTGTCAGAGAAGTTGGGTGTTGGTGGTTAGTGTTGAGTTGTGCTGTCAGAGAAGTTGGGTGTTGGTGGTTAGAGTGTTGAGTTGTGCTGTCAGAGAAGTTGGGTGTTGGTGGTTAGAGTGTTGAGTTGTGCTGTCAGAGAAGTTGGGTGTTGGTGGTTAGAGTGTTGAGTTGTGCTGTCAGAGAAGTTGGGTGTTGGTGGTTAGAGTGTTGAGTTGTGCTGTCAGAGAAGTTGGGTGTTGGTGGTTAGAGTGTTGAGTTGTGCTGTCAGAGAAGTTGGGTGTTGGTGGTTAGAGTGTTGAGTTGTGCTGTCAGAGAAGTTGGGTGTTGGTGGTTAGAGTGTTGAGTTGTGCTGTCAGAGAAGTTGGGTGTTGGTGGTTAGAGTGTTGAGTTGTGCTGTCAGAGAAGTTGGGTGTTGGTGGTTAGAGTGTTGAGTTGTGCTGTCAGAGAAGTTGGGTGTTGGTGGTTAGAGTGTTGAGTTGTGCTGTCAGAGAAGTTGGGTGTTGGTGGATAGAGTGTTGAGTTGTGCTGTCAGAGAAGTTGGGTGTTGGTGGTTAGAGTGTTGAGTTGTGCTGTCAGAGAAGTTGGGTGTTGGTGGTTAGAGTGTTGAGTTGTGCTGTCAGAGAAGTTGGGTGTTGGTGGTTAGAGTGTTGAGTTGTGCTGTCAGAGAAGTTGGGTGTTGGTGGTTAGAGTGTTGAGTTGTGCTGTCAGAGAAGTTGGGTGTTGGTGGTTAATGTGTTGAGTTGTGCTGTCAGAGAAGTTGGGTGTTGGTGGTTACAGTGTTGAGTTGTGCTGTCAGAGAAGTTGGGTGTTGGTGGTTAGAGTGTTGAGTTGTGCTGTCAGAGAAGTTGGGTGTTGGTGGTTAATGTGTTGAGTTGTGCTGTCAGAGAAGTTGGGTGTTGGTGGTTAGTGTTGAGTTGTGCTGTCAGAGAAGTTGGGTGTTGGTGGTTAGAGTGTTGAGTTGTGCTGTCAGAGAAGTTGGGTGTTGGTGGTTAGAGTGTTGAGTTGTGCTGTCAGAGAAGTTGGGTGTTGGTGGTTAGAGTGTTGAGTTGTGCTGTCAGAGAAGTTGGGTGTTGGTGGTTAGAGTGTTGAGTTGTGCTGTCAGAGAAGTTGGGTGTTGGTGGTTAGAGTGTTGAGTTGTGCTGTCAGAGAAGTTGGGTGTTGGTGGTTAGAGTGTTGAGTTGTGCTGTCAGAGAAGTTGGGTGTTGGTGGTTAGAGTGTTGAGTTGTGCTGTCAGAGAAGTTGGGTGTTGGTGGTTAGAGTGTTGAGTTGTGCTGTCAGAGAAGTTGGGTGTTGGTGGTTAGAGTGTTGAGTTGTGCTGTCAGAGAAGTTGGGTGTTGGTGGTTAGAGTGTTGAGTTGTGCTGTCAGAGAAGTTGGGTGTTGGTGGATAGAGTGTTGAGTTGTGCTGTCAGAGAAGTTGGGTGTTGGTGGTTAGAGTGTTGAGTTGTGCTGTCAGAGAAGTTGGGTGTTGGTGGTTAGAGTGTTGAGTTGTGCTGTCAGAGAAGTTGGGTGTTGGTGGTTAGAGTGTTGAGTTGTGCTGTCAGAGAAGTTGGGTGTTGGTGGTTAGAGTGTTGAGTTGTGCTGTCAGAGAAGTTGGGTGTTGGTGGTTAATGTGTTGAGTTGTGCTGTCAGAGAAGTTGGGTGTTGGTGGTTACAGTGTTGAGTTGTGCTGTCAGAGAAGTTGGGTGTTGGTGGTTAGAGTGTTGAGTTGTGCTGTCAGAGAAGTTGGGTGTTGGTGGTTAATGTGTTGAGTTGTGCTGTCAGAGAAGTTGGGTGTTGGTGGATAGAGTGTTGAGTTGTGCTGTCAGAGAAGTTGGGTGTTGGTGGTTAGAGTGTTGAGTTGTGCTGTCAGAGAAGTTGGGTGTTGGTGGTTAGAGTGTTGAGTTGTGCTGTCAGAGAAGTTGGGTGTTGGTGGTTAGAGTGTTGAGTTGTGCTGTCAGAGAAGTTGGGTGTTGGTGGTTAGAGTGTTGAGTTGTGCTGTCAGAGAAGTTGGGTGTTGGTGGATAGAGTGTTGAGTTGTGCTGTCAGAGAAGTTGGGTGTTGGTGGTTAGAGTGTTGAGTTGTGCTGTCAGAGAAGTTGGGTGTTGGTGGTTAGAGTGTTGAGTTGTGCTGTCAGAGAAGTTGGGTGTTGGTGGTTAGAGTGTTGAGTTGTGCTGTCAGAGAAGTTGGGTGTTGGTGGTTAGAGTGTTGAGTTGTGCTGTCAGAGAAGTTGGGTGTTGGTGGTTAATGTGTTGAGTTGTGCTGTCAGAGAAGTTGGGTGTTGGTGGTTAGAGTGTTGAGTTGTGCTGTCAGAGAAGTTGGGTGTTGGTGGTTAGAGTGTTGAGATGTGCTGTCAGAGAAGTTGGGTGTTGGTGGTTAATGTGTTGAGTTGTGCTGTCAGAGAAGTTGGGTGTTGGTGGTTAGAGTGTTGAGTTGTGCTGTCAGAGAAGTTGGGTGTTGGTGGTAAGAGTGTTGAGTTGTGCTGTCAGAGAAGTTGGGTGTTGGTGGTTAATGTGTTGAGTTGTGCTGTCAGAGAAGTTGGGTGTTGGTGGTTAGAGTGTTGAGTTGTGCTGTCAGAGAAGTTGGGTGTTGGTGGTTAGAGTGTTGAGTTGTGCTGTCAGAGAAGTTGGGTGTTGGTGGTTAGAGTGTTGAGTTGTGCTGTCAGAGAAGTTGGGTGTTGGTGGTTAGAGTGTTGAGTTGTGCTGTCAGAGAAGTTGGGTGTTGGTGGTTAATGTGTTGAGTTGTGCTGTCAGAGAAGTTGGGTGTTGGTGGTTGGAGTGTTGAGTTGTGCTGTCAGAGAAGTTGGGTGTTGGTGGTTAGAGTGTTGAGATGTGCTGTCAGAGAAGTTGGGTGTTGGTGGTTAGAGTGTTGAGTTGTGCTGTCAGAGAAGTTGGGTGTTGGTGGTTAGAGTGTTGAGTTGTGCTGTCAGAGAAGTTGGGTGTTGGTGGTTAGAGTGTTGAGTTGTGCTGTCAGAGAAGTTGGGTGTTGGTGGTTAATGTGTTGAGTTGTGCTGTCAGAGAAGTTGGGTGTTGGTGGTTAGAGTGTTGAGTTGTGCTGTCAGAGAAGTTGGGTGTTGGTGGTTAGAGTGTTGAGTTGTGCTGTCAGAGAAGTTGGGTGTTGGTGGTTAGAGTGTTGAGTTGTGCTGTCAGAGAAGTTGGGTGTTGGTGGTTAGAGTGTTGAGTTGTGCTGTCAGAGAAGTTGGGTGTTGGTGGTTAGAGTGTTGAGTTGTGCTGTCAGAGAAGTTGGGTGTTGGTGGTTAATGTGTTGAGTTGTGCTGTCAGAGAAGTTGGGTGTTGGTGGTTAGAGTGTTGAGTTGTGCTGTCAGAGAAGTTGGGTGTTGGTGGTTAGAGTGTTGAGTTGTGCTGTCAGAGAAGTTGGGTGTTGGTGGTAAGAGTGTTGAGTTGTGCTGTCAGAGAAGTTGGGTGTTGGTGGTTAATGTGTTGAGTTGTGCTGTCAGAGAAGTTGGGTGTTGGTGGTTAGAGTGTTGAGTTGTGCTGTCAGAGAAGTTGGGTGTTGGTGGTTAGAGTGTTGAGTTGTGCTGTCAGAGAAGTTGGGTGTTGGTGGTTAGAGTGTTGAGTTGTGCTGTCAGAAGTTGGGTGTTGGTGGTTAGAGTGTTGAGTTGTGCTGTCAGAGAAGTTGGGTGTTGGTGGTTAATGTGTTGAGTTGTGCTGTCAGAGAAGTTGGGTGTTGGTGGTTAGAGTGTTGAGTTGTGCTGTCAGAGAAGTTGGGTGTTGGTGGTTAGAGTGTTGAGATGTGCTGTCAGAGAAGTTGGGTGTTGGTGGTTAGAGTGTTGAGTTGTGCTGTCAGAGAAGTTGGGTGTTGGTGGTTAATGTGTTGAGTTGTGCTGTCAGAGAAGTTGGGTGTTGGTGGTTAATGTGTTGAGTTGTGCTGTCAGAGAAGTTGGGTGTTGGTGGTTAAGTGTTGAGTTGTGCTGTCAGAGAAGTTGGGTGTTGGTGGTTAGAGTGTTGAGTTGTGCTGTCAGAGAAGTTGGGTGTTGGTGGTTAGAGTGTTGAGTTGTGCTGTCAGAGAAGTTGGGTGTTGGTGGTTAGAGTGTTGAGTTGTGCTGTCAGAGAAGTTGGGTGTTGGTGGTTAGAGTGTTGAGTTGTGCTGTCAGAGAAGTTGGGTGTTGGTGGTTAGAGTGTTGAGTTGTGCTGTCAGAGAAGTTGGGTGTTGGTGGTTAGAGTGTTGAGTTGTGCTGTCAGAGAAGTTGGGTGTTGGTGGTTAGAGTGTTGAGTTGTGCTGTCAGAGAAGTTGGGTGTTGGTGGTTAGAGTGTTGAGTTGTGCTGTCAGAGAAGTTGGGTGTTGGTGGTTAGAGTGTTGAGTTGTGCTGTCAGAGAAGTTGGGTGTTGGTGGTTAGAGTGTTGAGTTGTGCTGTCAGAGAAGTTGGGTGTTGGTGGTTAGAGTGTTGAGTTGTGCTGTCAGAGAAGTTGGGTGTTGGTGGTTAGAGTGTTGAGTTGTGCTGTCAGAGAAGTTGGGTGTTGGTGGTTAGAGTGTTGAGTTGTGCTGTCCTGTATTTTTTAAATCCCGTTACCCTTTCTATGTATTAACGTCCTTAGTAAATATTGGCTGTGGTTCTCGGTTTGTTGACACATTTCTACACTGAGTCTGTGTCCCATTTAATTGGTTTTATAATCTTTTTCCGATGCAGATTGTATAGTTTCAATTAATTAACCTTTAAACTTAATCATTCTAAACCATGGTTACAGCTTGGTCGTTGTCGCCAATCTGTTCTCTGATTAGACAAAAGGATATCATTTTTTATATTCGAGCATGCGTTTGTTTAATATTTCCTGATGTACCGTTGAAAATATGTCCCAGATCTACACATCTGAGATAAGATATAGTTTATAACAATGGTACAATTAAAACCAATTTTGATAAAACGCTTGTTATTAGTAAAATGCAAAATATATAAAATATGTAAAATTTCGATTTTAATACAAAACATGTTAGAACGCATCCATTCATTTTACAGAACCAACCAAAAAATATACGCTACATAAAAATAGACTTCTTTCGAGATTTGCAGGTTTTCAGTTAAATGCCATAGCGCGTTATGAATCCTTCTAGCATCGACTGTCCAGAGAAATCTTGGTTTCATAACAGCTTCCTTAAATGAATCCGACCAGTGTTTCAAACTGGTCAAAATTGTCTTTAAAACTGATTCGATATGTCTATCAAAGTGGTCCAAGCTGTCTTTAAATTGGTCCGAATTGTCTTGACCAGAGTAGTCTTTCAACTTGTCTTGATTTCCAGTAATCTACCATTGAAGCTTATTTTGTTCAATTGAGCTGCTATACTGAAATATCTTTCATTGACACTTTACAAGGAAAATTTCAGTTTCCTCATTAAAACAATTTTGTTTACTTGCAACTGAAGTCAAAATTTTAAATGGAATAACTAATCAATAAAATTTTTAGAACTTGACATAGCAATTGTCAGAGTGTATATAGAAAATCAACTTACCTTTCAAATATAGGTTTTCCCAAAATTGATCGCCTTGAAGACCACAAAAAACATTTCATTAAAATCAAATATGTCAATAAAGGTTTTGATTTTGTAAATATTGCCGGTATTTTTAATGATCATTCCGTAAAAGAACAAATTCCTGGTTATTTTGATAATACTGAGCTCCCTCTAATCTGTTAAGCTTATAAAAAATCTACCCGGAAATATGTGTTTAATTATAGCAAGGTGTGTAAAGATGTTAATATCACTGACAATACACCTACGTCATGAAATTGCATTAATTCCAAATAGATTTATGGCCCCAGTTCCCATGTTATAACAGGAGACCTTAACATCGTCCAGGACCGAGAGTTGAAATCTTTACTTAGTAAAGGACCTAAATATCGTCCCCCTTCAATTATCAATTGGAATGAGTGTCGTAACATCATCCACGACTCACTCTGTACTTACTGCACGAAATGGATAAAACGAGAAAAAGCTGACAAAAAATCCTTAGATTTTTTTTTAATTCAGTAATGAACATAGTTGATATTCGTATTAAACATTTTAAAGAACATTTTACTCCTAACAACAACCATTATAGCCCTATTTCTCGTATCAAACATAAGCTAAAAGAACTCGCGAAGGAATTTGTTTTTGTCCAGGCTGATAAGGCTGCCAATAATATCGTTATTGTTTGACGTAAATTTTACATTGAGGTTCTGCAAAAGGAAATCACGAATTCACCAACATTCAAACTGACTCTATTTCCGGAAAATGATATCTGTTACAAACATAATCTTTTAGCTACCTCTTTACAAGCAGAACCAAATACAATGAAAGTTCCAACTATGTACCGGCTTCCGAAGCTGCACAAAACACCTTACAAATATAGATTTATTTCGTCTTCTTCTACTAAACTCTCTATTCTACTTACTAGTGCACTTGGTACAATCAAAAACCTGGTAATAAATTGTTCAAATAAGGCCTTTGAAAATAGTGGTATTAATTACTTTTGGAGTGTCAAAAATTCGTCGGAAGTACTTGATAAGTTGCATGCTTATATTAATGATTTCGAATCTGTTCAAAGTTTTGATTTTTCTATTCTATATACCACTTTGCCTCATAATCTCATTAAGAAAAATTCAGACATCTAATTAAATAGGAATTTAAAAAGTCAGAATGCGAAAATATATGTTCAAACTCTTTTATGTCATTTTTTAGTAACAACAAACAAAAGAACTATGTCAATTGGACCTGCTTTGATACGATAATTGCACTTGAATGCTTACTAGAAAATTTTTTTGTTCGCTATGGAGATTCCGTATATCGTCAAGTTATCGGAATTCCAATGTGGACTAACTGTGCACCACTTATTGCGGACCTGTTTATGTATTGTTATGAATTACAGTTTATGACTAAAATCAGCAAGGACCCATCGAAACAATATTTGATACAAAACATTAATAACACTTTTAGAAATTTTGGATAATATATTGGCTCTCAATAATGACGACTTCAGTATGTACACTAAAGAGATTTATCCTGCTGAACTGACTTTAAATAAAGCTAATACTAACAATGAACACTGCCCTTTCCTGGATCTTGATATCTATATCTTTAACGGGAAGCTTAATACCAAAATTTACGATAAAAGAGATGATTTTTCATTTCCTATTGTTAATTATCCATTTTAGATGGTGACGTTCCTTGTTACCATCTTATGGTATTTATATATCTCAACTTGTTCGACTTGCTCGTGTATGTAACAACGTATTTGATTTTCACGGAAGAAATCTCTGTATTACTGAAAAATTATTACACCAGGGTTTTCGATATCACAAACTAGTCAAAACATTTACTAAATTTTATCATCGGTACAAGGACATCATTCGTAAATATAAATCAACATGCAGACATCTTATACGTTCAGGTATTTAACATCCAATCTTTTATGGTAAAATTCTATACAAAGCAAAAAAATGTCGTCATTCACCTCAAAAGCTAACCAAACCTTTAAACAGACTTATTCAGAAGGGATATAGTTACGATACTGTTGTCAGGTCATCGGAAATAAACACATTTATTATTAAACCAGTTGTTGGCATGATACGGGTTATGTTCTTCTCATATATTTTATGATGGTATGATACTAAACCCTAACGGGAGGGATTGTGCTTGATTTTCATATGATGAAGACATAATCTTTCAATCAGTTTAATTGAGGTCTGGAGCTGCCATGTCAGTAACTGCTAGTAATCCTTTGTTAATTCATGTATCATTGTCATTTTGCTTAGTTTCTTCTGTTACCTATTCTGACATCGGATTCGGACTTCATTTAAACAGAGTTTTACTGTGCGTATTGCTGTGTGTTTGTTTATTCTACATTGGCTAGAGGTATAGGGGGAGGGTTAAGATCTTACAAAACATGTTTAACCCCTCCGCCTTTTTGCGCCTGTCCCAAATCAGTAGCCTCTAGCCTTTGTTAGTCGTATGTTTTTTAGATTTTATTTCATTTATATGTTTCGGAGTTTAGTGTGACGTCCATTTTCACTGAACTACATTGCAATACACATTTTTGTTTAGGGCCAGCTGAAGCCCACCTCCGGGTGCGGGATTTTCTCGCTGTGTTGAAGACCCATTGGTGGCCTTGGGCTGTTTTCTGCTCTTTGGTGTGGTTGTTGTCTCTTTGACACATTCCCCATTTCCATTCTCAATTTTATTTCACTGTCAGTGTGTTATGCATGCAGTCTCTGTACACTGTTTAAGTTATCATTGACATTTTCCCAGTTCGAAAACCGTTTTCAACTTTTTATGTGTTACCTCTTGGACTAATACAGTATATCTATTGGTCCCAGGATTCTTTTACAGATTTTATTTCATCTTAATTTTCCAGGCAGCTGTCTTTTAAAAAATACTCTATTTACCTGTACTAGTCTATTGACGGAATAAATGTATATTTGTTTAGAAAAATGTGTTTGTGATCACTTGCAGAATTGTTAGATTTTTACGTCAAATTTGGGGCAATGAGGTATGATCAAACATACAAAACAATTATGTTTTAAACCTAAAGATAGTAATTGTGTTCAGTCTTCCAAATGCAGAATGCATGCAACGATTACGAAAAATAAGACACAATTAAAGGTCAGTCTGCTATAATAATGAAGGCTTAGCATTACTTTTTCTTAGCTTATATTGTTGTGAGTTCACAACTCGTTGATAAAATCGCCAGATCTTATGAGCGTACCTTCAAGTATGTTTATATTTGTACTTTTTGCGTATATTCTACAAAATATTTCAGCATTGTGGCGTTTTTTTATTGATTATTTATTTACCAGGATATATTGTAAACAAATGTAACATTATTTCCAAAACACTTAGCATAACAAGTGACCTGTACAGTGTTTTACTTAATAATTACACTGTATATATAATCCCACTTGAAGATGTTAACTAGGCACTTGAAGAGGCGCCTGTATTTGATTGTATGAAATAACATTGTAACAAGAAACGTTTGACGCGAGTTTATGATTTTATAAGTGCATCAACTTATTGGTTATATGAATGTCCTAGTTTATTTTATTACTTTTGTTATGCACTATACAAAATGGACCGCCGAACATTAATAAATGTAGATCATCAAAATGACCACGCTACTTCTTATAACGGTAATAAATGGAGTGTTATAAGAGTGCTGTATACCATAAAATGGACATCATTTTTAATTGGTTTAGCTACGGGATGTGTAATAACAGTTGTTATGGCTCTGTCTCTAATGCTGATTATAGCACCATATTTGCAGTTTCACAATGAATTGAATTCATCAAAAGGTGAGTTACTACTGACTAAAAAGAAGTGAAATATTTAAAGAATTATTTCACATTTTTATGTTCATCAACTGCGCAATGCACTGGTGTTTACGTCAGACTTGAACGTGATTCCAATTCTGAAAATATGCAATATGCATTTTGATAATTTACAATTTACAATTTTTTAACCGCATATATGCTCTCGTATGAATGTAGGACAGAAAGTCACAGGACAAAAGTCACAGACAAAAGTCACGGACAAAAGTCACAGGACAAAAGTCACAATTCAGTTTTGAGATTATTTTTCTTTGAACAAGAAAATACTAATTTTAAAAATAATTTTGTTTTTTCTTGAACTATTATATATAAAGCAACATTATAATTAAAATTTATTCAATAAATATCAATAATGATCAAATAATTGTTATGAAAACAAAATGTCAAAGTTGCTTGGTACTTAAATGGCTTCATGGTGCCAAGAAATATATCCTTTGAATGATTAAAATTTAATAAATTTTCATTCATCAAGGCTTATGAACAATTTCCTAAACTTAAAATGAATATATGTAATAAAAGAAATATTTCAAGATCTTATTCTTATATATTCAAACAATTGTCAACAAATTATTTGTGACTTTTGTCCTGTGACTTTTGTCCTATCAAATTTGTGACTATGTCCTGTGACTTTCTGTCCGTTTACCCTCTCGTATTACCGTGCCG
This sequence comes from Mytilus coruscus, assembly GCA_017311375.1. NCBI lineage: Eukaryota > Metazoa > Mollusca > Bivalvia > Mytilida > Mytilidae > Mytilus > Mytilus coruscus. The sequence continues at coordinate 62,672,541 of CM029607.1, read as the reverse complement.
GCACCGAGTGATACAAATCGTTGGTAAGCATACCTCCCATACAGACCCAAAATTTACAACTTGCATTTGCTATTTCTCAGTCCAGTACGTGGTAAATGTATTATGGAATAAGAAAGAAAATAATCGTCGACTTTTAGTCAGATAATTGTTAATTAGATTAGCCATCACTCTATCTACCAATGACTTCCAGGTATTGTTTTCGCATTATCAGGAGTCGTTTGTTAAGTCGTAACTCGAAGTAATATTTTCAAATCAATTATATTATCAGAAGGAAGGTAAAGCAAAAACTCTTCTCACAGTTTGCAACCATCATCTTGCTAGGGCTTCACAGACAGTCAGGATTGCCAACGCAGTAGTATTCTTAATCATTAACATTAGAACCTATACTGTATATGTACCATATATAGAATTAAGAAGTTGAACAGTGCGAAAAAAACGACTTAACATTTTATTTTTCATTTTAATCTTTTTTACAATGGTGTCTGTTTGGAGGTGTGCTTATTATTACATCTGCAGTAGAAGTATGTTTTGATCTATTTCATTCAGGAAATGATGTGTGGAGTAGTTATGGCGACTGGATCTGGCAACCTTGTTCCGTTACTTGTGGTCATGGTACTCAAAAGGGAGAAAGGTCAAGATCATGCCTTAGTGAAACGTATTGTGTAGGCAATGAGACAGAAATTATGACCAAGCCTTGTGATATTGGACACTGTCAAGGTATTGCATATATACTTAATGGACTCATTATGTTAAAAGACACTCAATTGAAACTCTTTTCGTAAGCCTACCGGTTTCCTTAAATTCACTTTGCTTCGACGTTTTGTGAAATCATGTTCCCTGTTATATCGATGTTTAAAGGGAAATAACCAAATATGTGAATTAGTTAGAAATATCAACAGTTATATACAGAGTCACTGCTTTACTATTCAAGTTTTTTTTAATCTGACCATTCGGTGTATGGGTTTTGTTCATCATTAAAAACTGTCATTATTCACATCTTCATTATTTGTTTTTATGAAAAATAGTTGTGTCATAAGCATTCATGTCAATTTGCCTTATTTTCAAACCTAAATGAGGGAAAAAGATATGTCAAATAATTAGATAAATAGAGAAAGATAAAATTAACAAGAAAATATTATCGTATGCTTTTGAAACTGAAAATGAAACTGCATAATTAAATTCCTACATTCTAGTTGATGGACAATGGAGTGACTGGATTGTGGATGGACCTTGCAGTGTCACATGTGGTACAGGCACACAAAACAAGTTTAGGGAATGTTCCAATCCATATCCTCAAAATGGCGGAAAGTCTTGTAGGGGCCAAAGAACTAAACAAACAGAATGTAATGAACAAGAATGTTGCCCTGGTAAGAAATTCGCTGATTTCGAAAGACATAACGTGAACGTGGTGAATGTACAATGAATGTAATAGACATAAAACCAGTGCTACTTTAAAACAGATCAAAAAACACTTTCTAATTTTTATGCTTCTGAAGCGCTATCCCCATATGAACAACTTTAACATAATACATTTTGTTTGTGTGTCGTTTTTCAGCTAAAGGTTAATCGTATTAGTTAAACAAACACTTGGCAATCAAGTTTTACTTTGACAAGTCTTATTCTTTGACAGTAACTTCCCAATTTTAACTTAACCTTAAAGTCATTGGGAACGTATGATACTAGAATCAACGTCCAAATAATTCAATAAAAGTCTGTTATTCGACAGTTTGATAATGCATTATATGATTTGGTTATGGTTTCAGGAATAACAAAACCAGACAATCTACAATGTGAAAATGGTTGGATACGGAATGATGACTTTAATGCATGCTATTGTTTCAGTAAAAGACAGGCTTCATGGGATACCGCTCAGGTAATATCTTAACAGTTCAAATTGTGACAAAGAGTAGTACCCAAAGGATCTACTAGTGGAAGTTGTCCAAGTTTTTAATGTGAATGTGTATGTGTATTTAAATGTGACAAAATATCCTGATAATTATCAAACATTTTTAGTGTATGACGATACCATTTTAATACGATGATTTAATACTGAACACTTTATGTGACCATGACTGCAAATATTCTTTCTGCAGTGGAAATTTAAAAACAAACCAACCATGACATACTTTAGCTGACCGTGCAAGACTCTCAAGGGCAGTCAAAGAGAGGCGAAGGATACCAAAGGGACATTCAAACTCACAAGTCGAAAATAAACTGACAACGCCATGGCTAAAAAGAAAAAGACAAACAAACAACAGTACACAAAACACAACGTAGAAAACCAAAGACTGAGCAACACGAACCCCAATGTCGTTAAACCCCCCCCTTTTCGTCGTATGTACACTATTAGCATGTGATGTGAAGGTTTGCTACTCAGAAAGTAAATCAACTTCTTGGAAACTGAAATCGTTATGTTTGTGGCGGCATACTCTTTAAAATCTGTATACAGGTGTAGATCAAGATAGCAAGTCGCGCCTATTATATCCATAGTGCATCCATGATTTGTAGTTCAATTGGTCGGACGAGATGAAGATAAGCTTTAAATTTATAATTCTTCAAAGAAAGTGCATCAGCAACGTAACACAAGCTATATAGACCGCAGGTGTGTCATTTAATTTTATTTGTAAAAAGTATTGTAAAGACTGTGCTTGATACAAAAGGGGTATACATCAGCGTATATAGTAAACAGTGCACAGACAATACCCATAGAAATGTTATGCAACTGCTTATTGCAAGTTCTGTTAATTAAATACTTATCCTGTCGATGCAATGCCTTTTAATTTTGGCGATGTACAAGGTCATGCGGTCATGCATTTTTTGAATTTTTTATGACGTTTTATATTTAATTCGTTGGATAACTACTGATTGCTATCGCATTCTGGGAACACATGATGTCTTTAATATTTGTAATATGCTAGATTGTCTTTTCGTAGTCTTTCATTTTTCGACATGTCGCTATCAGTTTATTAACTTTGAAAGTCAACTAAGTATCTTCCGCCATTGTTTTAAACTAGCGAAAATACATAATGAATATTTGCATGAGTGATCTACATTTTTGTAACATAAAGCCTTGAGTACCTAAAGATAGATTTCAATCCACCTTTCATTATTGTGTCTGGCTGTTCATTAGGATAAAAAATTTCTTTACTCTTCGGATTTGATATAAACAGGCTGTATGGTTTTCTGGTACATTTTCGTACCATTCTACGATGTGTTTTAATAGTTTCAAGTGTACTAGAACTCTCATAAATAAAAAGAAAGTAAAGAGGTCTAGAGATCAACAAAAAGTATTCAGATAATTATTATTAATTACATGGGGCTTATTGATCCTGAACATATAATCAAAATATCCTTTTTTTAGTGTATAATTAATTTTGTAATTGCTGTGTTTTGTTTTCATAATGACAGTGGGCTTTTATAATTATCCAAGATGGATTCATAAAAAGTTGGCTAGGATTCTTAAAATAGTTTGAATGCAACGACAGATTGTTTTAATATGTCGTAATACAATATGAATACACCGATAAATTGTTTTACTGTGTTTAAATATAATTTGAATACAACGATAAACTGTATAACTCTTTTTTAATATGATTTGAATACAACGATAAATTGATTTACTCTGTTCTAATTTTTCAGATGTATTGTAGACAACAAAAGGCCATACTATCAACAGTATATTCCAAAGCCGAATCTGACTGGCTGTCTCTTAAAATACGAATCCTTATCGGTAGGCAAATAATTTTACATTGAATGTTAATATATATTTTATATATACTGATTTGAAAATATATAGGATTCAATTCTTGTATCGTATGGTAGTACCCCTATTGCTGGATGCATATTTCAAACATATTTTACGGTATTTAAAATACCAAAAGTTTGAAAAGGTAAGTCGAAAGAATGTTTAATGGCAGACTATTTGACTTTTGGTTTTATGCCGGTTTTATTCAAGATAAAGATCGACTTATTTGAATTGGATTTATTTCCCTCAAAGTCCATGTTGGTGTGTAACTCGATTCATTTTCTTATAATTTAACAGATCATATTAAAACATGAGCTACAAGCATTTCTTAGAACATCGTTACTTTACGTTTATTTTTCACTACTGTTAAGCATGGTAAAAGATAATTATGATATGACGTTTTGTTCTGGTGTACTATTCAGTACATATACAAACACAATCACATTGCAAAAATAATAACTTTATGGGATGTATTTTGATTTTAGGTAGCGATGTATGGATCGGAGGGAAAAAGGTCAGATATGAATATAAATGGATTCTTTCATCGGGAGACGGCAGAATGAATTTTACAAACTGGGCTCCTAACGAACCAAAGTTGTATTCGATACATAAAACTTACATATGTGTACAAATATGGCAAAGTTCTGGATATCAATGGGATGACTTTGACTGTGGTTATAAACAGTCGTTCGTCTGTAAAAATAATATGTAAAATGAATAGAGTATATGGTTTGAAAACAAGACACTTTCTACTGTCATTCTTTCATTAATAAAATTGTATCATGCGGCGTACTTTAAATCGTCTAGTTGATCAAATAACACCCACTTTATTATTAGTGGTTCAAAGGAAAATGCACACATGGCCAAACATATTCTGAATAAAAATATATTTCAAGGCTACGGCAGCTTCGAAAGAGTTTATGGTTCAGCCTTATAAATTCATTCATGAATATAGAATATCAAAGTTGCGCTTTCCAAACAAATCTTATCATGATATTATGAACACTTCAAATGACTAATAAACCAACAGAAAAATAGGAATCACCACTTGTGTAGATTGGTTGTTTTATATTCAACCAAACCTCGTCAAACATACCAGGCTCACAAAACGACCTTATATAGATGCATCTTTTCACTTAATTATACGTTACTAAAGTGAAATTAATGTTCATACCTCATCTTCTTTTTGTGTCAATTGTCAAAATGCGCATCTTCTGTAGTGAAATTGGAACATTTGATATTATTTCACGTCAACTAAGCTCGCAGTAGAGATATGAACTATAATTCTAAGATTTGTATAGTATTTTGCCATCTTCACGACACTGTAGCATAAGTAGTACACAGATTGCATCTGATTAGGTACATCTTTTGATTCTGATTATCATCAATTTAATAGTTTCATGTACACTTTCCCCACTTCGTTCCTCGTTCGTTTTGCACACCTGATAAATGATATGTTAGTTTTTGAAAATAATGTCAACCTCCATTAATTCAGGAACCAACAAGAATATTCATGACAGTAAGAAAAGTGGGAATTGTACGTTATGAATATAACACATTATAAATTTTGTGCATCCGATGCGCATTTCTGGATTAACCTCCACCAGGAAATTAACTCCGATTGGTGAAAAACACAGATGCGGATCCAGGATTTCTGAAGTCTGTAGATTACTGTTAGTGTTAGAAATGATTTAGTAACTTCTGTGTCAGTAACATTCCTCTATCAAGGAAATGCTAACAGAAAACGCCAGCTCTTTTTCTCTTTAAAATGCTTTATTCCAAATACACGAATTATTTTGTTCTGCAACGCAGCGCCGTATGTTATTTGAAAAGACTTTGGGGGAAAAAAGCTGTTGCTTACTTTGTCATATTTGCATGATCGGGTTTGCTTAGCGTGTAGTGCATATTTAAGTGACACTCTAATAATTACACTTGTGATCATTTAAACTAAAAGTTAAAAGTTTTTATAACTTAAATTACATATTTCACTTACGTCTTATTTTTGTACAATATGCATATATTTACAATACATTAAACAATACATACGTTAAAAATAAAAAGTAGGTCTGAAATGAACATTATTACTCTTATCACTATTCAAGACCATGTTGTTCCTAAAACACCAATATCTCAGTGCATCTGAAAAGACTTGCAACTCAAATCTACTTTCAGCCAACAAATCCGTAGTTTCGGCGTAAGTATAATACAATACAAACCATTTTGCATCAATTATCCCCACCTACGTACATTAAAACATTAGATGTACATGTATAATGAAAAATCGTTTTTATAAACAAACATCGATGATATAATTGACATGTCTTAATCAACTTACAATGACAGACACCCAATCAGTGAGAAGACCATTTACTCTTACTGAACTTTACACAGCCCCATTATATACAGATGCTCAAACAAAACCCGTTCACCCTGTAGCACATTGATGTCATACCTTTAATAGATTTATACTTATAGCATTGTAATAATTCCTTAACTCTATGTAAGCATAATCGGATGACCTTCACAATTTCCAACGACATATTTAAATATAAGAAATCTAATGTTCAAATTCAAATGTCTAGCTTTCTTGCAACATTCACAAATTATATTACAAGTGTAGGCATGGTCTAGTTAGTTGACAGAAAATTTGTCAAAAAACAATTATCAAAATATATAGGTTTAAAATTAGTAATTTAGTATCGTGCATTTATTTGAATTGAGAAACCCTGCGAGAAGCATTCAAGTTGTTTTTATGTCATAGCTGAATTATTCGACGGGTGCCTCACGTGAAGCAAGATCTATTTACCTTTCCTGAGAACCTGAGAAGCTTACTTTGCCTCCTGGTTATTATGTTTGATTGGGTTTGTTTTTTATTTGATTGTTGTCGTACATTCATTTTGATGTAACATATATAAAAACGACCGATTTATGCAAAATTCTTAATCTACGTTTATATACAAATAAATATTACAAAGAGTATTGAAGCTATAATTGTACTGATGATAGAGATATGTATGTACGCTGACCATTGCAAACAGGAAAACTCGTCATCAGGAACAGCTATAAACTGATTTATTTTGCCATCTTCATTTTGGCATGTGACTTCAGTTATATTTTGAATCGACGAAATGTTGTTCAACATCCATTTCTTCAGCCAGAGCGTTTTACAGTCGCATTTAAGTGGGTTGTGGTTTAATTTTAATTCGTCTAATGTGAGTGATTGTAAACTTTTAGGTATATGAAATATTAGATTTCTATCTAACTTTAAAATTTTCAAATTTGGCATTCTGCGAAAGATATCAGAATCAATTTCAGACAAAATATTGTCAGACATACATAGCTGTCTTACATAGAAGAAATATTTTTGAAAGTTTAATGTCGTTATATTATTCAAATCCAACCATAGGTCAACCATACCCGAAGGAGCTTTTTTAGGGAGATGAGAAAGTCCTCTATTTCGGCAATCGATGGTTGTTACTTTGCTTTGTGCATATCTGAAACATTTACAATCAGACGGACAGTTATTAATATAAATAGCACTATAAACAGCTTCTTCTTCGATTGTCAAGACTGCCTTTCCATTGACCTCTTTAGGGTGACCACAAATCCAATCTGTATAGAAATATTCTTCTCCGTTCCAATGCCCAAGGTCTTTGAATTCTTTCATTAATTGATTGAAGGGAATGATATCAGAAAGACACATAAATTTATTTTCATATAGAATAAATTTAAAATGTTTGAGGATAATCAATAATGTCTCTTTGGAAGTCGAATCAAGACCATCGGGAATGAAAAATCCAGAAACATTACTTTCCGTTAGATCTAAATTTCTCCATTTGTTTGTAGTTTCAAAAATGTTAGCAAAAAGAGGACTAGCCGATCGTACAATACTTCTTATCAGCAATACACGATCAACACGTCTCAGAATGGTGTCTAAATTGCTAAACGACAAATTTGTATATCGTAATTCTGCCTTTTCCAAACTTCTGATATATAGTATCGAAACAGGAAAATCTTTTAGTGGGTTATTATTGAAACTAACAAATTTCAGTTTTACACTATGTATTGGAAGAATATTGTTGCTTAATGTTTTAATTAAGTTATTATCCATCTTGAGCCTTTCTAAACGGCTAAGACGGATAAATATATCATTTGGGAGCCTGTGTAATTTGTTATGACTTAGATCTAAATCAATAAGATCTGGCAGATCATCAAAAATATGAAGAGGTAGTGTTCTTATTTCATTGTAACTCATATCTAAATACAATAGCCCACTTTGACCTGAAAAGGTCAACTCCTCTACTTCTATAATATGATTTCTTTTTAATATCAAACACTGCATTCCATGCACTTTAATGAACATCTGATATGTAAGTTTATGGATAAGATTATCGGAAATTTCAATGAAGTGTACGTTACCGCTCAGTTGAATTTCTTCAGGGATAACTATTCCATTGTTTTCTAATGTCAACGCTCTACGAAATATAGTCTTTGGAATTTTTAAACGTTGATAAATTGAATCCTGATTTACAAAATATTCTGACACTGAGAGATTCTCAGGAAGATAGGCTATACTGGAAGTCCATGGAAATGTTAAAATTCCTTCTACAGAACAACGTGATAAATGTAAGAGTTGCAGTTTGGGGAATCTTTCTCGTATGAGTGATTGTTTCACGATTCCTGTACATCCATAAATGAAAATTTCTTTTAGTGAATCTGAAGATATAAATATTCTCTTTATGAGGTTCATTTCATCCTCACCCATAGCAATCATTGCTAAAGATGTAAGCTTATTGAAACCTTCACAGCAATTATCGTGGTCATCGGTTATGAGTTGCACGTCATACATCAGCAGAACTCGAGCATTTGACTTCAAGAGCAACATATCTAGATCCGTAATACTAAGAATACACGAACCAAACTCTATATGGCTTATTACAAACGTTGACAAAAACGGCTGTATTTGAATATCGAATGATATTTTGACATTCCCTTCGCAATGAAAGGTAAGAAGACCAACGACAAACGATTCTTCATGAAAAGTAAAGCTGTTTAAAATTTTGTTGATATTAAGATTGCATCTGGTTTCTACATCTCTATTTTGTACATACACATACCGATCTACTGTAGTCACGTGCTTTGAATCTAAATCATATTTTGGTGGTTTGTCGAACGTCAATACGTCATAGTCACAGCTTTGTATAATTGGTAACATAAGCATCGTGCTTAACCAGGGTTGTAATGTCATCAAATTGAAATGCCAAAGAAAATGCATATTCAATATTAAAATATCTCAATGATATCTTTAAAATAATTCTGCATTCAAAGAAATGAGAAGTTTCTACAATTTCACAACGTGCTTAAAACAACATAATGGCAGTCCACTAGCATGTCTCAATATTTTCAAATCAGAATTACAACTGTATTGCTGGTGGACAAAAAGGGGGCATGTTCACGCTGTTTCGAGTCTTCTCTAGTGATATTCCTGAAAAGGAATATAATCTACAACATTACGTCAGGCAGAAAAAAAAAACACTTATTCACAAGGTAAAGTTTGAAGGAGAACACTTATTCACAAGGTAAAATTTGATAAAGAATACGTATTCACAGGGTAAAATTTAAAGGAGAATACTTATTCACAAGGTAAAATTTGATAAAGAATACGTATTCACAGGGTAAAATTTGAAGGAGAATACTTATTCACAAGGTAAAATTTTATAGCGAATGCTTACTCACAAGGTAAAATTTGCATGAGAACATTTATTCACAAGGTAAAATTTGAAGGAGAATACTTATTCACAAGGTTAAACTTGAAGGAGAATACGTTTTCAACAGGAAAAGTTTGAAGGAGAGCACTTATTCATTAGGTAAAACTTGCAGCAGAATTCTTATTTACAATGTAAAACTTGAAGAATATTTATTCACAAGGTAATCCTTGAAGAAGAATACTTATTCACAGGGTAAAATTTGAAGGAAAATACTTATTCACAAGGTAAAACTTGGTGGAGAATACGTATTACAAGGTAAAATTTGCAGGAGAATACTTATTCACAAGGTAAAACTTGAAGGAGAATATTTATTCACAAGATTAAATTTGAAGGAGAATACTTATTCACAAGGTTAAACTTGATGGTGTATACGTATTAACAAGATAAAATTTGAAGGAGAACATTTATTCTCAACGTAAAATTTGATGGTGAATACTTATTCACACTGTAAAATTTGCAGGAGAATACTTATTCACAAGGTAAAACTTGAAGGAGAATATTTATTCACAAGGTAATATAGCTCTTCAACTGTTTCGGTTCTTCTGCTTTAAATGCGTTCCTCATGAAGGTAGATCCAGTAAAGCGCTTCTGATGCATGAAATCTATAAAGTGTTGTTTTCATATTTTATCTTCTATGTTATATACAATTACTCACCGTTAAAGATACTCTCGCAAATGATAAGTATTCGTGGCTTTATAACGTCGGAAGAAAGGCATTTCCATTTAGTTGCCTCGACAGATTATTAATTGCATATACATGTTTGAGTGACAACGCTTCCTGGTATAAAAATAACATACATGTAACAGAGATTTATGCTAATGTGTATTAAAGAGTTATGATTTAAACGTTTGTGTGTACATGAATGCACACTGGCGTGGAAAGATTGAAACCATTTAAACGCAACAAAACGTACAATGGTAAAACTAGTTTAAGATAAACAGACAAAACGATGTGTATCTATTGCTGGTTTTCACTAACACAATGTGAGATGATCTGAGATTAATGAATTAAAAAAATATATTAATTTTAGTTTTTTAACACTATGTACATGAAACGTTTGCAAATATTTGTTTTCAGTTGCATTCATTCAAATAGTCTTTATTCCTTACATATATACATTTATTACATTTAATTAACAATTTCATCTTACTTTTTATTATCAAACTAAGCAAGCCCATGGTACTAGATTGTCAGACAAATATTAAGGTACATAATCTGTGTTTATGTATTGCTTCGGAAAGTGCTGGAACTTAGTTGGCAAAGTGGTTGAACTATTGAAATTTCAAGCCTTATACTCGATTTAAGACCAATATCTTGAAGTCAAACAGCTGTAGTCATTTTTGATTTATACTCTGTTCTGATAAATATTAGTCTGCGATGAGCAACTATTCTATTGGGGTCCCCGAAAGAAATAAAATTATGTGCGTCTGATTTAGTACAGAACCCCAAAGGACTGCAGGTTGAATTTCAAATTGAACTGTGTGAATTAGTCTCGGTGAGATATCGACAAATATAATGCCTACCCATGTCAAAATGAGCATAGAGCATGTGACGAAAGAATTATTTCTTAAATGAACTGGAAGTAAACCAGATAACCCGAGACTGACATAAGCAACAATTATAACGCATTTAACATGCATGGAGACACTGCATTGATAAAAGATACACGAAATTCAATAGAAATCAGTACATAGAAAGAGAATTGACTCTATAATACCTGCGGCATAACGAACGGCAAACACAACTATAAGCTACACAGTTATAAACAGTACCGTATCAATGAATGCTCGCAGTTACTTAAAACAAGCGAAAAGTACTTGACCTGTTGAAATGCCGTCTTAAATCAGGCCGTTAGTTTCCTCGTTTAAATTGTTTTACGTTTGTCAATTCCGGGCCTTTTATAAATTATAACTTACTATGCGTATTGTTTTTGCTTATTGTTTAAGGCCGTACGGTTACCTATAATTGTTAACTTCAACGTCATTTTCTCTGATGCGGAGTTGTCTCATTTGCAATCTTACCACTGTCCACATCGTCTTATTCTATATTATATCGTAATATCAGCTGATGAGTACATTTCATAAATTCAGATTGTCACAGAAACTACCGGATCTTCTACAATGCCCCAAGTAATATGTGCATAATTTGAATGTTTGCTTATACAAACGAAGAAAAAATTACCGACAGAATCGCGTGAATTCAACACGAAGAGATACCAGTGTCTTCCACATGGTAAGTGTCTTCTGCAATGCGTTTATTGACAACCATGCAAATTCAGACTGCCAAATTGTCTATGCTTATTTGCAGAAGACGTTAATTTCATTCAGCAAACACTTGTACGAATGTATGCGTCTTACAAAAGCCAGAATTTTTGAATGGTTTTACACTCGTAATTTTTGGGGCCCTTTATAGCTTACTGTTCGGTGTGAGCCAAGGCTCCGTGTTAAAGACCGTACTTTGACCTGTAATGGTTTTAATTTTGACTTGGATGGAGAGTTGTCTCATTGGCACTCATACCACATCTTCTTATATCTATATGATAACAAGGTCAACATTCCAGATGTCGCTGGTTTTTACTTAAAATGAGTTTTCTTCGAATGGATTAATGTTGGTCTTCTGTTAATTGGTTTGTACACTGAAGTGTTTTATTTGTTTTTTTTAACACATAGTATTTTTACTACTTCCTAACTGCGACTGTGCCTTGATCAGTCTTCTTGTTTTAAACTTGGTTACATCATTTTTATTTGCACTCTATCGGATAGTTGTCTCAATTGGCGATCATTACATTGGCAATCATTGTCACATCTCCTTAGTTTTACATTATTGAAAAGCATGAGTTGAATTTAACCTGCTTCAGATTTGATCACATGCGTTTGCTGCATTGTTGTTTGTGTTCCGATAATAGCGGTCATGCTTTCTGTATATCTTATCACGCTTGCGCTTGTTTTTTTTTTTTTTGGTACGTCATGTCTATTCTATGCTGCTCAGTAGTAAGTTTCTTTGGGTGCTGTATCGCTTTTACGTACTCGTGGTTTCATGGTGTGTGAATATGCAGTTCCCCCAGACCTCGTTTAATCAATCTTTCACTCTACTTTCGGGATCATCAGCGGTGCTTATATCAAAACAGTGTCAATGTCAAACTAATTATTTAGGAATTCGAATAACATTAATGGTAACAATGTTGATGCACCAGATGCGCATTTCGACACTTACTGTATCTTCAGTGATGCTCGATGCCAAAATATTCGAAAGTCCAAAACCCAATACAAACGTTGAAGAGCTAATTAAACCATTAATGGATCAAAAGTAAAGCCAAACCCAGTCTAGGAATTAGAGCTTTGCAGAAGGGAGATACATTCCTGAATTTAAAATTATTTCGAAATTTTATAACAGCAAATTTATATAGAACAATATTTGTATTTTCTTGCCATAAGTTGAAGTGATCTTTTTTTCTCTAACGCCATAACTTTTTTTTTCATTTTTAGGAACAGGCTTGATAATATTTGCATTGTAAACTAATTTGTTATATTGTTTTCACATTGATTGGTTTGAAATGTTAGTACAAAAGTCGTAAATGCCATTCTTGTCAGCCTATTTGAGAAAATATAGACATTGATGAAGCGGGAGGCGTGAATTGTGATGTAATGACAATTGTTCTTAAATGTAAATGTAAATCTTTGTCGAAGTTAATCCGTTTCCTGTCCCTTTTCATTCATCATATATGGTCGTACATGTTTAAGGTACCACACTTCCTCTTCACACAAAAAAGGATTAAATATTTTATCAAAGGATTCAGATATTACTCGAATCAGTATTGTTTTAAGTTACAAATATCATTTTAAATTGACCTATTTTGTCTCTTTGGTGTCTTCTGACTCTTTTTTTTTTGTAATCGACAATATTAATATCTAAATTTTTGGGTTCTTGTAATAGTGATCAGACGGGTTTTCTGTATTTCAATATAGCATTATCCATCTTAAAAAAGGAAAGTAGGTACATATTTTGCGTATCAATAACAGTACTGTTCTATTCATTCAAAGCGTGCAGTTTTATTTTTTTTATAAAACCGAGTACATTTCTGTGGTATATAGTTTAAAATTTTCTAAATTATTAACATCTATTTTATCAGCAATCAAAGCCGGGCTCCAAAGTTATTGTGAAACTGCCTATTCTAGAGGTGGCGTGAATCAGATGTGGATACTAAAAAATTCCAATGATCTTTTAGAGTACATACAATCTAAGACTCTCTCATCTTGCAATAGTATTAAAACATTTGACTTTTCTACACTTTACGCAAGTATTCCCCATTCCAAACTAAAAGACAAATTGAAAGAGTTGGTATTACTTTGTTTCATTAAAAAGAATGGCGAACGTAGATACAAGTATCTTGTCTTACCAGACTCAAGCTAGCGACCAATTCCAGCGACCAATCAAGCTAGCGACCAATTCTATCGACCACTAAAGTTAGCAATGAGAATCAACTTGTCAAAGAATCATAATGCGGTATGTGTGAAAACCACAAAACCCCATTATGAAGAAACGTTCTGTTAAAAAAATCTATCTACCAGTACGGTATATATTGTTTTTTGACGTTTAAATGACCAGAGATGTCCAGCATTTGAAGTGAAAGTGGAACACATCAACACCAATGACGTCTGTAACTGAATGCTCTGACTAGCTTGCTTGCTAAATGCCGGCATATTGATATCAAGGAGTAAAGAAATATATAGTTTCTATAAAAAAAAACGTGCCAGCAATTCGAAAAAAGTCCAAATATCTTAATAAAGCCTGTGTCAGATGTATGATGTTTGATGAAATTTTGAATATGTCTATTATTGATACAGTCTTTGTTAACGAACTATTTTTATTCCGTTGTATCTAAACACATACTAAATATTATCATACATGTATTTATATAAATGAAAGTGCACGCCCTCCCGGATTTTACACTATCGGGAAAGGGACAAGTTGGGAAAATAACCATATTTTGACGTCTTCTTTACGTTTTCTGTGTTTTCCATACTCTAAACCTATCATATTGTAAACTTGTATCAGTTATTGCAAATAAATATTAAAGACGTCTATCTGATAAGCATATAATGGCTATATAAAAGCACATGGCGGATCAAAATGAGAATAAAAAGTAAACAAATCGAATTAAAAAAACAAGAATATCTGTCCATGATGATTTGCTCGCACATCATTTTCCATATTCAGTGAACCGTAAAACTTGTGTCAAATGCTTATTTTGGCATTCAATTTAGAATGATCACATTATAATGAACATGTGTACTACGTTTCAAAAATTATTTCAGTGGGCTTTGCTCTGATTTATTACCTTTCATTTGAGCCATGTCCGGTAAAGAACTTTGCCGAACGAAGCTGGCGAGGCTTACCGAAAGAGTGTAGGGTGGACACGTATTTTTTTTTTTAACAACAACTTTGAACCCCTGAAAGGTAATAAATCAGAGCAGAGTCCACTGAAATAATTTTTTGGGGGTTAGGCCCATTCGGGAATTGTAGGGGTTCAAAGTTGTTTTTAAAAAAATACGTGTCCACCCTACACTCTTTCGGTAAGCCTCGCCAGCTTCGTACGGCAAAGTTCTTTACCGGACATGGTTCAAATGAAAGGTAATAAATCAGAGCAGAGCCCACTGAAATATTTTTTTGGGGGTTAGGCCCATTCGGGAATTGCAGGGGTTCAAAGTTGTTGTTAAAAAAAATACGTGTCCACCCTACACTCTTTCGATAAGCCTCGCCAGCTTCGTACGGCAAAGTTCTTTACCGGACATGGCTCAAATGAAAGGTAATAAATCAGAGCAGAGCCCACTGAAATAATTTTTTGGGGGTTAGGCCCATTCGGGAATTGTAGGGGTTCAAAGTGTACATTTTTCCTTTAATTAGAAGTCTTTTTTACCTGTCTATACATTTCTTTCAAGTAAAGGTGCATGCCGTACAAAATAGTGCACGTATAATTTCATTTGAAAGTACTTATTATCGGCATAAAATACACCCTTACAGGCTTGCTCTTCCATATGTTTTCATTTTTAGTAGAGGAAATAGACATTAAAAGTTCCTTTTTCAGAAAATAAAGGATATTTGAGGATGCTGAGTGTATGGAAAGCCAGTATATAGTAATTCGATCGCACATAGTATTTTTCTTATTTCGTTTATTTGAAAGCATATATATTGTACTAAGGAACAAGTTTAAGTCAACTCACATTAAATATATTTTTTTATGCTCGGCCTACAGTAAAGCGCATGATATTCTCTGGTCTGTGTGTTCGTTCATTCGTTCGTTCGTTCGTTTCACCATTCATCCGTTCGATCGTTCTTTTATCCGTCCGTCCGTCCATTCATACTGCATTAGATTAACGTTATTAATGAATGTAGTTGAAGATGAAGTTGTAGTCAAATCAATTTGAAACGTAGTACACATGTTCATTATAATGTGATCTTTCTAAATTGAATGCCAAAATTAGCATTTGACACAAGTTTTACGGTTCACTGAATATGGAAAATGATGTGCGAGCAAATCATCATGGACAGATATTCTTGTTTTTTTTTTAATTCGATTTGTTTACTTTTTATTCTCATTTCTGATCCGCCATGTGCTTTTATATAGCCATTATATGCTTATGAGATAGACGTCTTTGATATTTATTTGCAATAACTGATACAAGTTTACAATATGATAGGTTTAGAGTATGGAAAACACAGAAAACGTAAAGAAGACGTCAAAATATGGTTATTTTCCCAACTTGTCCCTTTCCCGATAGTGTAAAATCCGGGGAGGGCGTGCACTTTCATTTATATAAATACATGTATGATAATATTTAGTATGTGTTTAGATACAGCGGAATAAAAATAGTTCGTTAACAAAGGCTGTATTAATAATAGACATATTCAAAATTTCATCAAACATCATACATCTGACACAGGCTTTATTAAGATATTTGGACTTTTTTCGAATTGCTGGCACGTTTTTTTTTTTTTTATAGAAACTATATATTTCTTTACTCCTTGATATCAATATGCCGGCATTTAGCAAGCAAGCTAGTCAGAGCATTCAGTTACAGACGTCATTGGTGTTGATGTGTTCCACTTTCACTTCAAATGCTGGACATCTCTGGTCATTTAAATGTCAAAAAACAATATATACCGTACTGGTAGATAGATTTTTTTTTAACAGAACGTTTCTTCATAATGGGGTTTTGTGGTTTTCACACATACCGCTTTATGATTCTTTGACAAGTTGATTCTCATTGCTAACTTTAGTGGTCGATAGAATTGGTCGCTAGCTTGATTGGTTGCTGGAATTGGTCGCTAGCTTGAGTCTGGTTCTTGTCTTGGGGAGGGATAAATCCTACTTTGTAAAGAATCACTCTGATTCAAACAAAAAATTCTCTGAAACTGACATTATCAAGATACTTGATTTCTTGATTGACAACATATTTGTTACGTTTGGAGGACGTGTTTTTCAACAGACTGTCGGAATTCCAATGGGAACCAATTGTGCCCCTCTTCTTGCCAACTTGTTTCTTTATTATTATGAGGCTGACTTCATACAGGAACTTCTTAGGAAGAAAGAAGTTAGCAATATCCTTTAACTTAACGTTCCGCTATATAGATGATGTTCTCTCACTAAATAATACAAAATTTGGTGACTATGTTGAACAAATCTATCCCATCGAACTAGAGATAAAGGATACTACAGATACAGTTAAGTCAGCCTCATATCTTGACTTACATCTAGAAATTGACAATGAGGGTCGGTTGAAAACAAAACTTTACGACAAAAGAGATGATTTCAGCTTCCCAATTTTGACCTTTCCATTTCTATGTAGCAACATTCCAGCAGCGCCTGCATACGGAGTATATATCTCCCAATTGATACGATATTCCTGGGCTTGTATTTCCTATCATGATTTCCTTGATAGAGGATTGCTGCTCACAAGGAAGCTATACAACCAAGAGTTCCAAATGGTGAAGTTGAAATCATCCCTTCGTAAATTTTACGGACGCCATCACGAGTTGGTTGACCGTTATGGAATAACCGTTTCACAGATGATATCGGATATGTTTCTTATGTCGTAACTACAATACCCTTCCTTTTTCACGAATGTGACCTACCGAATTAGACTATTTACCGGAGCACCTGAGATCACCCCCAGTTTTTGGTGGGGTTCGTTTTGCTTAGTCTTTAGTTTTCTATGTTGTGTCATCTGTACTATTATTTGTCTGTTTGTCTTTTTATTTTTGGCCATGGCGTTGTCAGTTTGTTTTCGATCTATGAGTTTGACTGTCCCTCTGGTATCTTTCGTCCCTCTTTTAAATAATCTTGCATTGAAATTAGCTGTACATGTATAGCTGTGACTATAATTTATATGAGACGGAATGTGGGTTTGGAGAGTATCTATGTAAGGCGCTGCACACAAAAATATAGATTTTTGGTTCTGCACTGAGTAATTCGCGTAGTGAATCCCCGATGCAAGTTCTTTATAACTGAAACACAATCAAGTCCGTTGATTAGAAAACCCAAGGCTTATGTACCGGAAAACATCATAAAGAATCTTTTATAAATAAAACTTAACCCTAGTACCTAGTCCACAGGTAAAAAATTACGGAAACTATTTTGTAATATTTTAACTTATTTTCACTTATTTAATGTGTTCTTTTTTGTTATTCTCTATTCGTGATGCAGGTCTGTGGTTGAAGCTTTAAAGAATCACAGCATGTTGTAGTCTTTATCAGAGACATATACACAATGTCTCTGTCCTTATGTACACGCGTCACATTTCATTAAATTGTTCAAAATATTTGGAACTAAAACAGGAAATTCCACCTTTAGATAAGCTCTAACTGTGTAAGTAGACCTCGGGAGAAAATAATTAAAAAAACATCGAAAAAGGGATTATATAACTTGCAAAATATCATGTTAACCATGGGTGCTGAAATAACTATGTACATCAGAGTCGAATTAACCAAATGCCGAAACGTGACGTGTGCCGAAGTGACCTTTTTCAAAATTCATGAGCATATCTCTTTTCATTTCATTCATTTATGACTAATCACTTAACCACAATGTGACAAAACTCCCGAGTTTTGCATATAAAAGTCCAACTGAAAGTTAGAGCCCGTTGTTTGAAGATGGTGATTATGGTATTTGCTGTAGTGACGAAAAGATTTGTGTCGAAATACCATACACGCGTTAAAAATAATAACCAATCAAAAGCCTAAAAAAATTCAGCGAGGGGCATTCAAAATATGAAAATCAACTTCCTGTTGTCAATTTGCTGAAATGCATCGCACTTGTTGTTCTTTTTTCATATTGATAGTTTGCTTTACACACACTGACAGTTTGGTTCTAGACTCTATAAAAGGATGGCTTTTCGGCCCCGACACAGATATAGATAAATCGTTCTCGAAAAATGTGAAATTCGAAGTGGTATCAACAGACAAAAAGTTTCTGAAGTTTGCAAGTGAACTGAACGAGATGTCCCCCTTGGACTCTTGTTATCATATAGTAATTATAATTTATATTATACGAGGACTTCACTGCACTTATGTACAATTAGGTCACGAATAATCATTAATTCATCGAATATACCTCAAATATTTAATAATATTCATTTATAGAAGACTTGTCTTCAAATTGGTAATAACATGTATAAGTAACTTGTAAATGGTATGGGTCTGTATGCCGCAATTTCTCGTTTGCCAAGAGTTCATTTGCCCACCAAGTCTCTTTTGAGGGTTTGTTAGCCCTATTTTAAAATGTTAATTTGTGCATTTTCCCATACATTTCCACGGTTTAAGCTAGTTTTTTGAGGGCTTTAGTCACTTTCGCGCGAGATGAAAATCAACATTATTTTGGGTAACAGCAAGGGACCAAGGATGTATGTATATTACTAGCCAGGGATCACCACAGCCTATTTAAGCGTGGAGGTGCGCGACGCTAAAATTTCCAGCGCCACGTTAAAATTCCCAGCGCGATGCTTATTTTATTGTCCGCCACACTTGAAATTCAATAGATAGAAGTTAAATTTCAGATATCCCTAATCCAATTATCATGTCAGTGGCAATTAAGAAGTCTAATTATTGTTAATTGATTCAAGGGATGTACACTGACAGCTGATTATATTATTTACATGGTCTCGCGTGGTTGAACAAGGTAACAACCAATGAACGATCATGACCCAGTTTCTTTAATTTGAAAAGTAAAACTTGTTAACAAACTACAGTTATTTTAAAATGCATATGTTTGACTGTACCTTAAATGGAATGTTCATATCCTAACTAGATTGATAAAAGCAGTAATCCAGAAAACAAATGAATTCCTGACCACATGGTCCTTTTGTTGACAACAATGTCATATGATCTCTTTTGGCGGAAAATACTGGGATTACCTAAATAACAGACAAACATTGTCTGGTTATTTGTAGCCAGTCAAGGTCGTTAAAACTCATCATCTGGTTATTTTTAGACAGTTAGATCTGGGATAGGAGTTTCCTTATCTTAAAGTAAGAAAAGAGTAAAACTGGAATGATATATAATTCCTTTACATAATTGTATTGGAAAAGAGGGACTTAATTTAATACAATTCTACATAACACATATGATTTTATAAACTGCTAGATAGGCTTAATTTGGTTGAAATGACTGAAATTCTGTGACTGAATATTTTTTATTATTGAATTCTGTATCTTTTAGACCTTTTTACCATGTGGTTTTCCATAAGACAATTAAGATAAAAATTTTCAGAATATTCCTGCAATCTGGGAAGCCACATCAGGTGTTTACTCTCCCTGTTTAATATGTTCCTTCAAGTGTGGTGACCACTAATGGGACCAACTACAAAATGTATGTGAGACCCCCTTTCCAAATTAGCTATATATATGACAAATACATGTAAGGCATATAATTAATAATTTATGCACAAGAAATCGATTCGACAACGCAACACAAAATCTCTGATTTGATGAACTTTCTCCCCCACCCTTGATTTTCATTCTGTGGTGAACCCTGACTAGCTATACATCTTTGTCAGACTTTGAAGGACTAACATGACTAAGGCATTAATTTACTAGGCAGTAATTGCATGATTTGACTGATGTGTCACTTAAATATGAAGATTAGGATATAAGATCTGAAAATCTAGTTCAAAACTTGACTTCAATTAGTTTCAGGGGACATTCCTGATCAACAAAAGTTGGGTTCCTTTTTTTAAAACCAGGAATCACAGTATTAATGAACTTGTTGAACTTTGTAAGACTATTACACTGCATAATCATTATCCTTATAAAACGTTTAAATCGACATTTTGAATTAATTTTTATAAAGTTGGAACCAAGGATTTGTACAAATTCACATGGAACGATTCCAATAACTGTAAATTGTAAATTAATCGAGAATTGATCATGTTTACTTTCGATTTTCAAATGAAATGTAAACGGGAAGTGACAAGTAGATAATAAATTCAGAATGGATCCGGATTCATCTACGGATTGGTTCGTGTTTAAAAAAAGGCAGGAAATTATCCTTTTTATATTTCAATTTGCTTTGTAAGAACTATATTTGTCTCTCTCATTTATTTTGGCACTAAATTTATTTTGTATTTTACGTTCTAGTGTCTTTAAATTCATAGGAATACTTTCACGCATACGCAGTATATCGTAAAGGAAGCACCTGTTTGACTTGTTGATGATGATGGAAGTTTTTAACGTGAAAACATTTCTGAACGTTTTGAATAAAGTTCTATCTTTTTAATCGAAATTGAACGTTTTATATCAAAGATGACGAAAATACGATCATTTGACGAAACTACGACAAACGAACTGCAAATTTTGATTGTTTTAGAAATATTGAAATTAAAAAGCGAACTGTGCGGGGGAAAACAATTTTGTTCAAACGACGAAACTATGACGAACGAACTGCAAATTGTGGTCGTTGGCCTTGAGAAATATTGAAATTAAAATGCAGACTGACTAATTTTACTGGTGAAAATAATTAACCGGATTAGTGACCCATCCGATGGCGATAAGCGGATTAGCTGTAATCACAACTTTATAACACCTGTTGTAAATGTTAATTAGCTGAGGGTCATAAACTTGTCAGAAACATGTAGACAGGTAGAATTATACATGTAGTATTTTCGTGCGAAAATATTTTTACACTTTCCAAATTTAAGTGACGAAATTGATTTGAAATACTTACGTCATTTTGAAAACAGTTTCGTAAATTACGAAAGTGATGAGCGCTAGTAAAATCATTGCATTTCTGGTGTCAGAATGCTTTATCATTTCATGTACCTCTCAGTGAGAGGCAATTGTTCAGTGACCTGACCTCATTTATGCTAATTGACCCTGGAATCTCCATGAGGTGTTTTACGAACGTAATCAATGCATCACTGTTAAATTATTAAGTCAGGGATTTCGTTACCATAAATTACGTAAAACTTTTGCTAAGTTCTTTCATAGATACAAAGATTTGATTAGTAAATTTGGCTGTACCTGTAGAAAACTGATTAAAAACGGTATTTCACATCCTAAATTTTACGGTAATATTGTACTTAAAGCGCGGAAATCACTATGTGATCCGTGTAAACTCATCGAACCTTTAAATAAACTTATTAGTAAGGTTATCTTACCAATGTTGTAATTAGATCTTTGAATATAGTTTACATTGGCACTAATATCGATTTTGTCATCAGCAAATTAAAACATAACTAAATTTGTATTCTTTTCAAACCTGTCCTAAGTCAGGAATCTGATGTTCAGTAGTTGTTGTTTGTTGATGTGGTTCATAAGTGTTTCTTGTTTGTCGTTTTTTATATAGATTAGACCGTTGGTTTACTTGTTTGAATGGTTTTACACTAGTAATTTTTGAGGCCCTTTATATCTTACTGTTCGGTGTGAGCCAAGGCTCCGTGTTGAAGACCGTACTTTGACCTATAATGGTTTACTTTTATAAATTTTGACTTGGATGGAGAGTTGTCTCATTGGCACTCATACCACATCTATATAATCTACAGAAAACATCGAATATCAGCAAACGAAATATGAACTTTATGCAGTGGCGTAGCACCAGTGTAGCATGTAAAACTTCAGACAGGATTTTAATCTTTAAACAACCTAAGTTGTATGACTATCAACCTTTTAATTCTCCTAAAAAATAAGTTTTGAAAGATAAATGTCAGACTTCCGATGAAGATATATGATGATGAAGTGTTCATTTTACCTCCTCATAATTCTCTCACGAAAAATAATATTAGTTTCATATTGGGCTTGCTTTTTTATTTCGAAAGTATTAATTCAAAATACAATTGAAGCTTTTTTTTATGCAACCTATTTCTTTAAATGACATGTTTATGGCCCAATAAACACCTTTGATGATCATTAATCAGTTAATCATTGTATCTCGGTTTAATCAGTGTCACCAGAGACCACTTCTGATTACACGTGTGCAACAATTAAAATGTTGACTTTGCAATTTCCTTCAATGAGACAATTTGTATTCAGAGATGAATCAGCTTATTTCTGAAAGCAATTATCTTTTAAGGAAATTTGATGAATGTTGTCAGAAATGAAAGATGAATATGTAAGTGAAAATGAACACCCTTTGTTAGTCTTGTATCATTTTAAATTTTAGTTTCCTGTGTATAATTTGGAGTTTAGTATGACGTCCATTATCACTGAACTAGTCAGTCAGGGTACTACTTGTACAAGTTAACTTTATTTACTTGAAGAAGTAAAAAAAAATATACACATATAAGTAAATAAATAATGTTTGAATAATCTCCCCTTAGTTTTCTCAAAAATTTACTTGTATAAGTAAATTTTTCTTACAATCCCACAAAAATCCTCAAGTTTTGAGATGTAAAATCATGCCTTTAATGATTTTTCCCAGGTTTGCTCAATTTTTTTTATTAAAGTTCAATGTTTCATCTCATTAATTCAACAAAGAAACTGATTGAGCAAAGATCTTGTATATTTGCGCAAGGCCTTCAAAAATTGCTCCTTTGGGGCTTGTAAATGAGCAGTGTTATGAAGATAACAGACAAATGGGATTTTCATTGTCCATGAAATTACACTTAAATGATTAGTAAAGACATCTGCAAAGGGTACATATTTTAAAATTCTATTAGAGCAAAGAAATCTTAAGAATTCAAGAAAAGAAGAAAGGATGACTTTTACTTATACAAGTAAAAAATTCTGAATGTCTAGGGACATAACTAAGCCAATTTTTTTTACCTATACAAGTAAATAAAATTCACTTGTATAAGTATCCTACAAATTTACTTATATGTGTATATTTTTTTTACTTCTTCAAGTAAATAAAATTACTTGAATAAGTAGTACCCTGACTGCTAGTATACTTATTTGTTTAGGGCCAGCTGAAGGACGCCTCCGAGTGCGGGAGTTTCTCGCTGCATTGAAGACCCATTGGTGGCCTTCAGCTGTTGTCTGCTCTATGGTCGGGTTGTTGTCTCTTTGACACATTCCCCATTTCCATTCTCAATTTTACCATTAGATTATTTAAAAGAATCTTCGTTTCTGACATGTCTGATGGGTTCAAATTCTTCACCCAATTTTTTTTCTTCAGAAAACTAAAATCCACGAACATGTAACTTTTGCTCAATCCAAGAAAATTGAAACCCATGAATAAAAGTACTTTCACCGTATTCTATATTGAAATAAATAGAATAACAATCTATGCGGAGGAATGAAATAATAGTGATCACAACACGGTTGGTTTTGTTCTGGTGAAAGTTCCACCATTGTCATGATTGTTAAATTTTTATCCATTATGTCTATGGAGATCTGCTTTGACCCCTGGTCAATGGGCATAACTATTCATCAAAAAAGAACTTGAAATTGGTCCTCCATCATGTCCATGAACCTTTATCTGTCCAACTTGTATGTAAAATCTGCCCTCAAATACTTCTGTTTATTTTATTACCTTTTGACATGTTGAAGTGTAAAATGATGTTTGCTATAATGTTAAGAATATATACATGTATAGTGTATACAATGAATTACTTATAAATTATAAGTTAATAATGTAAGATATTTATTGTTCGAATCATGGTCATAATTACTGTAAATTCAGAAATTATTGCGTGCATTTATTATTGCGATTTTGTCATTTTAGACTAAAATGCGATTTTAATTTTTGCGATATTGAGAAAAATCCTGTTAAATTCATATAACAGATTTCAAAATGCGAGTTTAAATTATTGCGATTATAACCCTGTCGCATTTTTCGCAATAATAAAAACATCGCAATAATTTCTGAATTTACAGTAGCTGTTGTATGTGTGCCTACCCCATGTACAGTACTTACCACTTGGCAGTTTTGAAATTCATGACTTACCTTTTATCTTTCATTCATGTTCATAGGTTGTATTTAGTCTCAAGAAAAGGTGTGGGGAGCTAACTGAAGAGGAATTGAACAAGTTAGCAGTACAACTACTGAACTGTCAATCACAGGCAGAAGGGAGACCTGTGTTTAAATGTACCACTGAAATGGTAAGATACTTTGATCAAAAGTATATATCTACATGTGTGCCTAAGTTTCTTCTTAATCACATCACAAGATTGTTCATCTAAAAACAATAGTTTATCTTTAAGATCTGTTTATTGGGATTGGAAACCCCAATAAACAGGAACTGTTTAGAAGGATGGGCCACCTGAAATAGGTCTAGATCTTGAATTGTCAGTGATCTTTTACTCCAAAATAAAAATAGCCAGGCAGGGTACAGATTTTAGAGTACCGTACTATAAGCAAGATGTAAGATAAAAACTAGATTAAGTCTGCCATGTTTGTTATTGAAATTGTAGAGGCCGTCCTTACCGTATTTCTTTTTAAAACTCCAACATGTCCAAAAAGTAACATAATCCATATTAATATGCAAGTTTAATTTTTAAATCCATATGAAAGGAGAAAACCAAAACAAAGGATGAAGCTAGATATGGACAGATGTCCCTGATAATTCATGATTAAAATCTGTTTATTGGGATTGGAAACCTTAATAAACAGGAACCAGTCAGAAGGAAGAGATGACTACGATTTACCATACCACCTGACCACCAGCTTTAAGAAATATTTAACCTACATGTACTCTATCACATACCAATCAAAAGGTTTCATCCTGATATTTTTCTTAGTGTCTTGGTTGACCCCTATAGTGGTATTGACATGTATGAATAAGTTATGATATTAAACTACCAAGACTGCTAATTAGTTACAGATTTATCTAATGGTTATTAAAATCCTGTTTTTTACGAAAGTTTTTCATGTATTTAGACAATTTATAGTGTAAATGAATGAAAGCATTTGATTTTATAACTGAGACTTTTAACGTTAATACTTTTGCAATCTAACATTAGTTGCTTTACAATTACTTTTACTAATCATGCATACATATATATGCATTGTATGTTTATAATAGTTGTATTTATTTTTTTTATTTCACAGACAGAGGAAATGATGTGTAAGGTAACCTTTGTATATATAAAAATAAGAAGATGTGGATAATGAGACAACTCTCCATCAGAGACCAAATGATGTAGAAGTAAACAACTATAGCTCACTGTATGGCCTTCAACAATGAGCAAAATACATACCGCATAATAAACTATAAAAATCCCCAATATGACATTCTTCATTTAGTTTTCATTGATTGTTACTTTTTTCATAAAATATGTGAAAGGCATGTAATTGATTTTATTTGTCTTACTAGACTCTAGCTGACTGTACAAGGGAGATGGATGGACCAACTTGGAATGCCTATCAGATTGTTGGTAACAGAGCTAGGGCAATGTGTTATGCTACACAACAGGAACAGTTTAGAAGAATGACAGAGATGACTGTCAGTGATTTGGTGAATGCAGCTACAAATCAGCTGGACAGTATGGAATTAATAAAGGTCTGACTTGTATCTGTTTTAGAGTAGATGAGCTTTAAAGTATAAGAATTATAAAGGTTTCTTCTTTCTTTCTGATTTTATGAAGCTACAAATTGATTTTACAATACATGCTGCACAGGTTTTTGTTATCATTTTTGTCGAGCCTTCGACTTTTGTCGAAAAGCGAGACATAGCGATCCTACATTCCGTCGGCGTCGGCGCCCACAAATATTCACTCTGTGGTTAAAGTTTTGAAATTTAAATAACTTTCTTAAACTATCCTGGATTTCTACCAAACTAGGACAGAAGCTTGTTTATGATCATAAGATAGTATCCAGAAGTAAATTTTGTAAAAAATTCCATTTTTTCCGTATTTTACTTATAAATGGACTTAGTTTTTCTGCCAGGAAACATTACATTCACTCTGTGGTTAAAGTTTTTAAAATTTTAATAACTTTCTTAAACTATCCTGGATTTGTACCAAACTTGGACAGAAGCTTGTTTATGATCAAAAGCTAGTATCTAGAAGGAAATTTTGTTAAAATTTTGTTCCTGTTTTTCCGTATTAAACTTATAAATGGACTTAGTTTTTCTTCCAGTTAACATTACATACAGTCTGCAGTTAAAGTTTTTAAAACATTTATTAGATTCATAAACTATCCTGGATTTTTACTAAACTTGGACAGAAGCTTCTTACAATCAAAAGATAGTATCGTGAGGAATATTTTTAGTATTTTTTTTTTCCTCATTTTTGTTGAGCCTGCGATTAACAGCAAAAATAGGCGAGACACTGGGTTCCGCGGAACCCTTACAAATTTTCTTTCTTATCTGCACTGTTTGTAGTACATATACTGATTCCATTACTAAATAAAATCTTGGTAATTTAGGGTATAAATTGATGAATAAATATTTCTAAAGTTTTATAACAAGTTAAAGATACTGGTTTGCACGCACGTGTCACGTTTCTGGCATAATCTTTTTTTAAACTTAAAAAATGATCACTTATTGGTAAGTACCCTTTGTTATATGACTGAAAAATGTACATGTATAAATAATGAATTCAACAGTAACTATATTATTGTTCATTTATTTATAGAATAATCAGGAAGCACTACACAACATGGCTACAGACACCATTAGAAAGTTATACGAGAGTCAACAAGAAATGCTAGGCCATCATCAGCAGTTACAGATTACACAAGAGGGAGTAATGACACAGATAACAGACAACATGGCATCACTTAAAACAGAAAAAGCCTTGATTGCTGCTGGAAATAAAGAACTAGCAGATCAGACTTACAATATAAAGAACAAATTAGGTTATTATTATACCCATCCTATGAAAGAAGGGGGTTAGGTTTTCTGGTCTGTTAATCTGTCCAGGTTAAAGCTTTGGTTTCAGGTAGTTTACCATGATGTTATGGTAACATTAACTTGAAACTTAGCACACATGTTCATTATGATGTGAACTCTTAAATGAAATGCCAAACTGGATTTTGACCCAAATTTCACAGTTAGCTGATCAGGGATGATCTTGTTTCAATATATAAAACATTTTACCCAGCAAATAATGCATAATAAAGAATTAACAAAAACAATCTAACAGTACAACCTACCACACCAACTCCTCTAAGAACTTTAACAAAAATACACAATGAGTAACAACACATGGTTAGATAGCCTGACTTGGTGCAGGCTCAAAATATGGTTAGATAGCCTGACTTGGTGCAGGCTCAAAATATGGTTAGATAGCCTGACTTGGTGCAGGCTCAAAATATGGTTAGATAGCCTGACTTGGTGCAGGCTCAAAATATGGTCAGATAGCCTGACTTGGTGCAGGCTCAAAATATGGTTAGGAAAACCATAGGTTAGATAAAACCATATTTACTTGTGCACACACCTCATGCTTTGACTATCTAGACCATATTTGGTAAAAGTGAAACATTCTACTAAAAACTTCTCTGTCCAGCATCCAACACCATAACCTTAACAAGGAACTAAAAGATGGTACAAAATTTGTATTTTAGGAAAATATGTACTTTCTACAATAGGAAGCTAGTAAAAAGCCACAGCTGCTGGTCTAATATTGCTACTCAAGAAAACAAAGTTTACATTAGAAAAATTTACCTGATCCCACTACTACTAGGGTGTTAATTATCGAAAAGACTACCCATGAGGGCTTTCCCTTTTGGGCATTTGAATAATTTATTTTACCTTATGGCAATTAATATAATTTTAGAGATAAATATACATGAAATTTTGTAAAACAAGAATAAAGAATTAAGTAAAAATAATTTGGTAAAACATAAATTGATGTATAATAATTGATAGATTAAATAATTTAAAATAATGAATAAATAGAACTTAAAGGGCATTAGCTACCAGATACAAAAAAAAAATAAAGATGTGATTTGTTTTGTTCAATCATTGATGAAAGTGAAATAGAGAAATAATTCGCTTTTAGAAGCCAGTTTGGTTCAATTTTGTCAAAATAAGCTAAGAAACATCGCTGATGAATTATTCACTTGCAAGTGAATAATTCTACCTCATTGAATCCATATTCATGTGACCTTCAATTTAACCCCTTAGCTAGAGATTGGTTACGCATGAATTAGGCGTGTTCAGTTATTAAAAGGAAAAGAATGTCAACATTGAAAGTGAAACAAGGGTAAACCATTTGATTGTCTGATTTAATTCACAAAACTCATGCTTATACAGGTAAAATGAAGATTAACATATATTTTAACCTATAATATGAAATCAAACAGACCTAGAAAAATCCATTTGCACAAGTTCGCTATCTATTTATATCTATAATTATGTTTATATCGGGTTATATGACCGTCGGCAGTCTTAGAAGGTCACCTGGATGGTTAATTAGATGGCGTCTAGACTAAAATACACACAAAATGCTAATACATATTATCGAGCCCATGCATTGTAATTTGTTTATTTTAGACTTTTATAATTTGGATATACATTTTAGTATGTTATAAATCAAATATGAGAATTTTAGTCAAATCTGTGAACATGAATTTGACAGCTAATGCCCTTTGAATAGATTAAAAAAAAATTTAAAAGAACAACAAATAAAATATGTGCCACCAAAAGCGGAACAGGAGAAAAAGCCAAACAAACGACAAAGAGTGGCATTGATGTTGTTGTAGTACACCAACAGTCAAGTAAAGAGTCCCATCTTGTTCAATTGAAAATGATAGATGCTTTTATTTTAAAACAACTTGTCAATGCTTTCTTAACATACTTAAGAAAAATAAGCATTCAGATACAAGGAAATTAAATTTTATTTTTCTTTGGAGTAAATCATCTTGATCAAAATGAAGCTACTCACTCTTGTTATCATGAAAGACTACTATATTGTGATTATTTTTGTATTTAACTGTAAAACATCAATTTTTGTTATCGATTAGTTAGAATAATTGATAGATAGATGAGTATATATTTATGTGAAAATTAGATGAGCGAAATTTTAGAAAACTTATTATCTGCATATCTATAATTTAAAACATTATAGATAATTTAATAGCAAGAATTGTAGAAAAATATTGGTGGTATTTTTTTTTTCAGAGGAGGCCATGAAAACATTACAGAGTCAGAATCAAGAACAAAAGTCTAACCATGAAATTATCATACAAGATCTAATGAACATACAGATGAAGGCCCAAGATACAATAGATAAACTTGGTAAGATTTATTCTTTATTTGATGTTACGTCAAGTAAGTATATAACCAAGTTAAAGACCATGTATGAGACTCATTTAGTTTAAAACAAAAAATTTGTACCTCACATTTGTGTAAGTGGACAGTTTATGTTTATTGATGAGAAATTTTCAGAAAAAAATATTTTAAACTGTTTTCTTAAAACATAATCTTGTTTCAATATATAAAACATTTTACCCAGCAAATAATGCATAATAAAGAATTAACAAAACAATCTTAACAGTACAACCTACCACACCAACTCCTCTAAGAACTTTAACAAAAATACACAATGAGTAACAACACATGGTCAGATAGCCTGACTTGGTGCAGGCTCAAAATATGGTTAGATAGCCTGACTTGGTGCAGGCTCAAAATATGGTTAGATAGCCTGACTTGGTGCAGGCTCAAAATATGGTTAGATAGCCTGACTTGGTGCAGGCTCAAAATATGGTTAGGTAAAACCATAGGTTAGATAAAACCATATTTACTTGTGCATACACCTCATGCTTTGACTATCTAGACCATATTTGGTAAAAGTGAAACATTCTGCTAAAAAAACTTCTCTGTCCAGCATCCAACATGATAATATTAACAAGGAACTAAAAGATGGTACAAAATATGTATTTTAGGGAAAATATGTACTTTCTACAATAGGAAGCAAGTAAAAAAGCCACAGCTGCTGGTCTAATATTGCTACTCAAGAAAACAAAGTTTACTTTAGAAAAAATTTACCTGATCCCACTACTACTATGGTGTTAATTATCGAAAAGACTACCCATGAGGGCTTTCCCCTTTTTGGGCATTTGAATAATTTATTTTTACCTTATGGCAATTAATATAATTTTAGAGATAAAAATATAATATACATGTAATTTTGTAAAACAAGAATAAAGAATTAAGTAAAAATAATTTGGTAAAACATAAACGAATAAATAAATTGATGTATAATAATTGATAGATTAAATAATTTAAAATAATGAATAAATAGAACTTAAAGGGGCATTAGCTACCAGATAAAAAAAAATAAAGATATGATTTGTTTTGTTCAATCATTGATGAAAGTGAAAAAGAGAAATAATTCGCTTTTAGCAGCCAGTTTGGTTCAATTTTGTCAAAATAAGCTAAGAAACATCGCTGATGAATTATTCACTTGCAAGTGAATAATTCTACCTCATTGAATCCATATTCATGTGACCTTCAATTTAACCCCTTAGCTAGAGATTGGTTACGCATGAATTAGGCGTGTTCAGTTGTTAAAAGGAAAAGAATGTAAACATTGAAAGTGAAACAAGGGTAAACCATTTGATTGTCTGATTTAATCCACAAAAACTCATGCTTATACAGGTAAAAATGAAGATTAACATATATTTTTAACCTATAATATGAAATCAAACAGACCTAGAAAAATCCATTTGCACAAGTTCGCTATCTATTTATATCTATAATTATGTTTATATCGGGTTATATGACCGTCGGCAGTCTTAGAAGGTCACCTGGATGGTTAATTAGATGGCGTCTAGACTAAAATACACACTAAATGCTAATACATATTATCGAGCCCATGCATTGTAATTTGTTTATTTTAGACTTTTTATAATTTGGATATACATTTTAGTATGTTATAAATCAAATATGAGAATTTTAGTCAAATCTGTGAACATGAATTTGACAGCTAATGCCCCTTTGAATAGATAAAAAAAATTTTTTTTAAAAAGAACAACAAATAAAATATGTGCCACCAAAAGCCAGAACAGGAGAAAAAGCCAAACAAACGACAAAGAGTGGCATTGATGTTGTTGTAGTACACCAGCAGCCAAGTAAAGAGTCCCATCTTGTTCAATTGAAAAATGATAGATGCTTTTTATTTTTAAAAACAACTTGTCAATGCTTTCTTAACATGCTTAAGAAAAATAAGCATTCAGATACAAGGAAATTAAATTTTATTTTTTCTTTGGAGTAAATCATCTTGATCAAAATGAAGCTACTCACTCTTGTTATCATGAAAGACTACTATATTGTGATTATTTTTGTATTTAACTGTAAAAACATCAATTTCATGTTATCGATTAGTTAGAATAATTGATAGATAGATGAGTATATATTTTGTGAAAATTAGATGAACGAAATTTTAGAAAACTTATTATCTGCATATCTATAATTTAAAACATTATAGATAACTTAATAGCAAGAATTGTAGAAAAATATTGGTGGTATTATTTTTTCAGAGGAGGCCATGAAAACATTACAGAGTCAGAATCAAGAACAAAGTCTAACCATGAAATTATCATACAAGATCTAATGAACATACAGATGAAGGCCCAAGATACAATAGATAAACTTGGTAAGATTTATTCTTTATTTGATGTTACGTCAAGTAAGTATATAACCAAGTTAAAGACCATTTTGGTATGAGACTCATTTAGTTTAAAACAAAAAATTTGTACCTGACATTTGCGTAAGTGGACAGTTTATGTTTATTGATGAGAAATTTTCAGAAAAAAATATTTTAAACTGTTTTCTTAAAACATAAAATTGAGAATGGAAATGGGGAATGTGTCAAAGAGACAACAACCCAACCACAGAACAGACAACAACAGAAGGTCACCAATAGGTCTTCAATGCAGCGAGAAATTCCCGCACCTGGAGGCGTCCTTAAGCTGGCCCCTAAACAAATATATATACTAGTTCAGTGATAATGGACGTCATACTAAACTCCAAATTATACACAAGAAACTAAAAGTAAAATAATACAAGACTAACAAAGGCCAGAGGCTCCTGACTTGGGACAGGCGCAAAAATGCGGCGGGTTAAACATGTTTATGAGATCTCAACCTCCCCTATACCTCTAGCCAATGTAGAAAAATAAACGCATAACAATACGCACATTAAAAGTCAGTTAAAGAGAAGTCTGAGTCCGATGTCAGAAGATGTAACAAAAGAAAATAAACAAAATGACAATAATACATAAATAACAACAGACTACTAGCAGTTAACTGATATGCCAGCTCCAGACCTCAGTTAAACTGATTGAAAGATTATGTCTTCATCATATGAATATCAGGCACAATCCCTCCCGTTAGGGTTTAGTATCATACCATCATAAAATATATGAGAAGCAAGGTTGGCAAAAGCGGTCAATACTAGTATTGACCATGCCGTGTAAATACCGGTTATAACTGGCAAATACTGGTCAATTGAGATTTTGATAGGACTTAACTATAAAACTAGTCCCTGTCTCAGGTCAATTACTTGGTAAATGGATAGATATAGTCACAAGGCAGAAAGTCACTTATTTACTACATTGTAATAAGACAAAAGTCACAATTAATTAGTTCATGAACATGGTTTAATGAAGATTTATCAAATATTAATTTAATCATGCAACAGATATACATGATATAGTCATTTACACCATGAAGTCAGTCACTTAAGAGAGACTATATAACATCTGGTTTTCTTAACAGTTATTTTGAAAGATGCAATTAAAAATAAAAAAAATGTTTTATATATATATATATATGTTATATATTTATTAAAAAACATTTCCTGCATTTAGAACATTTTATGTCATGCTGTTGAATAGTCAGGAATTAATTCATTGTTTAAAACAATCTTCAGAAATCACTTTTATGACTTTTTCCTGTTATGTCAACATTTATTAGGGGACAGTTGTTATAGTAATTTAACTTTTGACACCTGTTAGCCATATAATAGGTAATGCTCTGATAATCTATATTGCTAGTCACTTGTAATTCTATTTACCTGTAAAATTCAAACCTTTTCAAGAAAAAATATCTTGATTTATACATGTTAAAATAACTTATATAGCTGCTCAATTTTATATGTATACCAAAAGTATGCAATATCATTACCCCTAAGAACTATATAAATTAGTCATTTTTATGTTTTAATAATTAATAACATACCAATATCATTCATTTTCCCTCATCAACCATTTTGTTACTAGAATTGATAGATAAGTCAGTCAAAGAAGCATGAAAATTTCAATTGACCAGTATTTGCCTGTATTGACCACTTGGGAGTATTGTCCGGGCGGTAAATACCGGTAAATACCACTGGTAAATACCGGGGTGGTAAATACCGCCCAACCTTGATGAGAAGAGCATAACCCGTGTCATGCCAACAACTGGTTTTAAATAAATGTGTTTAGTTCCGATGCAAAGACCCTATAAGTGAATCAATATTAAAGCCAAAATATGCAATCTTTAATGACCTGACAACAGTATCGTAACTATATCCCTTCTTAATAAGTCTACTTAAAGGTTTTGTTAGCTTCTGAGGTGAATACTGACATTTTGTGCTTTATAAAGAATATTACCATAAAAGATTGGATGTGAAATACCTGAACGTATAAGAAGTCTGCATGTTGAGCTATATTTACGAATGATGTCCTTGTACCGATGATAAAATTTAGTAAATGTTTTGACTAGTTTGTGATATCTAAAACCCTGGTGTAATAATTTTCAGTAATACATAAATTTCTTTCGTTAAAATCTGAAAAGTTGTTACATACACGAGCGAATCGTACAAGTTGAGATATATAAACACTGTAAGATGGTGACAAGGGAACGTCACCATCTAAAAATGGATAATTAACGATAGGAAATGAAAAATCATGTCTTTTATCATAAATTTTGTATTAAGCTTTCCGTTAATGATATAGATATCAAGATCGAGGAAAGGGCAGTGGTCATTGTTAGTATGGTACCCAGGGAATGTAATGAAAATGAAGTAACCATTTATAAAGGCAATTTAATAAATGACTTACATTTTCACTGTACAAAAAATATGTGACATCCATCCATACTTAACTGGGTTTAGAAATGCTTTGCCTGGTTATCATGTATACTTTTATAAAACAGCCTTTACATTAAGTTTGTTAGATAATTTGTCATTTTATGTGAATATATTTTACACTATGTGTGAATTGAAGCTTGTCATATAATATAGACACTTTTCATTTGTTTAAGATGATATTGTAACCATAAGATGTCTACTTGGTTAGGGCAAAAGTTATCATATTTGAGAGGTAGTTCAGATTTTATGGAATTTTATTTGTATTTAGAACATGTTGAACTGCATCAGAATGTAAAAAATTAGATATCTAGCATTTTTCAATTTTAGAGATACTGTTATCATGATTATACCTTTTATGCATACATGATATAAAAAAAATTCTAAAATACATGTACCACTAGGCATGCTTAAATTACCATAAATTCAGAAAATATTGGGATGTTTTTATTATTAGGTAAAATGTCCCCTACTGACAATCACAATAATTAAACATCAAATTTTTACTATAATTTTTCCTGATCAGTTTGTGATTGATTTATCTCCCTTTAACCACAGGTGTGATGAGCTTGTCAACTACAATGTACCTGAAAGGGTTGGGTTTTATTTTCAATGTATGTTAATTCAGAAATTTTTGCAATGATTTTGCAGAACCTCTTATCATTCACATGAATCAATAGTTCAAATGAGTTTCTAGTTATCCAAAGTTGAAATGAAAAATTAATCATTATTATACCTTACATATATTATAAACAATTCTATTGGTTAATACATTATCACGTGACATGGAATAATTCAGTTAATTTTATTTAAATGTAAGGAAGGATGAATAACCTTAAAATAAAAAATAACCTCAGCGGTGATTAACCCTATTATTCACTGGTGAATAACCTTTTCAGCCCCTTTGGTTTTTGTACGAGTTATCTCCCATAAAAAATGACGTCATTGATGCCTGTAAACAAAATGGCAACAGCCAAGTACGAAGCCCATCAAGTAACAAAGAAACAAGATCAAACAAGGATTGGAAATTCATCTAGTGTCGATGATATCTATTGTATACGGTCCTTTTATGGCCATCTATATTTTACAGAAAGAGTCTACCTT
This sequence comes from Mytilus coruscus, assembly GCA_017311375.1. Classification (NCBI taxonomy): domain Eukaryota; kingdom Metazoa; phylum Mollusca; class Bivalvia; order Mytilida; family Mytilidae; genus Mytilus; species Mytilus coruscus. The sequence goes on along the minus strand of CM029607.1, from coordinate 62,636,479 downwards.
TGTTGTACATACCAGAAATTCTTAGACACAAAATAATTTTCTAACGTATAAAGTGTTTTGACAATCTTTTCTACCGTAAGGCAATATTTTTTTAAATGGTTCAAAAGACCCTTCCACTGTTAGTTTGGTATAATAAAACAATTGTGGCCCCTTAGAATCGATGAATATCCAAAATTGTCAACCCTAAAAAGTTATTTCACTTCGGGCTGAGCCCTCGGGGAAATAACCTTTTAGGGTTGACAATTTTGGATATTCACCTTTTCAACGGGCCATAATTTTATATTGACCTTAAATACCAGTGTGTCCTTTCTTGGAACCCATTTACGAAATAGTAATAGAATTGTAAATCCTTTGATTAATGAATAAAAACAAGATGTTTGTGTATATAAACTATAAGGGCTATTCCATTAAAATGTATGTGGGAGGGTAGGAAGGGAAGTTTAATTATTGAATGTGGGTCATGGGTCTTTTTTCAGTTTGCGTCTATTACCATTATGCAAAATTATTGAAAAAAATGGTTCTTGTTTGTAGGGATATTTTGAAAGTCCCTTCCTACCCTCCCACATACATTTTAATGGAATAGCCCTAAATAAATAAAAACATAGTTTTGGGGTCTGGATGGATCTCAAAAATTAAACCTCACATTTTTGCAAGGGATGCCAATAGCATTTAAAAGTACAAGCAGTAATTTGGGAATTTACAGAACATGAACTTTGTGTTGTTGAGTTGCTGTCCCACTGATGTTTTATTCATATCTCTTTGTATTGATAACAGCAGTATTAAGTCTTTTCATTAAATTTTCAAATAAGTGGAACAAATTATTTAAACAACAATGTGAACAATATCTTCCTTGTGATTAGAATCATATTTTCAATAAATGAAAACTTTGGTAAACACTGGAGTTTTGAGATTAATGATTTATTTTTTCAGACAAAAGTACACAGCATCTATTACAAAACCACCAGGATCTGAAGAAACAGTATGTAGTCATGCATGAAAAGATGGTAAAAATCAATTCAACAGTAACTGATTTGATGGAATCTATAAATAGCATGCAGGAAAAGTTAGATAAAAAGATTTCTTGGTTTTCTCATTTACTAGGAACTACAGGTAAGTTTCTTCTTTATCGTCGAGTCGAGATGTCAAATTCTTTTATAGTGCTTGAAATGGTATATTGTTTTTGCATAAAGTTTTAAAAATAATGTATACATTAAAATTCATGACGTAATTGTTCATAGATGATTGTTCAATGCCTTCACATTTAACAAGTAGAAAAGAAATAAACATACACTTTCCATATCCAAGAAATTCAGATGACCAAACAGTAACATGAGTAAAGAAAACATTTATCTATATATATGGTTTTTAATTAAAAATCATGTTTTTGATGGTATAAGGAATAAAACACTGCTGTTTCAGGATGATACAAGAATTGTCAGTGGCTGGCATTGTTCCTATCAATAAATTTGCCCCTGAATTTGGTGTTCATGGAGGCTTTGCATGATTTAGAGATTGATATGTGGTAAAGACAAAGGTGGACTGTTGACATGGTTGATATCAGTTGTGTATATGAAAGATAAATGTTAACATCCCATGTGTTTCTTAATTCAATATTGTGGTTTTCAGTAACTGACCTATTTGAGCATACCCCATATCATCTTTTTATTCATATCATAATCTAATATGCTTTTATTCAACATCTTCCATGTTAATACAGGAAAAATGAAGTGGGTATCCCAAACATGTTATTTTACTCTATAACCTGAATTAATATCAGATTGATGGGTCATCATTTTTTCAAAATATTAAAATTTGGGCAAAGTGAAGTTGCTTCTGACATGTCTGAAATTATCTAATTATATGTGTGTACTAAACTGAGGTGTCATTTTCTGAAGGCAAAGTTGACATTTGGTTTTATTTCTTGTGTTTGGTTTTCCAAACTTTTTGTCTCATTTGTACTTGATGAAGGTTATTCTAGAAATACATGAAATTTCTTGTATGTGTCATGTACACTGAAATTCTAATACTTAAATAATACAAAAATGCACATATTTTTACAGTTTGTTCTTATTTTGTGTTGTAACACCTCTGTCCCAGGTTAGGGGCAGGTTGAGCTCTCACAAAAATGTTAAACCAAGCCACATTCTATATGTGCCTGTCCAAATTCTTATCATATGTTGTCAACACAATGCAACCACCTGTATTCTACAGTTCCAATGACATTCATGTTTCTTTTTTGCAGAGGAGAAGATAACAACAGTATTGATGTTTGGACAACATATAGTATTCTTGATGCTGATAATGTTCCTTACAGCCTATCTACAGGTTCCTCCAATGTCTCGTGTTCTCATCCTGGTTGTTACCTTTGTTAACTCAGCTATAGAGATCCAGTCTGGTAAAGGAGCAGGATTTATCAGAATGGCAGGAGTAGACTTCTCTATAATCATGGGTAAGGCTTGAATTAAAGTAAAAAATACATTTCTTAACCAGCTGTCTGACCTAAATTTTTATGTTTTTGAAGTCGTAATTGTTGTAACTTTTTATACTGCAAAATCAAAATCAATGTTGTAAGGACCTTAGAGTTACTTTTTTGGAACTTTCATATTATATTTTTTATATTGAATATGCAAAGAATCTTTTGAGCTTATCAATCTACCAAATAAATAAGAATGCATATCATATAGTATACATCATGATACATTATTTGATTAAAGAAACAGTTTAATTTTAAAGTAGCTTTGACAGTCTGCACTTGACTGGTAAACCAAAAAAATATTTCAAAGAAAAACGCATGTTCATTCATATGATTTTATGTAGTAACCAATTTGCTTATATAAATATAGGATCTCTTTGTGCAACTATAGATCTTTGGGAGGAAATGATGAACATTATTAATGATATCTAATTTCAATGTCAGAAGTTGTCACTTTGTAGCATTTGGGGGAAAACTTTGACTATGTTCTCTGTATAGGCTTCTTATGTTAATCTTGATTAGTGATTTCTTACAACAGCAAAATTATACATGATAGATAACAGATGACAAATCAAACTAATACTACAGCAGTGTCGAGTTGCATCAGGCTGTGTGGATTTTGATTTTTTTAATAATTTTGGTGTTTATATAAAAAATAAGATGTGGTATGATTGCCAATGAGACAAGTCTCCACCAGAGACCAAATGGCTTACAAGTTATCAACTATAGGTCACTGTACTGCCTTTCAACAATGAGCAAAACCCATACAGCATAGCCCTGTTTTCTTTTGAATAAGAAAATATGAATGTTATCATTAAGGTGAATGAATAATTGGCAGGATTTGAAATCAAACAGTTTATTTTAAGGTTAATATGTGGTATCTATATTTTAGTTTATTGGTTTTACAAAAACATGCGTATACTTGCACCATATTACAATTTAAGGGGCCTCGGTGGCGAGTGGTCTAAGTAGTTACTACTGCAATCACTAGCCAGTCAACACTGAGGTTGTGAGTTCGAACCCGCTCGTGCAGGTGCACTCGACTCCAATCTTAATTGACTAGTATTGTCAGTTTTCCTATCGAAGGTCAGTGGTTTTCTCCGGCACTCCGGCTTCCTCCACCAATAAAACTGGCCGCCATGAAATAGCCCAAAGCGGTGCTTAAGAGTGGCGTTAAAACACCAAAATCAATCAATCATTATTACAATTTATATGTTGGAGATATAAAAAAGCATTTGTTGACAGCAGTGAATTTCTGTCCACTCTCTAAAGAAAGTAACACTATTATTTGAATTTGCAGCAAATGGTTTGTACTATATTTGGAAATCAAAAGGTTATATACATAAGGCTCCTTTAAGACTTACAGGAACAGATGCTGATGGTGCTCAACCAGTCACACACGAAGAGTTACAGAACTTGACAAATATAGTCGGAAGACTACAGTTTTCCTGTGAGTAATAGTTTAATGTTATTACCATGAGTTCTACAGTGTTTGTACTTATTGCTATACAAAATCAGTGTGTAAAATAAAAAGTTAACAAACAAATGTTTGATTAACATGGAGTAAGACTGTCACAGATTCAGATTCGTACTGATTATCAGGTTGTCTGCATACTGATATTTTGCAATATAAATATGATGAAAATCTGATAACCGATTTATCGGATTGTATTTGTGTATTTTGCATGATAGAAACAAGCGTTTTTCTTTGTTTCACCAGCAAACCAGAAGAGGACTTGATAAGTTTGTCTCAAACTTATCAGTGTCGGTTCATTCATTATGACGCCGGTGATATGTCCATGTCAAAGTTATTTAGGCAGGGTTAATGTATTTGACATCACAAAGTCGTGATATGCAATTTTATGAAGAAAAGAGCAGAGTGATACAAACAGTGGGAACATCAATAAAATAGTTTATTGAAACTATTTTGCTTGCATTGACTCATACTTAGCAGTGTTCCTTGTTTGTTTTACAGTAAATGAGAGTGGTATAGGAAATGATACTAGTGTAAGAACAACACCTAATGTTACACAGATAGAAACACAGGCTAGACCAGATTCTTCTACAATGGTGAGATATCATACAATGATTTGCAATATAGTATGTTCCCAAAAGAGGTTTTGTCTTTAAATATCAATGTGGCATCATCACTTTTTCTATCCTTGATAATGGTATTCTTGCTTGACATAGACTTCAAAATGACAGTTTAAAACAATTTCTGTGTAACCTGTTTATACTGACCATCCAAAGGACACTTTTTAAAATGTAATTGTAGACATATATCTTCATGCAGAGATGTAGTCTATGAAATAATTATCAAAATTATACAAGAGTTATTTTTCTTTATTTTTAAGTTATTTTGGATAGTTTCAGTGTCAGAGGTGATCAGCTTTAGTTGACTTCCTTTTCTTTGTTTGTTAATTTGTGGCTGTGCAAGTCAAAATGTCTTATTAGAATTGAAAATAAACAGTATAGATAAAAGTTTTGGAGCTTTCTATGATAAATGGTCATGTCTCTTGCACATTTAATAGGTTATCCTAGAAGCAACTTGTGGAATTATTTTGAAACTATTTTTCCTGGTTTCCTTACAAGTTTGACACGAAAAGGGACTCCTAAACTTTCCTTGGCATATATCGCAGATGATTAAGAATGGCTATTTCAGGAAAAAACTGGTCCTGTATATATAAAAATCAGAGAACATGAACCTATGAAAGGAAACAAGTTAGAATTGTTGCAACAATTGATGTGATAGGCTTATTTTGACACCCCCAACTCAAACTAATCATAATAAATTCATCATAGTCGTCTGAGTTCTGATGATCAATATCTCCATGTTACAGATCAACAAGAAATGAAATTAAACAAAATCTGAACAGAAAGCTCACTTATTAGTGAAATAAATTTTTAATCTGAGCTGGCCCTGCAATATCAGCAATTTTATTGGGAAATACTTCCTTTTGACCCCCTTTCCCCCTTACTATAAGACACAGTGTATACATGTATTAGCAGTAGTTTACAGTCGAATGTGTTTACCATATTTTTTCAATCATTTTAGCCTGAGGATGTTGACAGAGTACATAGATTTGTATTGAATAGTTCCATGGAAAGATTTTCTACACATTCCAGGGAGGGTACACCTGTATTCTCTAGGACCAGTACACCACAGCCTTCAACATCAATCAACTATAGGAATGTCAGGTAACCATATGCACATGTGTATCAATTTCTTAAATATTATTTAATATGAAATTAGGGAATGTGGTTTTATTTTCAATTATACAACTCTCCAATTAAATCACAAGAACAAGTCCACACATTTACACAGCTAGCTACAAAGAGAATACTATGTGTTCAACACAATTTCATATTGAATGGTTCAGTTATCTTAAAAGTGTGAAATTTTTTTATCTATTACAACAGCAGAACAAGGGAAAAGGATTGAGAATTTATTATTCAGATGATTGTATATTTAGATGTAAGATAGCTGTTATCTATGGGATTCTAAGTGGGATACCACACTGATAATTACCATTTCTGACGAAATTATGAAGTTTCTATGCAATTTTTTACAAGTCTTAAATTAATTCCAAAATGTTAGCTGACTCATTGGCAATGTTCTACAATTAACTTTGCAAGCATATTAATGGTAGTTTTTGTCGAGCCTGCGACTTTTGTTGCAGAAAGCTCAACATAGGGATAGTGATTTAGCGGCGGCAGCGCAAACTAATTTCTTAAAAGCTTAATATTTCAGAAGGTAGAAGACCTGGATGCTTCATACTTTATATATAGATACCTTATGTTATGAAGTTTTCTTCTGTCATATGTCCTTTGTCTTTGGCCTCATTTTCATGGTTGAGTGACTACATGAAAAAAAGTTAAGATTTTTGTCTCGCTTGACGGAGTCAAAAAGCGAGACATCGATGTTGTTTCTGACGCGGCGGCGGCGACGTCAACAATGTATTAGTTTGTGATTAGGTCTAGTTTAAGGTGAACCAATAGTGGTAAGTCAGTGATATTTAGTATGCAGTTTATTAGCATTGGCACATCTCATTACCATGTAGATTATTTGGCCCTGCCCCTCAGTTATGATCTATTGACTTTGAAACATTTGCTTAGTTTTCATGTATTAGTTTGTGATTAGGTCGGTTATGGGGAACCACTAGTGGTATGTCAGTGATATTTAGTATGCAGTTGTATTAGCATTGGCACATCTCATTACCATGGAGATTATTTGACCCGCCCCTCAGTTATGGTTTATTGACTTTGCTTAGTTTACATGTATAAGTGTTAAGGTTTGTTTAAAGGAACTTCTTATGACAAGTCAATGGTATTTGGTAGCCAGTTGTATTAGCATTGGCACATCTCATTTCCATGGAGATTGTTTAGCCATGTACCTTCAGTCATGGTTCATTGACCTTGAATATTTGCAAAACTTACATGTTAAAGTGTTGCTATTTTAATTTCAACATTTTCATTATTGAAATTACAAAAAAGCAAGACATATCTCTGTGATAACAGTTTATTTGTAATGTTAATTTCTCTCTTATTATGAGTAACAGGATAACTATATTTGGTATGTGCATACCTTGCACAGTCCCCATGCCTGTCAGACAGTTTTCACTTGACCTCGACCTCATTTCATGGATCAGTGAACAAGGTTAAGTTTTCTTGGTCAAGTCCATATCTCAGATACTATAAAGAATAAGTCTACTATATTGGTGTATGGAATGATTGTAAGGTGTACCGTTGGAACTCGAGTAATAGTCGATCCGACTATTAGTCGGTTGACCTTTTCAGCTACAAATTCCAAGGATTTAGTCTTGACCCTCGTATAAGTCGGACAAAATTTGGACATTTTTTTTGCAGCTGACAGTTACTGAACGCCGGTAAAACCAATGCAAATCCAGGAATTATATTCATTTTCTGCATGAATGTTTGTTTGGTTTGAATTTAGTTGATGTTGATCATGATATTTTATATATTATATAATTAATAAAGATGTATTCATTCCTATTGTTTTGTTCACTGTTTCATTAGCCATGTGTTGTTTACGTAATGCATCAATGATTTTGTAGGGTATGACTAATAGCCTATTGTTTGAGAAAAGCGAACATAAACCAATATGAACCTGAAAAAAATTGAAAGTCAAACAAAATAATATTTTTTACAGCACACATAACTCAGTGTTAAATGAGCATGTACACTTTATAATTCTTATTATATTGTGATGATTAAAGGATTAAAAAAATTAAGTGAAGCTAATCAACTTTATATTAAAATAACTCCAACTCATTAGTGTCATCTGTATACCTATCACTGATATTTTTCACACCTTTAGTGAATACAACTCTTTGTCTCTTAATTAGGGGTTATCAATGGATTATATTGGCTTGTCAATCAATTTTGTGATTTTTGTTTACCTGAGACATTTTAATGAATAATATTTTGATCTTGGGAGTGAATCTTAAAATTATTTTTGATTATTGTATGATTTATAAGTATTGAATTGATATCATGATATCACAATAATGACACAATAACTCCGCTGAATACATCCTTTCACATAGTTGGTACATTGTTATCTCCTTTTATCTTTATGACACAGCATCAGATACCAAATTACCACAATATAACAATATATTTGACCAAATAGAGGAAAATTTTTATTATGTGGAGACTTTAATGCCCACCACACTATGTGGGGTGGTAAACACACAGATACTAAGGAAGAGAGTTGTTCTCTTTCCTTGAGTATAAAGATATAGTACTTCTTAATGATGGTACAGGTACAAGGTGTAATCCCAGTACATTAGAACTGGCACCTATTGATCTGTCTTTTGTAGTTCTAGTCTAGCTAGTAAAATAACATGGTCAGTTGACCTCACTAGTTCTTATGGCAGTGACCATCATGTTGTAAATATTAGTTTAAGTCATAAACAAATGCAAACTGATGAAACTGAATCTGTATATAATTATAAGAAAGCAGACTGGGAGGCATTCTCCAGCAAATGTAATGAACATTTGAGTCCTGACATGATTTCTGACAATATAGAAGAAACATGTTCAAGACTAACAAACAAAATACTCCAAACAGCTGGGGAGTGCGTCCCAGTCAAATTAAAAAATAATAAACCTAAAAAACCACAAGTACCATGGTGGACACCTGAATGCACTAAATATGTAAAAGAAAGGAATATTTGTAAAAATCGTGCCCAACATACAGGTCTTGGTACTGATTTCACTACATATAGAGAAAAAGAAAGAGCATGCAGAAAAACTATTAAAGCTGCACAAGCTATGTATTGGGAGAGCTACTGTAACTCGCTCAATAATGATACTAAATTATCAGATGTATGGAAAAAAGTAAAATCAATGTTGGGTAAAACATTTAAAAAATTAAATTTACCAAACCTGTTATATAACAACACCAAATATGAATGTACTCAAGACAAAGCTGATATACTTGCTACAAATTATGCCCAAGTCAGTAGTGATGATAATTACTCTAAAAATTTAAAATTCAGAAACAAGATTTAGAACGAAAGGAGTACTGTAAATTATTACACTATTATAAGGATAACTCTGATAGTTATAATGAACCATATACTATACAAGAATTAAAAGATGCTATCAGTGATACATCTGATACCTCCCTGAAAAGATAGAATTACATATTCTATGTTTAAACAATTTACAGACAAATCACTGTCTGTGTTATTACTTTATTAATAGGGTATGGTTTTACAAAACTCCCAAGTGAATGGAAACATTCTATTATATCACCAGTACTTAAACCTGGAAAACCCCACAAACCCACAGTCATATAGACCAATAGCCCTCACATCTAATTTTGTAAAAATAATGGAGAAAATGGTTAATAATAGACTACGGTGGTATCTAGAAAAAATAATTTCTACACACCAAATCAGAGTGGATTTAGAAAAATAGAAATACTATGGAACAGATAATTAGAATTGATAATGATATTCACAAAGCATTTCTCAAAAAACATTTTACAGTTGGTGTATTTATAGACTTCCAAAAGGCATTTGATATGCTTTGGAAAAATGGGTTATTAATAAAAATGGCTTCACTAGGTATAAGGGGTAATATGTTGGGATGGGTAAAGGATTTTCTTAGTGACAGAACAATACAAGTTAAAGTTAATAATACTTACTCTGAAATATTTATAATTCAGAATGGTACACCACAGGGTAGTTGTATAAGTCCTACACTATTTAACATCATGGTGAATGATATATCCAATAATTTAAAGTACTGTGCTATGTCACAGTTTGCTGATGACAGTGCCATATGGTTATCTGGTAAAAGCACTAAATATCTACAAAAAAGAATACAAGAGGATATAGATACAATTAGTACTTGGTGTGATACATGGGGTTTCCTCATATCACAAACAAAAACTGTAGCTATGATATTTAGTAAGAGTAGTTCCCCTTGTATTAAACTTAAACTTGGAGAAACCATATTGTCATTTGTTAAAGAAGTCAAGTTTCTAGGCATGATTTTTGATTCAAAGCTAACATGGTTAAAACATGTACAATATATAGAAAGTAGATGTTCAAGAGTGTTGAACTGCATGAAATTATTAACTGGTACCAAATGGGGTGCAAACTGTTCTACCCTGAGAACAATATATATATATCAATGATAAGGTCAAAGATTGATTATGGCTGCGAAGTGTATAACTCAGCCTCCCACTCTGTCAAGAAAAAACTAGATAGTATACAAGCCCAAGCATTAAGAATATGTGCAGGTGCTCATAAAACTGCTAGTATAAGTGGATTACAGACTGAAATTGGTGACCCCCATATGAGTTGAGAAGAAAAGTCTTATTACTAAGTCTTTTTGAATATATTTAGTATCAATGACACAAACCCAACTAAAAGAGTTTACAAGAAAACGCTATATATGAATTTAATAAGGAAAAATTAAGGAAAATCAAAACCATATTGTGTTACTGCACATGATACTATGAATAAATTTAATGTAGATACTAATACTGTATACAAATGTAAAGAGTTCCCAACTCCACCATGGCATGTTCTAAAACCACAGGTCAGAACTGAACTTACAAAATTATTACTAAAAGGATAGTCCTCACCTCATTAAAAGTGAAGGAAATATCCTCATTGATAACAAGTATAGTCATTTTTTAAAAATATATACAGATGGATCTAAGAATCCAGAAAACAACACAAATGCATGTGCTTTTGTAGTACCAGAACTTAAAGTAAATAAAGGTTTTAAATTGCAAAACCATGTTTCAATATTTATGTGTGAATTGACAGCCATACTTTTATCTTTATATTGGTTAGAAGAATTTCAACCAGAAAATACTGTAATATTTGTAGATTCACTGTCTGCACTACAAGCTATCACAGGAAGTATATTCAAAGTTAAAACACAAATAATATATGACATTCAATATATATATAGTAAACTTTCCAAATTAGGTTTGAATATCCTTTTCGAATGGATACCCAGTCATGTGGGTTTAAGTGGTAATGAAATGGCAGACACAGCAGCTAAAAAGGCTCTAACAATAGAGACATGTATAACAAATATACCGCTTTACAAAGAAGATATCAAATGTTTATGTAAAATTTACTAAGGAAAATGTGGCAACAATACTGGGAAAATAACACAAGAAAGTAAACAACTACACACTATTCAAAATAATGTTAACTTTTGTATTACTATACCAAAGAGTACTAGAGAAAGAGAAAGAACTCTATTTAAACTTAGATCAAGTTATATATTCACTAATAAATTCAAATACACAATGGGTAAATGTAATAGTGAACTGTGTGACACATGTTTAGTAGTGGACGACATGCAACACTACCTGTTTAACTGTAGGAAGTACATACCACAAAGACAAAAAATGATGGAAAAGTTTGAATCAACAGGTGTAAAAGATCTCTCATATAAAAATTTATTTTCAGGATATTCACAGACACTAATCCCAATATGGGATTATTTAATAAACACGGGTATGCGATAAAAGTAAAATTATACAGAATATCAACATACTAAAAGCTAGCTATATATTTCTAGTTTCTAGTTTAAACTTTGTAAAAATATGCTTATAATTATTTTAATAGGATACTTATGGTCAGGGTGAGAATACCTACAGATATTATCAGTATAGGTAAACAGAAATGAAAAACACTTTAGGACTTGTAAATCATTAGTAAAATTACTTTTAAACAAAACATGAAATATTAGTCACTGGACAACAATCCATGGATTTTAACAAGTATGACAAGAAATATCAAATATTCAAAATACTAATTACATTTGTAACAACTGATTAATTGAATTCTTGATAAGAGAAAATCTATGTAAGTAAATGAAAATAAAATTGATTAAATTAATTAGCATTAAGTAGATTTTTTTTATAATTTTCTTATAAATACATGTACATTGGCACTCATACCACATCTTCCTATATCTATGTGATCATATGTAAAATATCATGCCACAGGAGTCTGACATATCTCCCAGAAATCATCAATCACAATCACTCTCTCGTCGGTCCATCCCAAATCAAATTGGGGACACAAACCTCACAACAAGAATTAACTGCATGTATATATATGTACCTAACTAACACTATGAGGAATGTGATTCAGCTGCTGTCAATGGATAAACTATTGACACCGTAGCTAAAATATTGATAGGGTTATACATGGGGTCGACGGACGAGATGAGTTGTTATTGTGGGATATTTTTCTTTAAGGGCACTGGCTTGCCAGAACCCGGTCCTTGTGATATGATGATTTTAAGAACCAACCAGCACATTTTACAACGACCAAAAACAAAGCACCGTGTAAATACTAACCTTGTATTAGTATTATTGTCTATCATTACTATCCACGGCTGCTAAATCATCCGCTTGTACTGGAAAAGGTTTGTTCACAGCCTCCTCGCCGTGTCTGCTTGCAGCACATGGTTACCACGTGGTAGCTTCACGGCTGCAAGTATTTACCTACAATTTATTTCTTTACAGTGCAAGGGAAACAACCCCAGTCTAAACGGGCGACACCAAAAACAAATAATTTGGTAGATATATATTATTTACCTTTTTTAGTTTTTTCATTTCTAAATATTGGCTTTTTAATAGTTGTAACAGAGCTGGAAGGTATCATTTATCAGTTTATGATTTCTAAAAAATTAGAAACATAACCCCGTTGAATTTGACAATATACACTAAAACTTTTACGAAAGTTTTTTTTTTTTTTTTAAGTAGTACACTAAACTACTACCAAGATAGCACTCTCAGGTATCTATACTGTACATAACTGCAAAACATGAACACTTACAATTTAATACACACAAATATGTTAAAACAATACATTAATAGTATAGATCCTAATTATACATACACGGTAATACTATATATATTTTTCTTCTATAACGTAAGTTTAAGAATCTTTATAATATAAGTTAAGATGCTATCTTTAGTCAAATTCAATATACAGAGAATCACAATTTACCAAGGACGACGAGCAGCGGTATAATTGTATTAATGTATATACCATGTGCGGGAATATGTCAGACCCTTCTAGGATTTGCATATTTGGAAAAGTCAGATATGTCTATCCAAGAGTATTTGATACTTACAGTTTTCATGTATAAACAACAAACACACCTACTTACCAAATCATTTAATATTTATAAACAAAGCAGGCTAAGTTACAAATAACAGAATAATAAGCTCACATAAATTTTCTTCTTACTATAAATTAACCACAAGATAATTAAGATAATTAAAATACACACCATAGTTCAGATTTAAATATTAAGATTAAATTTAAGAAAAAAAAAAAAAAAAAAAAAAAAACTCACAATTTACTATAATATGAATATATAATACAGGTTAATTCCTAAATAATAATAAATTTTAAAACATTTATTTGAAATGTTTTTATATAGGTAATCTGGCGCAATACCGCAAGGGTAGTCGCCATTAAACTCTATTTAGTAGTAGTAGTAGTCCTTTTCATTTTGGTTCTTGGCTCTTCTTTTGGGTTTATGAACAAACCGTTTGACCATGAAAATCAATACCCAAACAGTAAACAGTGGAATTTCAACACGAATTTGCAGAAAATTGATAACAAAGAACAAATAAAACACAAGGACAGTATTGTAGTCTTTATTTTCAACAAAAACTTTTATTTATTGATTTATGTAGGTTTGGCAATCACAAACGTAGTTTTGACCAGGAAATTCACTCCTGACCACTTTTCTCAAGCTTGGAATTTTCCTCTGGTCGCTGGATCTCGTCTATTAGTCGGTACCCCTCTCTGGATTATGAATTTTACTCCCAATTTTCCGACTAATAAGCGGTAGGTACGGTACATGTCCAACTGGCAGGTGTCATCTCACCTTGACCTCATTTTCATGGTTCAGATGTTAAAGTTAAGTTTTTTGTGTTTTGTCTATTTTTCTAATACTGTATGTAATAGGTCAGCTATATTTGGTGTATGGAAATATGTTATGATGTACATGTCAGTTTGGCAGGTTTTATTTGACCTTGACCTCATTTTCACAGTTCATTTCTCTTTGTTAAATTTTTTTGTGTATTGGTCTGCTTTTCTTAAACTATAAGCAATAGGTCAACTATGTTTGGTGTATGGAATGATTGTAAAGTGTACATGTTTGTCTGGCAGGGTTCATCTGACCTTGACCTCATATTCATGGTTTATTGGTCAATATAATGTTTTCATGGTTTGGTCTTTCTTGTATACTATAAGCAATAGGTTAACTATATTCAATATATGGAATGATTGTAAGGTGTACATGTATTTCTGGCTTGGTTTATCTGACCTTAACCTCATTTTGTTGGATCATGATATGCTAATGAGATACTTGTAGTAAAACTTTATATTTAGGGCTATCAACATAAAATCAATGGTAGTAAAGTAGGCGAGACATTTCAGCGTGTGCACTCTTGTTGTTCTTATATATGTATATCAATTATTTTATTGTAGAGGTTCAACACCTAGCAGCAGTATGAGTTCTCGTTGCAATGGCCTCACACGTAGTGGGACCCCATGTAGACTGAGTTCTGTCAGGGGCCAATCATACTGCAGAAATCATACAGATCAAGGTTAACCTACAACAGTTCACCAGTTAATACAGCCATGCCCAGAAACAGTGAAAAATTGAAATGTAAAAAGTTACAGACTGTTTTATCTACTGTCAACTTTTTTTTGGCATGTTTGAAAAATCCAAATAGCTCAAAAAGATGCAGATCTCTTATTTATTCACTTCATATTAAAAGATGTCTTCTCTAGAAATAATTGTATAAGAGATGGGGACAGAGGACTATTTAAATAATTTGTTTAGTTTTTTTTATTCTTAGAACCAACTTTAAGAAATAAAAAATATTTTTTTTAATAGAGTGTTGAAATAAAAAGAGCCTGACAAGCGCCTCTTTTACAATTATTCTGGAACATTATAAATTATATGTTTTTTGTTGTTGGTACATCATTTTATTGACAACTAAACATTCCAGAACAGATATAGATTGGGTTTTTAAGAAAATTGAAATATATTTGCCTTTGTATTATATATTGTTACATTTGATATTTGAAACTCGTATCATATCATTTAGTTATTTAATTATATTCAAGATTGAACAAAAAGTCTGAAAGGGTTTTTTGCTGCTTGATACTATTTTTAATTGATTGCTAAGCTTTAAAATTAGTTTTTAGGAGTACATTTTTTTTTAAACATTTTGGATAATTATCTTTAAATTTGTTAAACATCCTTTTAATCATGAAAACAACTTTTTGCATCTAAAGCATGTGGCATTATCATTTGACAAGTTTAATCTATACCATATGATTAGTGTTTGGGGGAAACTGTAAATTCAAAATCTTTTGCATGTTTTATTGTTGCAAAAATTGAGAAGGAATAGGTTTTGCATAAAAAAAAGAACTCTCATTCTAAATTTTGATAGCATTACTATATCAGCATTTTCTGAAATGTTTTTAGTCAAGTCTTATTGACTGTGAAAGGTTAATGGAGTGTCAGTTCAGGAATCAAGTCATTTATTTGTAAAAGAAACTAATAATAGTGTTGTTATGCATATGACTAACATTTAGCAACAAATTAGCTCAGTAGTAGAGTATTAATGTTTATAAAAAAAATTATCTGAAAAAGGATGAAATTAAATTGTTACGGTTTATTATTTGTTTTTTGATAATTATTTCCAGTGCCAAAACTTAGCCATTTCTTTTTCCTGTCTCTTAACAGAATATTAATGCTGTTTATTTTCCATTTTTTTTCATTTCTTTTTATTTATGTTTACACATGCATTTTTCATTATACGTTAAGTAATACCATACATTAGAGAAATTAATACCAGTTTGTAGCTTTTATGGAATATAAATACAAGTTAAGCAGCACAGTCTGCACACAGGTGCCATTTGTATTTTTTTCAAAACGCATTCACTTCCTTTGTATGTAATAGGCCCCTTCACAGTTAGTGCAGCCATGTTGAATAGGGGGTAGATTTTCATAATGGAGGTAAAAATGGTTTCAAAAATAGGGAAAAACATCATTAAAACAGAACAGTTGCTTGGAAACATGCATAGTATTTCCCGTACTTTCATACTATTTCCACCTCTATCCAAAAATCTGCCCCCTATTCAATATGGCTGAAATAACCGTGGAGTGGCCTTTCAATACCTGTACTGTGGATTCATTTATTTTCGTGGATTGAGGAAAAATTGTATTTTCGTGGATTGAGGAAAAATTGTATTTTTGTGGATGTTTGATATCATGGTCTTTCTAAAACCTGCATACAAGCTGTAAGAAATTTGTACTTTGTTAAACATTTAAATTTTAGGTTAACCTACGTCCACAAAGCAACAAAAATTGGTATCCAACGAATAAAAATGAATCCACAGTAATGACTGATATAATATTTTGCTATTGTAATAATAGCAAATTAAAATACTGTTGACTTTTATAACGTGTTGCTATTGTTTGCTTTTTTCCCAAGATGGGATGTGTATCAAAATGTTTAACTTTTTTATAAGATATGATATCTTGTAACAACAGAATATGGCATTTTTCAGCCTTTATAAAAGATGATATATATATGTGAAATATAGATCTGTTGTATATACATGTATAACATCAAATATGAATAGCAACTGTTTTGAAAGTTTTCATTGTATCAACTTTTTCAACTACCAATCATGAAATAAAATTATCGAAACCAGAAATGAATTATATAAGCATATGAAAAAGTTATATGTATAAATAGTTTTCAATTTGAAAATGAATTATATATGTATATAAATGGATCATTTTAATTAGAGACTTTTACTGGTAACTGACCTTTTAATATATACTGTAATTTAGAAAAGAAAGAAATCATAGATTCTTAGAGACTATTTAAAAAAACGTTTTCATGTAAAATGAACAAAATGTATGAGAATTTTGTATAATATTGCAAAATATGGAATTGGATATATGCTTTGCTATTTGATTTATATATTTGTAGTTGCATGTATATGATCTGCTTTAAAGTATTTAAATACAGTAAATACAGAAATCTTTTCCAATCTTTTTATTGTTGCGAAAATTAAGTGTTTTAAATTTTGATAGTGTTATTGGATTGCAACATTTCCTACATTCATAATACTGATCTCATATTTATATCCATTGTTCAACAATGACACTTATAAATGCACACGAAAATTTCTGAATTTACAGTAGTATTTATATCTTATGGGATGCAGTTTAGGTTTTATGCTATGTTCAGAATTTGATAATAATTGAGGTTTGGGTTTGTTATGTTTACTATTTAAATAAGTTACAGTAAGCATGAATTGGAGATGGTTTTACACAAATGGTATCGTCTAATGCTGTCTCAAATGAACATTTTCTCTAAAATAACAGTAGCTCACAGATCCGATCCTATTGGTATTCTTGGTTGTTTTGTTTTCAGTACTCGTAAGAATAAGAACCAATTTTTTGTTACTAAAAATGTGCACACATTTTTTTCAATAGAGCTCATTTTGTTTTGCAGGCATTCTCCTGATATTAAATGCCATAAAAACATTGTTATTTCAGTATACTAAAAACAGACTATTTAATTTTATAATGTCTAAAATAGTACAGTTGTCTTTCTTTGGTAGCATTTCTAATACCAGAACCTTGTGAACTGCCATGTCTACCACTTTAGATTTTTGTAGCATTATTAGAGATAACATAGAATAATTCTTACATGATTTGCATATTAGGGAATACATTTATATGATTTGTTGAGAGGGCTTCCGGTAGTGGCTCTTGAAGTTATTTATTTTTCAATAGACACCGTTGACAGAACTACTTTTTGTAACCAATGTAAATAAGATGGCGGCGGTATTAACACAAACCAGCTCGACATTAAAAATATTTTATTTTCACTTCGCGTTCATCGTTAAATTAAAAGATAAACACAAAACATTCATTTGAATGACAATAAGATATTTTTGTAGTTTATTTTTTTCATCGAGTACATTTTTTTTGCTTTTACCCAAATTATATTCATGCGCCAGGCCAATTCAATGATACAAATATACAATTTACGTTTGATATAGAGGTTACAAGTGGGGCAATTAAATTCCTTATCTCCAATTTTAAAGAATTATAAGGATTAAACGTATTTTTAAAGGTGTTTTGCAAAAAAGAAAAAGGTAATCTGGTCATTTTTTATATTGAGTATATCCTACATGTATCATCATAAAACTGGTACCATTATTATAGGACTATTACAATATTTGATCTTCTGTCTACAGCATTTCACAGCTTTAATCAGTGTGTAAGAATATTTATCATGAGCTACACTAGTCAGACATATAGTCTTTTAACAATGAATTTGATAATTATGCCCCTTTTCCATGTGGAAATTATATTGTAATTTGTTAAACTCCCTACTTCAAGAAACTGTAAATGTCAGTTAAATTTTTTATGATTAAATAAGCATGTTTCAGAGCTTAATTTGTATTAAAAATTTTGTATTTAGAAATCAAATAAATTTTGTGCGTGTGTGATTATTTAAAGCTTAACTGTAATGTCTTTCAAATATTATAAATAGTTTTCAAGATTTTATGGTGCATAATTTGTTTTCCAAAACAATAGAAATTGTTTAGTTTTGACAGATATATATATATAGATATTAATGGCTGGGAAATATATAGGATATACAAAACCACTTAAATATTTATAAAAGAAGTGTTTTTTATGGAACTACCTTCTTTTTTTTTATAAATTTTGCATTACCTCAGCTTCAATACAGACATAAATAGAAACTTTTAATTGAAAGTACAGATTTTAGTGACAAATTATGATAGATAAGGTCCTTATAACATTCTATCCTTTGCAGAACATTATCATATTTGATGCCCAATTGTTTCATGTCTTAACTTCACCCTAGCTTGTATCTACTTGTCTGAAGTGAACATGTTCCAAATTGTAGCTTAAACTCTCATTTTATTTTTTTCTAATTAGCACAAGTGCAAGGAATGAAAAAATGCATATCCTCACACAATATATGCTTTGAATGAACAAAGTTTTTATTTCATTCATTTTTTTTAATTTTGAATACATTAACAGCATTTAAGTTTATTTATTAAACCAGACAATTACAGATTTAACAGTATTACTAACATCTATGCAAAACTGAATGAAATGAAACATAACGAAAATTTATGGTGCTTAGATTATGTTTTTATGTGTATTTGTGTGTTTGTTTTTTTACATAATTTCCATAAGATCATCATGTAAACTATTTCCCATGTGTCAACTTTATTAAGTCTAATCAAATATCATTACAACAAACTAAGGGACCAAACAGGCTAAGTGTATGTTTTTAGTTTTGTTTAAAGGCTTACAGTGAATGTGTTTAATTTTTTGTAAAGACATCAGTTTACAGCATATTATGAAAAAAGGAGATATGGTATGATTGCATTTTATGTGTTAATGGTTTTTAAACGAATGGTCAGTTGGGTAATTTTTTCAGCTTTTTAAAAAGTGTCAAGTATTTAAATTACTTTTGCTCATGTGAAACATTTTTATTTAGGTGATTTTCATTTCATTTACTTGAATCAATAGTATGATTAATTTTGGTTTAGATAATAATTGTTTTTAATAGCAGGATTTATTGGTGTTTTTTTGTCATGAATTCTTATTATTAAAGATATCAAGAATAATTGGAATAGATGTATTCAAGAAAAATAAATAGATTTCAATAGTTGTAAATAGCAAATTTTAAATATGCTGTCAGATACAAATCATGTAAAATAAATTATAAGTTAACTTTGGCACATAGTTTACAACTATTCAACTTTTCTCAAAATAAAGTTCAATGAATTATGCAATTGTTTGTGCATTAATTTTACAAACGTTGAGCAAAGTACCTGATTTTATATTACTGTTTTATCAGTAAGAAAAAGACACTGTTAAAATATTTGTCTATATATTTATAATATAGTACCAAATATTTTTGTATACTTCTTTTTGAAATGAAGAAACAGTATTATTTCATATTTTTAATTGTCAACCCAAACGATTGAGCATTTCTGAGTCAATTTTTGCATCTCAAAATAAATTTGGATGGCACCGTCACAAACAAAATGTGCAGCAGACTCTAATTAGGTTTTGAAAATGTGAAAAGATTTGTTATAGGATAATAGTGTAAAGAGTTATTTAGTACTATAATATAAAAGGGTTAATGTAAAAAATTAAGGAACTTTGTACCTAACATCATATTGCACTCACAAGCTGGTGCAACATGATATTCAATAGGGATAATTTTCCTTAATAATAGTGCAAAACCATACAATATATATATATATATATATATTATCTAGTAAGTAATTGGGCATTGTGTTACAGATTGTTATGAACTCAAAATAACAAATTTTAGGACTTTTTAAAAGATAACTTTTTGTATTTAAGTGTTTTACCTCAAGGATTTTTTTCATTAGAACTATTAAAACTTATATAGAGGGTTAAACATACACATTTGTATGTGAATAAGATATCATGAGTGCTAAAAATGTTCCAAAGTAAATTATTTGACATATAGACCAATCTAACTATTGTACAATGTAAACAGTATTTTTCTTCAGAAGAAGTTTTCATGGATTTCATATTAAGGAGCATTGATTTATATATAATTAAGAGAGTTTTTTTAGTGTTGATATATTTATTGTAACTTTGTCCTGTCAAGCAGGATTACTTATGTCTTTGATTGTGTTCACTGTGCTTTCTGTTTTGAATAAATGGTTATTGTTTTTAACCTTAGAGTTTAATTTATTACAGCCCTCAATAATAAGTCCCTACCAACGAAGTCCAAGGGGACCTTAGGTTTGCATTCTGTCCATCTGTCTGTCAGTGTGTCCATCCGTCAGTCTGGCAAATCAGTTTTCCACACTTTTTTTCTTTGTGCATGAAGATATTGATTTGATATTTGAGGTATTGTTTTATCATGACAAGTTACAGATCAAATTCGAATTTTGTTCCAGTCTGGTGATTTTTTATGGTCCTTGGACTTAGAAAATTCACTCATATAATCAGTTTTCCTCACTTTTTTCGTTATGCTTGAAGATATAGATTTGATAATTGGTATATAGTTTTATCATGACAAGTTACAGATCAATTTCGAATTTTGTTCCAGCCTGATGATTTTGTGCAGAGTTATGGTCCTTGGACTTAGAAAATTCAGCTAAATAATTAGTTTCACACTTTTTTTCGGCATGCTTGAAGATATTGACTTGATATTTGTTATATAGTTTATACCATGACAAGTTATAGATCAAGTTAGCATTTTGTTCCAGTACAATGAATTTTAAACCGGTAGGGAACTATGTATTGCCATGCAATAATCTCAGAATGCATGTTAATCTACAGATACTTATATATAGTTATCATCTTGTCCTCTCCATCACAAATTTTTGATATCGGTAAAGAAATTTGGAATGAATAATCACCACTACTAGAGGGTGTGTCTGTTTCAAGGAAGAAAAACATATGTTCAAAGTCATGGTCAAAACTTAGTTTAGGGCATTATGTTTTTCGGTCTGTGCGTCCGTTTGTTCGTCTGTCTGTCCAGCTTCAGGTTAAAGTTTTTGTTCAAGGAAGTTTTGATGAAGTTGAAGTCCAGTCAACTTGAAACTTAGTACACATGTTTCCTATGATATGATCTTTCTAATTTTAATGCCAAGTTAGAGTTTTGACCCCAATTTCACGGTCCACTGAACATAGAAAATGATAGTGCGAGTGGGGCATCAGTGTACTATGGACACATTCTTGTTAAAATTATGTTTTCCTGTTATCACAACACATGTCCAGTTTAATTATTTAGAAAAAAATAATTAAAAACAAAAATAGACAAAATAGCACCCTGTAATAATGAGAAATGCATTCATTGACTCTCAGATCATTATCTTTTATTAATTAACTGTGTCATTACTACATCAATAAAAGGAGATTTTGGAGTTCATTTAGACAGCAAACCAACAAAAAAAAGACAATCAGAAGGTCAACATTAAAACAGTTGATGTCACTGTTTCACATCACAGACTAAAACTGATTGTTATACATTGTCATGCATTATCAACTTATTCAAATATATACTGCAGCTGTGCTATTTGTGCAGCCAAATTGTGTTGACCGTATATTGCCTTGTTTATGACATTGACAATGCGTTTCCATAGAGTTTTATTTATGACAATATTAAATGTACAGGTTCGCTGAATTTTTACGTTGTTCGCTCTGTTCGCTCCAAATTAAAATAATGATGGTTTTTACACTAAATATTTCATTTGGATCAGTTGTAGGAGTTGGAGTATATAAAGATTAACCATACATTGTCTCGAAATATAAATTTTATTTGTACTCTGCTCAAAACAGGATAGAAATGCTAGGCAAAGCCTCAATTTCTACCTGTTTCTAAGCCTTGTACAAGTAAAATTAATATTTCGAGCCAATGTATGGTTATTCTATATGTCTGAAATTTACAAGTTCCTAATTACAGCTGAAATGTGAAGTTTCATGTGATACTTTGATAAGTGTACTGGTAACTAAACTTCCTACTTTTATGAGCAACTTTTATAAGCATCAACTCTAGTGATGGTCAATCCACATGTGTTAGCATGTTTAATTAAGGAGAACAGAGGGGATTCATACTTAAAGTATCAGCAAACAAGAAGTTGCAAGATTAAACAGGGTATTGCTTACATTGTGAAACTCAACTTTAGAAAGCCTTTCACACCATTCCATGCAATCAATTAAAATGTTATCAAAAATCTTGAACATTGGGTATATATTGAGAAATTGTAAGTATTGGCAAAAAAAAAAAAAAATAGTTGCTTTGCAACATGCATATCTAAAAATTCTTCAGCTGTACAATTTAATATTAATTGATATTCTAGTTACCTGATAATTTTAAGATCGTTGATATAAGTACATATATGGTACAGCTTATATAGTGCCTGGACAAATGAGTAGCAAACACGAGGAAACATTATCTAACCCTACTAAAAATAAAAATCATTCCATCGGCACATGAGTGGTTTACTAGTATTTAAGGAGACACATTAGCGTAGTTTGACCCTCATTTCTAGTGAGGCAAACGATTTGAGACTTTGAAGTCAATGCCTCAGCGTTGTTAAAAGAGTCTGACTGCGATGGGATTTTGGGTGTGGATGGTCCAAGAATGTAACTGTTGTCGCTTAAGAGTTTCAGCCTTCATAAAAGCAAAATGTCGACTTTTATACAGATTTTATTGGTTGATTCTGTTTAACGTAAATTGGCAAATATTTCATGCATATTAAGGACTAAAAACAAAAGACATTAATCTAATAGATAGATACGTTTTGCAGAGTAGGCCATATCAGAGACATATAATACAATGTGTCTCTGGCCATAGACATATATCTCTGAGTAGGTCCACCAGTGTGAAGGACGGAATTTAGACTGTTATTTGAATAGGAGGGCATGTAAAATGAGGGTTACAAATCTTTCTTTCCAGCAGGTCACTTACGGACACAAAAAAGATTTGCACCCTCTCTACACAAGACATCGTATTTAATGTCCCAATTCCGACCAGAAGTGCATTTATATATCTGTTAAAAGGCTGAAGAAGAATACGGAACAATTGTACAACCACGTGTGTACAACCAAGGACGTATAACTAATATATATAAGTCCTTGGTACAACATACAGTATCATATAACATTGATAAATCTGGATTTTTATTTCTCAAACTGCTATGATTGTATGGGCAATATGGCTCGGTTAAATAAGTTAATTATATCGTGTCATAAAGGTTTGTCATGTGAAAATATTCAATTTACTCAGATGACATGACAAATTGAACTATTATGGGCTCTTTATTTACGAAAATTAAAGATGACTCATATCAAATGAAGGTAAATAAAAAATATATATATTTATTTTCCAATGAAGGTCGATATATATGAAGGATTATATCTGAGACTACTATAACACAATATTATAGTAGTCTCATATTTTATATACAACCGCAGCAGCTTTTTTCATTGATGTCAGAGCTAGATGATCCGAAGTAGGTTAACTTTTAGGCAACTAATACATTCAATGTAAATCTAAAATATGTCTTTTTTTCACAATGCTAAAATGTTAAGATTTTGTTTCAGTTGAACTTGTGAGTTTATCACACTATTTTGTTTTATATTAGGTGCTTCGAGAAATTACATGTCATGGGAACAACGAACAGGTAACATGGGGAAGGTGAGGGGATAGAGAGAATACGAAATACAATTTGATTTTTAACAACAAGCTATTTATGATCAACTGTTAAATTCTTGGAAACCTTTGGTTATTTACCTTTGTGCAGCAATTTCAAGATTTGTCAAACTGTATTCTATACTTATTCAAATAGTTTGAGAGATCCCATTTTTGTTGTTTACCTTCTATCATTGTCTATAAGCTTATTTCATAGACAACTGCAATCCTAAACGTTTTGTTCCAAACGTTTAACGCCAAAAAAGGGACAGGGAGGAAAATCAACTTTTATAATGACCTACATTTTTTTTTTTTAATTCTTCATTTGTATAGCCTAACTACCACATTATAAATGCTGGTCATTAATTCGAATGACTATTATAGGAGTATATGTTTTACTTGCTTGCAGTTTTATGAAGTATTTTTAAAATAAAAGAATTTTGTACTACAAAAATCATTGTTTATATCAAAATGCCATATGATATAAAATGTATATACATCTAAATGATTTATGTAAATTTACATGAGATTCATCTCATCTAATCCGCATTTAATTTTAAAGGTGCGATTCATTCAACAAAAGATTAGATGCAAAATCAATTTTTTATTTTGTTCAGAGTTAAATAACCTTAAAACATATGTTCAAAAATCGACAGATACATACGATAATAAATGAGTTGTATAATAAATAGACTGCTATGAACATGATACAATCAGTATCTGTTACTATCCTTGCAATTTTGAATAAATTGTAAAGATGCAAATTAGATAAAATTTGTGCCTTCCAACAGATGACGTGAAATGAAATTTTATGGAAGGATAGGATAATATTGTTCGAATCCAATGAGGTTAATGTCACGATGACAGGGGAATATAGCTAAGCCAATTGAAATATAATGGAAAATAATAATAAAAAAGATAAAAACATGGTGAAAGTTTTAGCAGAACGACTCCAACCAGGACTGAACGAAAATGAAAGACAACTTTTGTCAGCGTCAGAACTGGGAGACGAAGAGATTGTGAAGCAGTTGATAGACCGCAGTGAAGCAAGCGCTGAGGTGTTAGATTTTCAAGGGAGAAGTGCCCTCGATCTAGCTATTATTGCTGAGGACGAAGGTCTTACTTCGTATCTGATTACAAAAGTTTCGGATAAGTTAATTCATCAAGGACTGCTTTGTGCAGTTGAACAACAAAGGACACAAATTTGTGAATTGTTGTTGAAAAATTCATTGTACGATTTAACGTCGAGCGACCGACAGGCAAGTGAACAGTTAAACTTAATCTCCATCACAGAAGATGGCGCGACGAAAAACATGCGCCAAAAAAACACTAAATCAAAAGTACGAATGATGTTAAAGGAGGCACTGATGCGAGCGTCGATTAAAAACAATTTCCAAATCGTGCAGATTATAATGTTAAAAGGAATCTGCTTAGAAATTCCCCATGATTACTTTTGTTCGTGCAAGCATTGTATTGCTGACAGACATAATGATTACTTGGGATTCTGTAACCGTCGATTAGATACATTTAGAGCTTTAGCAAGTCCTGCGTATATAAGTCTTACAGAGGAAGATCCTGTTTTTGCCTGTTTTCAGTTAAGTAAGAAGTTCCGACACCAAAAGCAAATTGAAACTGAATATCAGGTAACAATTCTTAATTGCGGTAATTTATAAAAACAAAACAAAACATGCATTAAATTAGGTATAAATAACTAAACCAATTTTTTTTCCATGTTTGTGTTGCGCGAATAATGATTTCGATTGCATTTATAAAGCAAAACTTTAATACATTAATTATAAAAATATATTGATATGTTTTTTTTTAGTTTTTTTCGCTCCATGCCATGTGTTTTGATAAATTTATATATACACATTTTTTTGGTAGGGTGGGGGATGTGAATTTCATTTTGCAGTTTCTGTGGGTTTCTTCTTTATTCCATTTTCTTGTACACAAATGCATTACAAGTCTAGTTGCAAATAAAGCAAAATAGCTATATATATAAATGCAGTTCTAACATTTTTTGGTCGGATTCAAGACGTGCAGTATATAAGTATAAAGATCTACAAAAAATAGATTTATCCCGACACATATTTATATGTGGTTATCCCAATTGAGGAATCTCCTTTACCATAATACAATGGGTCTTTGTAATATTTCATGAAATTTGGGTTTAATGGCAGATCTTTGGTAGTCTCTGTTAGACTCCGGACAGTTTAGAGCTTGACCCATTGTGTAGATCATCTGTCCATTGTTTAAGACCGTGAGACATACAATTGTTTTTATCTGTAATAAATTGCATTAAACATAAAGCCTATTCGGATATCAGAAAGACAAATAAAAATATTATTTATTGCTGTAGCAAATCTACGACGAACTTGGTAATCAATGTGAACAGTTCACTCTAGACTTACTAGACGAATGCAGATCATCGGAAGAGGTTAAAGTTTTGCTATCTTCTCCGGTAAAGATTAAAATAGAAGCGAAGACCGAGATACCTTACAGCAGTGAGGCATTTCCTTTGCTTTTGACAGCAATGCAAATGGAACAAAAACAGGTAGATATAATTCACGGTATTGCACTGGTTTTTACTTCACGCAGTTTGTCAACAAGCAGCATATATTTTATAAGTAAATGTTCACGAGTCATATGTATTTTCGATATTGAAATAAGAAGATGTGGTATGATTGCCAATGAGACAACTCTCCACCAGATACTAAATAATGTAAGCAACTATGTGTCACCGTACGGCCTTCAACAATGAGCAATACCCATACAGCATAACAAGCAATAAAAGGCCCGAAACAACAAATGTAAATAAATTCAAACGTGAAAACTAACGACTAGATTTATTCACAAAAAATAAACGTAAAACCAAATATAACAAACAACAACAAACGACTACCACTGAATTACAGGCTCCTGAGTGGGACAGGCGCATATAGGGTGTGGCGGGGTTGGACATGTTGGCAGGCGCCCAACCCTCCCCTTAACATGGTTCAGTGGTGCAACGGAACAACACATGAAAAAACGGTGCAAAACAATAATCGAAAAACAAATATTAAAAACAGCAACAAACGAAAACCACTCAGTTACAGGCTCCGGACTTGAGACATGCAAATATAAAATGTGGCGGGGTAAAAAATAAGTTTTAACGATTCTCCATCGATTTTTAAGCAAACAAGCAATTGTTCGCTAATTCTAGCAACCATGTCCTCTTTCTTATTTATGACATCACCGAGTACGACATTTCTCGGATTGTGTCTCTTGTCCTAATCAACACACTTGCCTTCTATTTATGCCCCCGCGACAAAATATCGAGGGGCATATTGAGGTAACCCTGTCCGTCCGTCTGTCCCTCCGGATTTAGATACATGGTTTGTCTGGCTATCTCATCCTACAGTTTTTGAGCTACAGCTTTAATATTTTGTAGGATGTTTCTACACATAATACAGGTGTGCATGTCCGTATAATTTTTTTCAAATATTCTCAAAATGCCAGATATTGGACTTAGTCATTTTTTGGTACTAGCTGCATAAAAAGCTACAGCTTTAATATTTTGTAGGATGAGGATGTTCCTACACATAATAGAGCTACACAAATGTATTCATGTACACAGTATATTAATTTGTTTGCAAATATTCTCAAAATGCCAGGTATTTGGACTTAGTAATTTTTTTTGTACTAAAAGTCAGAAAGGAGGGGGGATTTAGATATTCACAAAAACCGGTATTTGGACTTCATTTTCTTCTCACTTGCTTTATAATTGAAAACATGTACTACTATAGTTTAATGTCCCTAATGCAATAAATAAGATTTTTTAGTATTGTCAAATATTTAATCAATACCGGGAAGTTGAACTTGGTGACCACTGGAAATAGAAAGTTGAACTTGGTGGAAATAGAAAGTTGAACTTGGTGACCACTGGAAATAGAAAGTTGAACTTGGTGACTACTTAGGAGCTACCATTTGATTTTTATGGGGGCTAGGATGAAATTTGAAAAAATAGGCAGGACAGGAGTTTTGAGTAAAAAAAGGCAGGATGAGATTATTTGCCAAAAAAAAGGCAGGATGACAATTTATGTAAAAAAAGTCAGGATAAACTTAAAAAAAAGGCAGGACTGAATAGAGTGAAAATAAAAAGGCAGGACCGAATAGAGGGAAAATAAAAAGGCAGGACAAAATTTTCATCCTAGCCCCCATAAAAATCAAATGGTAGTTCCTTAAACTGGAAAGTTGAAACTTTTTGGCTGGACATTCAGTCCTGCAAGTGTAGACATTCAGAATAAAAATAAAAGACAGATCATCATACATAGTGTTAAATTTATAATTTCTTATGGTCATTTGTGTCTTACAGACAGCGCAACAATTTCAAGTTGTACTTCAACATCACTGTTTGTCAAATCTAAAGTATGTGGAACTATACTCATGCATATGGCAGAGCAGAAGGGAGCATCGTCCATATCTAGTTTAACTGGTTTAATTCCCTTTTTTTCTTTGACAATAGCAACCCAAGGGTTGACTGAGATATGGAAACATGGTTACCTGGACTTCTTCCATCTTCAAGTAAAATCAATACAAAATAGGGGAGTCCGTTTGGCTGTATTGCGTGTATAAAATGTCAGAATGTGACATTTAAACCAAGGCCTCGAGTAGGGAGAGTGGCACGTTCTCTGTTAGTGGTTTGTTAGAAGGCAAAATTGTTGCCTCTGTCTAACATCTTTATTTCCCAGTGACAGTATAAATTCATAGGCGACCCACTTTGTTTTATTCAAAACCTTACTATTGAATTCTTGTTGAGCAAATAACTATCAATTAATCAGTTTTGACCATGGTATTGTATGGCTTTAACAATCAATTAATCAGCTTTGACCATGGTATTGTATGGCTTTCTTTTTTAATAACATAACAAGTGTGGACACAGATGAATGTGGATAGTATGTTTGGATGTTTGACAGTGTGTTATATGACAAAAGGAGTTCTATGTTTTCCTATATGGTGTTATTAACTGTGTTGCACGATGACAACCAACCTGAGCATTAGGAGTGTTGTTAATTTAATATTTAGATTTTATGTTCAAGACGGGCATGGAAGAGACACTAATTGCATTAATTACCAAATGATTATGATAGAATATTTTCCACATCTTTGATTTTGGATACATTTTGTAGCTAGGAGAGCAACACATAATAGGTTCATTTTTCATGTGATTTTTTTTAAATGGGAGATGATATCTGAGAACATGATATCAGTAGCCTGTAATTCAGTGGTTGTCGTTTGTCTATGTGTTACATAATATTTGTTTTCTTTTATTTTGTATACATAAATAACATAAATGACTATGCGTTATGGGCTTTGCTCATTGGTGAAGGCTGTACGGTGACCTGTAGTTGTTAATTTCTGTGTCATTTTGGTCTGTTGTGGAGAATTGTCTCATTGGCAATCATACCACATCTTTTTATATGTATTTGCTCACTATTTGTATGGTTCTATTTATATTACTTTGTGGTGGATTGTCAGTATCATTAGTAAAATATTTTGTTAAAATGTCGAAATTGTTTCTCGGATTAGAAGACATTTATTGGTTTTAGTAATGACAATGCCTGACATGATGCTTGGGGCTAAATGGGCTAGAAAGTAAACTTCTGTGTTGTTTTTATCAATTCTTTGATAACATTCCTCCAAAGCTGGCAGAAGCAAAAAAGTTTTGACCAATATGAAAATGATATCAACCAAAATCCTTTGTGAGCATGCTTCAAAGACTCATAACTGCTCCAAAAGTAATCTGATAGAATTTCAAGCATGTCAAGTGGGTATTATGAAGATCTACTTAATATGTCTAAATATCAAAAAGTTATAGTATATGAAAAGGTATTGCAAAATTATTCTCTTTTCAATTTTTTTGTTATATGGATACAAATATAAGTGATACCAATACAGTATTTGTTGTGGTATGAAAGTGTAGTAACTAACATTTACTGTAACAATGTTAATTCACACAAATTAAGAAATAAACAAATGAATGAAAAATGTTGAACATGTACAATGAAACATAGTTTTAGAAATCAATTAGGCCAGATATGCCTGATAAATTTTGGTCTTTTTTTTTAACATACTGAATGACCATTTACACTCAGGACTGAGTCATCAGTAGGCAGTACAGATGTATTAAAACAACCTAGCATCATATTGCTAGTAGCGAGTGTAACATTGTTGGGTAAATTTGTTCTTTTTAAAATTTGGTTAATGGACAAAAATGTTTGGTTCAAATCATAATAAAATGCTTTTATCTCCCTATTACTTACATTGTACATAGAATGGATACTACTTTGACAAATCCTTGTACATGAGAGTTGTCTGTCAAATCTTTATTTCACAAAGAATGAATTGCATAACAATGAACTGAGCTCAAAGCAAAGCACTTTAATAATACACTTAGACAAAGAGCTCAATCCAGTGATATACTTTGTACTACAGGTCCTTCATGAACATCCTATCCACCAAAACCATATCTCACAAACATGCCATACTACATGGTTGGATCAGAAGTCCTGAAAAAGACATGAATTTTATTATCGTATTTTAATTATATATACACAGGTTAAAACTTTCACAAATTTGTGGTGAAATCATTCAGTATCTAGCAACTATCAATCTCTTCATGTACAAATTGATATAGGTTGATTGCCCCTCTGTCGAAATAAGGACATACCTCCACCTAATTTTAGTCAACTGATGAAGAAACATTCAAAACTATAAAATGTTATCTAAGACTTGTCAGTGTCTATTTACTTTCACCACTGAATCAATAATATAAGTATACATATATACATGTAAGACTAAAATTAAAGTACATATATAAGACAAAACTGACATTCGGTCTTTACTACATCTTCATTCCTCAAGTCGTGTTCAAATCTGACTTCATGATAAAATAAGATTCCATATCTACAACCAATGAAATACCACTCTAATAGACTAGCATTGAAATCCCAGTTTTCTAAAATGGTAGGTGGAACCTAAGACTAAAAAATTTGAAACAATATATTCCAAATAATTCAAATGCATTTATATGTAATAATATAAATTCTCCAAAGTTCACTATAATTTTCCTTTTTTGTCTTTTGTTCAAGACTGTATATTGACCTCTAGATGTCTTTCAAATACATCCAGTTTGGTTTGGGTTGATGTTTGATTGTTGTACATGTTATATATCGACATGAGATTTGTTTATATAAATAACAACTATCTCCTTAAATTCAAATAAAATAGATGTAAGAAATTATAGGCAACCATATGCATGTAAATAAAAAAAAAGTATTTTCATTTGTTCTGTTGATTGATAGTGGTACATATACATGTATGAGGACTGGGTGAAATCACTTATATATAGTTCTGATCAACAGTTTCATATCTCACAAACATGCCATACTACATGGTTGGATCAGAAGTCCTGAAAAGACATGAATTTTATTATCAGATCCATATAAAAATCTGAATATACATGTATGTGGTATAATTGCCAATGAGACAACTTTCAACAGAGGTTTAAATAATAAAGTAACTATAGGCAGCCATACAGCCTTAAAAATGAGAAAAAGACATTTTAAGTATGCAACAATTAAATTAAGAAAAGTAATGGCCTGATTTACAACTTAAAAACAACAGGTTTGGAACCCCCAAAAAAAAATATGATCTAATGAAGATAAAAGAAGATGAAGCCTTTTAACTTATAAAGGGGATCTGGACAGGACTCATTACATTCGAACAACTTTTCTAAATGATGGATACATATAAAATTAAAATATGTAATATGATTGCCAATGAGACAATCCACAGAGGTTCAAATGACAAAGCAATAAAAGGCAACCATACAGCCTTCAAAATGAGGAAAACTGTCCTGACATGAAAAGTATGCATCAAAACAATTGAGAAGAGTTAAGGCCTGATTCACTATTCCACTAATACACTAATAAACAGGTTGGGAACTCCCCTCAAATAAAAAATAAGGGGGATGTAGCCTTTTAACTTATAATTAGGGGATTCATTACCATAGAAAAAACTTTTCTAAAAGATGATTCCACTTATTTTCAATAAATAATAAATATTGAATAGATATAAGAAGATGTGGTATGAGTGCCAATGAGACAACTCTCCATCCAAGTCAAAATTTATAAATGTAAACCATTATAGGTCAAAGTACGGTCTTCAACACGGAGCCTAGGCTCACACCGAACAGTAAGCTATAAAGGGCCCCAAAATTACTAGTGTAATACCATTCAAACGGAAAACCAATGGTTTAATCTATATAAAAGCGAAACGAGAAACACTTATGAACCACATCAACAAACGACAACTACTGAACATCAGATTCCTGACTTAGGATAGGTGCAAACAAATGCAGCGGGTTTAAACGTTTTAATGGTACCAAACCTTCACCCTTTTTCTGAAACAATAGTGTAACATCACAACATAGAAAAACACACTATAAAATATCAACTGAAATAGCTTAACTCAATCAAAGGACATATTAACACCATTGAACATACACTGAACAAATAAATTTGACCTATGATACAATGTAAATTCAAAATAAATAAACTAAGGAAGAATAATAAAAGTAACATGTTATATCGGTATGAAATGTTAAACAATTTAAGAAAAACAATATGCTCGAACAAAAATATCAGCCATTTGCAATAACTTTAAACACAGGTAAATAAAATAATTTTGTTGTTAGGTATACGTATACAGTTACAATAGAGAAAGGAAATATTTTAACAAAATAAATAATTTTGATGTTCATAGTACGAAGTGGAAATTTATATTAGTACCAAACACTTATCAAAGCTGGTATATAGACCAGATATAAC
Organism: Mytilus coruscus; assembly: GCA_017311375.1. Lineage (NCBI taxonomy): Eukaryota > Metazoa > Mollusca > Bivalvia > Mytilida > Mytilidae > Mytilus > Mytilus coruscus. The sequence continues at coordinate 62,603,337 of CM029607.1, read as the reverse complement.
CCTGAATAACATTAAATAACAAAAAAGCATTACAATTAGTATCAACAGGTCAAATAAACAAGAAAGTACGATTTGAGAGTACTGCAGTTACTGACAGCTAGTTAAAAGCCAAAACAATTAATAATAAAAATCATGCATCAGAGACTAAAATCAACTAAAACACATCCCAGGGATTTAGTATTTTAACGTCATGGACAGTCAAAGAAGACATGACTAGTGCAATGCCAAAATAAATGTATCGACAGACAGTAGGATAGTTAGGAGTTTAACCTCTTTATAGATCAAAATAAATGTGGGTGTGTCTTTAAACATCCTGTTTGAAAAGAATACAAATTTAGTTATGTTTTAATTTGCTGATGACAAAATCGATATTAGTGCCAATGTAAACTATTTTCAAAGATCTAATTACAACATTGGTAAGATAACCTGAACTAATAAGTTTATTTAAAGGTTCGATGAGTTTACACGGATCATATAGTGATTTCGCGCTTTAAGTACAATATTACCATAAAATTTAGGATGTGAAATACCGTTTTAATCAGTTTTCTACAGGTACAGCCAAATTTGCTAATCAAATCTTTGTATCTATGAAAGAACTTAGTAAAAGTTTTACGTAATTTATGGTAACGAAATCCCTGACTTAATAATTTACTAGTGATGCATTGATTACGTTCGTTAAAATCTATGACATCACTACACACACGGGCATAACGAACGAAGTCTATCTCAGGCATCTGGGAACAGACTCAACATTAATTCTATACATATTTAATATATTCCAAAATGTGGACAAACCTACATCAAATATTCTACTTGAATGACTTTAGTGGATGAGATAAAGTTACAAAGTCGCAGTGGTTATATACTCCAATGGCAGTCTTTCCTGCTAAAATGTCATGTGTAGAATGTGATATACCATTTTGGGTCTATATACTGTCCTTTATATTTATTAGGTCATTTTGACACAGCAAAATATATAGAAAATGTTAACTATGATCTGAAATTGAGTTCTTTTCACAAAATAAACCCACTAAAACTAAACTTTGAATGCAAAAGACCCTAAATGGCTAACAGATATTGCCATAAAGAACAGTCCATGATGATTCTTGTTATTAAAGAGTTCATGAAATGTACACCGATTCTGTCAGTTGAATGGACTAGAATGAGATTAGTTATATAAACATAAAGGTTTTTCAACAGTTGTGGTGTAAATTAAATCAGTTTTATTTTATGGTTGACATATTTAAGTATATATGTAGATCATTGGCTTTTCAACACATTGATATTTTACAATATCTATTATCTATTTATTGTTATATTGTTGGTATTTTCACCTTCCTAAAACAGTTTTAACGCAACATGAACGCAAGCTTGATAGATCTTGATAGGGTGTCCTCACATATTTTGACGTTGCTGAAAATTTCGGTTGACATATGTATCCTCTTCTCATCGTTTTCATGCTATTAAGAATGCATACTGTCGTCATAATTTCCATTGAAAAGGCATGCATGGTACAAATTCATATGACGACGAAAACATATGATCTGACCATATACATGTACATGTATGTATAGGTTATCAGCTTTTCTACACATATTAGCCAGTAAGCCGCAATGAACCTATTATGGCGAGTGAGCGCAGCTAATGAGCTAAAATGAATCAAATTGTGTCCTCAGTGGGGATATTTTAAGGGATCTATATGAAGAAAACCTGATCATCTGTTTATCGTTTTATTACTGGCTTTTCACCTCCCTAACTTGGCCTAAGACAGACGAAAGCAAGCTTGATAACTACTCCTCACACACATGTATAGATTATCGGCTTTTCTACACGAGTCATGAATATCGTAAAATGTTAGCCAGTGAGCACGCCCGCAATGAACCTTTTAGCGAGTGAGCCCAGCTAATGAGCTGAAATGAATCAAATTGTGTACTCAGTCACAGTTGGTGATATTTTAAGGTATCTATATACACAAAGAAAACCTGCTTATATAAATCTCAGTGGCGGATCCACAACTTTTCATAAAAGGGGTGGCCGCTGACTGACCTATGGGTTGCCCACTCCCGTCATGCTTCCCCAGTTTCGGATCCGGGAGGGTTCCGGGGTTGGAACCCCTTTTGGACGATCAATGCATTTGAATGGGGACACATAGACTGTCATAGTTGGAACACACACCCCACCCACCCTTTGACTTTGTCCTGAGACTGAGTTGGGAACCCCTTTTATAAAATGGCTGGATCCACCCTGCTTCCCTATAAAATCAACCAAATTTTCCCCACCCCTGGATCCGTCTATGTAACTGTTTATCGTTTTGCGTAACCTCCCTTACTTGGCCCTAGACTGTTGCTTAGACTAGAGACTTCATATGTGTACAAACCTGACGTCAAACTCGTGTACTATAGAAGAAGAGACAAATAATTTCACATTAAATCCTGTAACATTACATCTAAAGATAATTATAATCCAAAGTAAATTATATCAGGACTAAATTCCCGCGCAAATGTCATCACTGGGATAGACCAAAACGATCAATTTTAGGTTTATGTATCATTCACATTCCGATCAATTTACTCAGTTAAATAAATATATGTGTTAACTATTTTTATATTGGTTTTGAAATTAGTTAATCTATCAGAAAAAGAATTTATTTCTCGCAGACAGCCCTCAATACTATACACCAATTCGACACTGAAGCTAAAAACCCTAAAACATAATAGTATATGGAATCGTCCAAACGGATTAACTTATATCTATATAGGTGAATGTAGATTCAGAATTGTGTACACAGAAATTGTAAGGTGAAAACAATAACACAACTGTATAAAATCATTGTTTATTAAATTTGCTTGCATAAGAACCATGAAGTTAAAATTTATAACGATTACGTTTATCCTGTCAACCCCTTTTCTTCATTGCATCAAGGCTTCCGTTGCTTTACATCGAGCAGCAATTCAACCAATCGGGGAATGTTAAGTTGGGACATACTTCTATTTTTGGAAGCGTGATCTTTACATCGAGGCTTGCGTTGCTTTACACCGAGGCCACAGTAGTTCGACCAATCGGGGAATGTTTATTTGGGGCATGTGACCTATTGAACTGCAGGTTTTATAATATTTTAATCGAAATTGTAGAAAAATGAAATGTTGTTAGTACATACAAAACAGAAAATGATGAATACTTTTAGTAAAAGATAATTTGGGTCCTGGTTCTGTGTATTCACATCATTTGTACAACTCTCCTTACTGATGCCATTTTTGGAATTTCTGTGACCTAAATGGTTCGCGAAAATTAATATTTTATTATATAGTATAGTAACAATCTTTAAATGCGTACCGTTATCAATATTATCTTGTGATCATTTAATACAGTTCATGGTCACTGCAAGATCAAACATGAAGAGAAATACTGTTTTGCTATCAAACATTAAAATTCGTACGGAACAAAACAAATAATGTATTCCTTTTTGTTCAGTTTGTAGCACACGAGAAGTGCCAAGCACAAGTTTCAGAGATATGGTTCAAAGGTCTACAGGCAATGAGGTATCTGAATAGATTCCAGTATTTATTGCTGTCCATTCCGATTGGTATGGTTATACTGCCTATTTTATCAGTCGTGTATATAGTTGCGCCTTGGAGTAAAGTAAGTATTATTGAACATGTGAATATTTAGTTAGCTTGTGATGCTGGGTCGCTGATTCTGTGCTTTTTATATAATATCTCTCCTTTTTCATGAATTTATTTTTTGTGAAAGGCATCATTTTATTTTTAGAATTTTCAAGAGAGAAAAAACTCACAAGGGGGGCATATTTATTTTTAGTTGGTAGGATAGCTGTCATTGGTGAATTTTATGTGTTTCTGTACTTTTAATCTTTTACCAGCGTAAACTCACTGTACAATCACAGTGGTGTTTGCCAAGGTCGGTCTGCTATAAGCATTATGTTTTAATTTTAAATTGCTTCGTTTCTTTTATAATTAACCACTTTTCAAAATTTCCGAAACCTGAATTTGACTTTATAACTGGGAAAAAGCTATTCCGCTTTTGTGATGGATTACCTGTTAGCGGCAATGAAATAAAATAGTTTAAATGAGCAAGTCGATCAGTACCAAACCAAGTTTGTGCTCATAATATGAAGAAAATAGTATAATACTCAAATTACCTTTTTTATATTTTAGGTGACAGTTCTGCTAAATACTCCATCAACAAGATTCTTAAGTTATACATGTTCATATTTGTCTTTTCTCTTCCTTATCGTGGTCGCCAAATTGCATTACAGCGACATGTGGATATCATTGGCATGTGATGACACACCCACCTCTGCCTATATCTTTATAGTGTTGATATTTGTTTGGATTCTAGGTGAGATTAATACAATTTGAGGTATAGCAAATTACCCTCTATTTGTTTCAATCAGAGAATAAACATCGGAAATTGTTGAAACGCACAAGCATTTGATTGCATTTGATTGCAAGTCTGAATATTATAACGATACTTATGTTTTGGCATTGTAAAATGTCACGTTTTTCTCTGACTGTTAATGACGTCTAAACTAAATCCATTGGATGTAGGATGTGTACTGATTGGTATTTTAGTCTTAGATACATGAATATTTTTTATTAAATGTTATAAGTTTTGCACTAGCTTTCAGAAACTGTGAGTACTGTCAGATCTGTACTTTGTGTCTATTGTGTTTTGTATCGATCTGATGAGTTAAGCCCTTTTCAACTGATTTTTGTAGTTAGTTCTTATGTTGTACTGTTACACCACTGTCCCAGGTTAGGGGGAGGGTTTTACGCCGCCAGCAAACATCTTTAACCCCGCCATATTTTGTATATGTTCGTCCCAAATCAAGAGCCTGTAATGTAGTGGTTGTCGTATGTTGCCGTTTATCATATTTGATTTTCGTTTATTGTTTTTACATACATCAGGCCATTCGTTTTTTCGTTTGAATTGTCTTACATATGTCATTTCGGGGCCTTTTATAGCTTAATATACGGTATGGGTTTTGCTCATTGTTGAAGGCCGTAAGGTCGCCCATAGTTGTTAAATTCTACGTCATTTGGTCTCTGGTGGAGAAATGTTTCATGGTAATCATACCACATCTAACTTTTATGCTCAAAAATTTTTCAGAGCTACACAAAATATCAGTAATTAATATGAACCATGTTGTATCTTGAAGAATACAAAGCTTTACTCCCGATATAATTGTAGTTTTGGTTACAAATGTCTTTTATTCATATTTCTAAATATTCAATATTTGTCAAATTAAATCAAGATTGCAATTTTAACCACTTTTTATATTGGTTACTGCGTGGGTTTTTCGAATTGTTGTCAAACATAACAAATACATGTTAAAAACATTTTAATTTGCAATTTCTTTCTTACAAACAACGAAAAAAATGGTTGTTTTTTTTTGTTTGTTACGAACTTGTAAATGCATGGAATTTTTGCAAATTCTTTTTTCTTTCCCTTTACTTGTATATATACTGAAAGGATAATTAAAGAACGAGCTTAAATTCTATAACTACCACTTTAGAAAAGCTTCTTCGGGCGCGTTCGAAAAGTGAATATTAGTAACTTGTTGAACCATTTAGTCTTCAATGTTTTGAAGAAATATTTAAAATATAATTGTAGGTTGGATCTGGGAAGAAATGAAACAAGTATGGTCTTCTGGAATAGAAGATTATGCTGGATCAGTTTGGAATATCATGGATTCGTTGATGCTTATGTTCCTTCTTGCATCCTTCACCTTAGACATAGTTGTACCAATTAAAGTTGCAGACGCGTTCACTACAAACCCACTTCCTCTGAATGTAACAGGAGAGCAAGTTAACCTGTCTACTCTCCTCCATTGCTACGTAACGTCTGACGTTGATGAAGTTGATGTGTGTCCATCTGTCTCGTACTCCGTAGGAGGTATGAATTCAGGGATGTAAATTAATATTTCAGAAGCCTACGGCCCTATACATTTGAGCTTGGATACTAACATCTTCTATATGTCTCAATAAAACTGTTGGCTACTAAAAATAAAAGACTGCATAGGCTACTGCATAGAAATGTCTATGGTCTTTCCCTGTTAATTATATGACAATGTAAATGATAAGGTAATAGTTTTTTTTTTAAGTATTATTTTTATTGAAATTTTACAAAATAAATCGAGTATCATTATATTGTATACAAAATATGTATATGAATATTATAGGGTTATTGCATGAATATTGGTGAATATTGTCCTGAGTAGATTTTTATATTGAACGAACTTGCAAGTGCAAAATATATTCTACGGGGGATAATAATTACCAATATTCATGCAATAACCTTTTAATTGTACACCAACGCATGAAAAACTGTTTAAATAGATATAAGAAGATGAGTGCCAATGAGACAACTCTCCATCAAAGTCAAAATTTATAAAAGTAAACCATGATAGGTCAAAGTACGGTCTTCAACACATAGCCTAAGCTCAAATCGAACAGCAAGCTATAAAGGGCCCCAAAAATTACTAGTGTAAAACCATTCAAACGGGAAAACCAACGGTCTAATCTATATAAAAAACGAGAAACGAGAAACACTTATGAACCACATCAACAAACGACAACTACTGAACATATTTTGTCCCTGATGACGTCGATAATTTGAAGTTATATTTACACTATTGCAATATGACAGAATCAACTGTTTGGGTGCATATGTGAATGTTTACAGGACCCTAGTTATTATTTTCTGTGTTGAACATGTATTTTCAATAAAAATGTCGGTATAACTTCAGCTTATTTTCCTTCATTGAACGTGTTATTGTTCATATATATCTACCGAAACATATATTGAAAACAGTTTGTTTGTGCGATCCCTTTATTCATTTTATTTCGACGAGAAGAAATTAAATTTATCGGGTAGGCACATTTATTTATTTCTTCTTCGATTGTACAAATGTAAGATTGTGTTGGTTTAAGAAATGTAATTGAAACAATATGTAACACATAAAGTCATAAAAAAGTGTCTTTGCCTCAAACACCTGTGTGTATCCTAACCTAAATAAAACTTCAAAAAGAGACCAACGAGTCATTAAAGGGTTTGATATGATTGCTTAATACATGTAGTTTACTGCTTAACGCCGATCAACTAGTTGAATAGTGCATGTATGAACGATATGAGTTAGTAGCGTATTATAATTATAAAAGAATTTATAATTAAGATGATGTGGTATGATTGTCAATATGCAAACTATCCACCAGAGACAAAATGCACTAATACAACTCAAAGGAGAATCGAGATTAATGAAAAACAATAAAACATGTTCACCATTTTATAACCATGTACACAACCACTTGAATGTACTAAATATTTACAGTTTCTTGGGAACCATCATGGATACCTGATCCCGAGCTGATCTCTGATATATTGTTCTCTTTTGGAATAATCCTGAGCATATCCAGAATTTCCTTTATTATGCCTGCCAATGAAACATTCGGAACCATTTTAGTATCATTTTACCGAACATTCACAGACTTAATGAAATTATGTGGCATGTTTTTGCTGATACTTTTGGCGTTTTCTTGTGGATTAGCCGCGTTATATGCTGCTCATCGCTGTCAGACTACCACATTTAAAGGGTAAGATAGAATTGAAGATTATATCACATCCCAGTCGCATATCAAATTTATATTTTCAGTCATTCACCTGTTACTAGTAGTATATTCGTCCCCAAAAGACATTTGTCTTTGACTTGGACTGATATCTTTAAGTGTTCTTAGGAAATACAGGTTTTGTCCTTCTCCTCTTTATCGTTTACTTCTTTTGGACTTTCATCGAAATAGTGTGTGTCCTCTTCTTCATCATCATCTATAAATACTAACTGACCACCAGATAGACAAGTCGTATCTTCGTCATTCAAATCGATTATATCTAAACAGCATTCGTCAAAATCAAATTTTGATGATACCGAGTCTGCTCTGTCTGAAAAAATGAAACAGAGAACTTACCTTCCATAATCCAGATTCGAGTTAATATATAAATGATATATGGAATATATGTCATTGAAAAACATTTGTTTTTCAAATTAGTAAAAGTTCTTGTAGTATATATTTCTGATGAATAAAAGCGAAAAACGAAATTCCATTGAAATGATTGTTCTTGAATAATAGAACACACTTTGGTCAATGCTTACCCAATTTCTTCTTGCTTTTCAAACTAGATTCTGTTTCCAAAATTTCCTTTCCCTAAAATGGAGAAGACAGCGTTGTTTCTTGTAAATTAGTAAATTTGTAACAATACTAAAGTTTGAAAATTGTTCAATATTATATATATATAAAAAAACAGCTGATAAGAACATGACCTTCTATTAGTTTCCTAAACATTTTTTGCTTGGTCTAGCTAAACATATGCTTTTAAGTTTTACAGGTCACCCGGAATAATAATTGTGGTACATTGTACGTTTACATCACAAGAATAAGCTGGTCGTAATGTCATATTTCCTAGGTTTGTTCACGTTATCTAAGCATTTGTTACCATTACCATCTTGGTGCTTCGACAATTTGAGAAGATTTGAATACGAAGCAGAATAAGAATACTCTTTCTGAGAATCTGATAAAACTTTTGAAGAGCGTTTGTATTGGTTTTATTTGATTTTTTCTTCTTGTTAAATTTTTTGCCTGTTCCGTGCATTTGTCTTGGTGCTTTGGATTAGTCTTGATCATGTATAATTCTTCTCTTGCATTCAATTTTCTGATTTTCAACAAACTATACAATGGAAAATTGTCGCGTCGTTTTTTTTTTCCTGCTAATTTAGAGATGAAGATAATAAAATATCCCTGGCGTTATTTGACTTTGAAGGGATATTCGAATCAGGGACTAGATAACGCGAAAAAAACCTGGCGAACAAGTTTTCGATCTAGAAATTGGGAAATTATACTCCGCGAAAATAAACCTTTTTACTCATGTTACAGCACCAGATAGTTCGGCCTCGGCCTCTTCTTTTTGTTATTTTTGAAAATTATTCGAACCATATACTGTTAACAGTTAAAGACATCTATCATAAAATTTCGATTAGCTACAAGTTAACATCCTTAATTATGAAATAATCTCACGGTGACATATAAATGTTAACTTTTACGTCATTCTGTCTCTGGTGGAAAGATGTCCGTCATTGGCAATCATACCACATCTTCTTATTTAATTGTCAAGAGCTTAAAGGTATTCTTTTCATTATAACTTCATTTATTTTTAGAATGTTTATAATCTATGTTTAACACAACTGTAAGCGATCGTAATCAAAAATAATAGTCTAGATAGATCACTATCAACTTGTATTGCCCAAGGCCGGTTTTGTCTCTGTATCAATCTGTAAATATTTATTTTTAGATACAACCCCAATCGGTTGTATCTAATTTACACAAAAATATTATGCTTAATGAAAACTAATAGATTTCGATGAATTAGGAGAGGAGTGTCTTTCAACAATTTGAACTTATTTTAAGGTCAAGCAGGATATCGCATTACATTTAATTACATCTTGGTGTAAATACGACTGTCGCAGGAATAACTTAATATATAGACATTCTCAATATTCTGATAAATTTCTATTAAGTCATATATTTAAAAATGATATAAATCGGTGTTACATATCAACAAACGGGAGAGGAATTTGTGATTATCCACTTATTATCTAATTGTAAGAGACGAAACGGAATTTTATAGATATCAATTTTCTGATTAACACATTGTTTATACTAAATCAAGACTAGAACTAGATATGAGTTTTACAATGGCTTTGAACTCGTATTTATATTCAATCATATTTTTTTTTCCTTGAAAAACAAAAATGTCCTTTACAGTTGAAAGTCATGCCTCAGTATTTTAGGTTGTAGCCGTTTTCTATAAAACTGTTTACGGTCTAACACTGTATAACAATTTGTCAAAAACTCATAGTATTTCTGTTTTCCCCATTTGAAATATGAACTTTCTTTTATATTTCAAAACATTCACAGTCACAGACTAATGAATACAAAATAGGGTTTAATGGATACTGTTGAATTAAGGAATGTTCATACCTTTTTCGTTAACAACTTTACATGTATAGCTCGCAGTACTCTGTTGATGAACATGGTCTTTTGACGCTTTTCCTGTTCTGAAAAATACGCAGCAATCTAGATACATTTTCATTAACTTTATATCCAGCATTTTTATTATTTTCTATTTAATATTAATTTAGCTTAATCAATTGAAATGTTAGAAATTAAAGATAATGTAAAGACGAACTAAATAGAATATTTGTGTCTAATTTGTTGTTTTACCACTATCCAAGGGAGACGGTTGAAAGTATACAAACAAACCTGGAATAGAAAATTGCTTCCATGCTCTTCTGTCTTTCTGTTGAAATCGGTAAAATGTATTCAGAGCTTTTTAATGAAGTGTTGACATTCCAACACTATATTTTCATGTAAATAATGGTTAGTTGATCGTGGTTTCTTAACACGCAGTGACAAATATTTCATACATATTCATACATGTGATAGGTAGGCTCGGCAAAGTGACGCCTGTGATTAAAGGTTTGATTTCGATTGATTGATTGATTGATTGTTAATATTTAACGCAACTTTCAGTTCTGTTGGCTATATCGCGGCGTCCAGTGTTTTTACACAATAAGCCGAAGTAACCTGAGAAAACCACCGACTTTTGGTAGAAAAACTGGATAATGAGTTAAAATTGGTGTCGAACGCACCTGCTACGAGCAGACTAGAGATCCGGTTGGATTTTGAACTAACACTGGAAAATGAGGACAGGTTGGATAGGGGTGGTAACTTGGCATTTCAACAGATCACACAAAGTTGTTGCAAGAGCTTGCCAGGGGGAATGAGAGCGTGGCGCTGTCCTTACTGGGGACACTAGATTTAACATTCCCATTCCAATTGGACGTGGATGCATATTAATCCAATATGCATTTTAAATCAACCGGACCATAACATTGGTTCTGCTGCCGTATGAGAGAAGTCAAGGTGACCATTAATCTATACCAAGTCGACCCTTGGGATCTGTTAATCAATTTCTTGCAAACTCAAATACCATTATGGTAAAAAATAGTTTTGCTTACCTGATTCCGAAAGGGTAGTCATGCTTTTTTAAATTACTTTTGAAATATCCTACAAACAATAACTTAATGTTTTTCTATTAATGTAAAATGTTGCGCCGACCGATTTATAGGAAATAGTTTTCCTGGGAGATATTAACAATAAGCTTACTATCTAAAACACAACTACTACTTATACCATGTAATCCGTTTTAAGTGGTATGTCCGCGTTGACATGGCCTTCAACACACATTGCGTTATTTAACTAAATAATATCATCGATTTTGATCTTTCTTAAAATTTAAAGAAATTAAAATCGTAATAAAATAAGTCAGGTCTCATATTATTTTTTTAATGCATCAACAGGTCATATATAAAATAAGGAGATGTGGTATGATTGCAATTGAGACAACTATTCAAATAAACTCATCATAGATACCAGGATTAAAATTTGGTTCGCCAGACTCGCGTTTCGTCTACAAAAGACTCATCAGTGACGCTCGAATAAAAAGTTAAAAAAAAAGGCGAAATAAATTACGAAATTGAAAAGAATTGAGGTTCCAACATTCCGAAAGGTTTTGTCAAAAAAAGCTAAGGTACAGAAAATCCTTTGTATTCCAAATGACATCTTCTTTATTTATTTGACAATAAATTAATTATGTACAATGATATAGTTTCAGGGCGACTTTATTTATGTTGGTATGGTCTCTGTTTGGATTTGGACCAGGAGAAGCACCAGAGCTAAACAAGGATGCACCAATGAGTTCTCTGACGAACAACCCTGCGAGGAACGTGTACACAGAGAACCTCGGATACTTGCTGTACGGAACATATGTCTTCGCTGCTCTCATTGTGCTAATGAACCTGTTGATTGCTGTAATGTCAGTTACGTTTGAAGAAGTACAGGTGAGTGCATTTATCTGAGGGTCTGGATGGGGTCCTTCATTTCTGTATTCTTTATTTTTTTGGCAATTTTTCTCTTTATTCTTTATTTTTTTAGTCCATTATTCTCTATTCTGTATATTTTAGCACTCCATTCTTCTCTATTCTGTATATTTTAGCACTCCATTCTTCTCTATTCTTTATTTTGTTTACTTATTTTTCTCTATTCTTTATTCTGCACTTTGTTCCCGTTATTCTAAATTCTATAAACCCCATCCAGACCATTATATGTTGAAATACATTAGATAGTTTTCTTTTTCATTAAATGTCATGAACAAAAACTTTATTTAAAATAAATGAAAATCTTTAGTTAATTTTTATCTTGTTTTAGTTTGTAGAAAAATATTTTTTAAAGGTACAATTGAATTTTGAAACATAAATTTCTTGCTTAAATTATGCTACATTGTAATAAATACTCTTTGTACATTTCAAACCCTTCCTCATCATTCGGCATAATGACTTAATGATTTTATGCTCATTTTACAGGATAAAAGAGATGTGGAATGGAAATTTATGAGAACAGAGCTCTGGCTTTCATTTATAGAACCCGGATGTCCAGTGGCTCCACCTTTCAATATAATCCCAACACCAAAAACCATTATGAAAATTGTTAGTTGTTTGAAGAACTGTATTTGCAGATCCGGATGTAAATCTGAGCTTAAAAGAACCAGTATGTTCAAAAAGGTTATATATCACCAATCATTACACGTACATATATATATCCTCCACTTCACACACTTCCTGAAGTTACAATGGCTCTTTTCACAAAAAATCCTACGACTAAAATTGATCGTTTTTTACGGAAATTTTCATGACTAACGACTACTTTATCGTACGATTTTTGTTCCTCATTGTAAATAGAAAATAAACTTTTCAAGGTCGATCATCTTGTTCACATGCTTTATTGAACTTTTGTATGGGTGCCGTCCTCTAGTTGACATACTTTTATGAAATAATATATTATGGCCATGATATTGATCAGAGTCCGTCATTAAGTTCACATACTTTATTGAGGATAAATGACAAGGCTATACATCCTCTAGTTCACCATAAGCATACTTTAATAAAATAACATGTCAAGGTAGAGGTAACATTAGATTAATGATGTTCTAAACTAATAAATCAATGAGGACTTCGAAGGCCGAGTTGTATAAGTAGTATATCTACCGTATCACTAACTTGAACCCCGCAAGTGTCAGGTGCGTTCAACACAAATCTTAATTCACTAGGATTGTCAGTTTTCCAGCCGAAGGTTGGTGGTTCATTCTGCGCATTCCGGCTTTCTCCTTTCGCAATGAAAAATGAAAAAGACCGCCACTGTCTATGCTAGTAGCAAACAGTGCTGAAAGTTGCGTTGAACAACAACAATCAATCAAGTAATGATCATACCTCAGGCCTTGCGGTCATAAAACTTTCGAGCACAATTATCGTACTCGGACTCAAAAATCAACCAATCAAAATACTGGATTTGGTGTTTCGAGCACAAATTTGTACTCCGAGTACCGAGTAAAGTTTTATGACCGAGGGCCCAGAGTCATACAAAGACCCTTCCTTTATTTCTCAATTTACATACTTTAATGATTTAAGATGTCAAGGTAGAGGTTAAATAGATTATTGATGTTCAAAACTCGTAAATCAAAGATTGTAGATCATGTATACTATACTGACGTACTGATGTTTTGCTCATATATACTAAATTTAAATTAGAAGCGCCTTCATCTGAATTACTCGTTTAAATAACGTATCATTTATACATCAATATTTTGTCTGTATGGTCTTAAACTTTCACATACATATATATTAATCATTGTAAACATTTTATATCGAGGTCTGTTTGCAAGTGTTTCTCGAATGAACTTTATTAGATAAGCTCGGAACCAAAATCTTTAGAACCAAAACAGGCAGCTGTTCATAAGAAAGGTTTAAGCTTAGTTTTCAATAACACCATTACCATCATCTGTTAAGCTCGAGACTGAAATCTTGGGAATCCTTATATATAAAACTCATTGAAGGTTGCTGGTATCCATTGATTGAACTGAGACTTTGATATCGCCTTTTCTTCAAATACAAAGGTGCTTTGAGCCGATCTTCAAAACTTGTGTTGAACAGATTAGTGAAATTATATGGCTTCATTATTTGTAGACAAATGTACTTATATTCTGTGTATCCCATACTTCTATGTTCACTTTTCCCTCTGTAGTGACGTTATAAAATATATCGATGTTTTAGTTTGCTAGATATAAAATAAACAACTGAATGGGTTATAGATGACCAACTGTTCCACATGTGTCCTCTTTTTTTTTTTTTTTTTTTTTTATTAAAACCAGTGCAAATAAATGTGTATAAATGTATACAAGTGACCGTATTTTGACCTAGCTGTAGATGTTTTTTATGTCGTTTGCTTGGCTGTTTTATTGACATATTCCCATATCTCTTTGAACTTATATTAATATTTAATCATTTTTCCTTTTATTCCAGAAAACAGATGATCCATGCAATGTTCGAAAGGTAAACATTTTTATTTGAATAACTCATAGAATCTGTTTATAGTTTTGCCGCTTTATTATTTCTAGAACGGGTTCGCACAAGATATTTTTTTTATGCCAAATGAAGATAAGTCGTATCTTTAATACAACAACAAAATGATTTATATAAAAAAGAAGATGTGGTATGATTGCCAATGAGACAACTGTCCATAAGAGACCAAAATGACACAGAAATTAACAACTATAGGTCACCGTACGGCCTTCAACAATGAGCAAAGCCCATACCGCATAGTCAGCTATAAAAGGCCCCGAAATGGCAATGTAAAACAATTCAAACGAGAAAACTAACGGCCTTATTTATGTACAAAAATGAACGAAAAACAAATATGTAACACATTAACAAACGACAACCACTGAATTACAGGCTCCTGACTTGGGACAGGCACATACATACATAATGTGGCGGGGTTAAACATGTTAGCGGGATCCCAACCTCCCTAACCTGGGACAGTGATATAACAGTACAACATAAGAACGAACTATAAAATCAGTTGAAAAGGCTTAACCCATCAGATGGACAAAAATACAAGTGGACGTGGCAGGGTACTTGTACATCCCAACAACAAAAAGACATTAGGAACAGATCTGAGAGTACTCGCAGTTATCTGACAGCTAGTTCAAAGCCACTAACAACTAATAAAAAAAAATCATTCATCTAAGACTAAATTATCAATCCGTACACATCCAACATCCAATGGATTTAGTGTAAAGACGTCATAAACAGTCAGAGAAAAACATGACCTTGTGCAATGCCAAGATACAGGTATCGACAGATTGTAGATCCATGAATGTGTATATGTATATAACATACTAGTAATATTTAGTTTGCTTTTAATTTACTGATAACAAAATCAATATTTATACCAATAAAAACAATATTCAATGATCTTATTACAGTGTTGAATTGGTAACCTTTTAGAATAAGTTTATTTAAAGGAGCGATAAGTTTATAAGGATCATTTCTAAATTTCCGGGCACGGTTAACAACATTTTCGTAAAAATGAGGATGTGCTATCCCGTTTGAAATAAGTTTTCTACAGGTACAACCAAACTTCGAAACCAAATCTTTATATCTATGGAAAAAATTTAGTAAAGGTTTTAAGTAATTTATGGTAACGATATCCCTGGTTTAATAATTTACCAGTAATACATAGGTTACGTTCGTTAAAATCAAAAACGTCACAACAGACACGGGCATGCCTGTTACATGTTTATTTCCAAAGTATTCAAAAAAGATAACAAAAGCAACCGTATCAAAAATGAAGAAAACATACAAAACAAATAGAATATATTAGACAAACATAACAAAAATCAAGAAATAGACAAGAAATATAATGACTTGATGATTCGTTTTGATACATTATATGACACTTCCTGGTTTTACCAATGCAAATGGTTCCATAATATTTTTCTGTATCACGAACTAGAATGATAGGAACAAATCCCTCTTGACAAAATCATAGTATCCACAGTTTCATTTGTGTACTTGGAATTCTTGTATCGTTATAATTAAATTTTCACTCTTCTGTCCGCTCCTACGATACGCCAATGTTACATTTCACCGTGTTTCCAT
Organism: Mytilus coruscus; assembly: GCA_017311375.1. NCBI lineage: Eukaryota > Metazoa > Mollusca > Bivalvia > Mytilida > Mytilidae > Mytilus > Mytilus coruscus. Next base: position 62,587,214 of record CM029607.1, on the reverse strand, counting down.
CATTATCAATATTACCTTCTTGTTTGAACCAAAACCGCATTTAGATAAACTTGATTGTGGTGCAATGAAATCCATGTAGTCTGATGTTTAATTGTTTGTTTTTGTTGATTAGGTAAAAAAGATATATAGTTTTGGTTCCTGCCTCCCTACCTACCCTGAATTTGTATAACCACCTTATATATTATATGAACATGTAAAGTTAAGCAACGATAATGTCCAAACATTTTTGGTAATCACCGAATTTGTCCCAATCATTTCCTTATATAGTCTATGTTAAATATTTAAAAGAAACCAATTACTTTACCTACCTACCCTAGTCCTTTCTGCCAGGAGGCAGGAAATAAGTAAATTTGTTTTGCCTTATTACAAACATAGTTAAACAGATACTGTCAAAATCTTTGCTGAGAAGCTACTTCATTAATTATAGGTTGTGATTTGTTCGTTGGTAAGGAGATATATACTGCACGCAGAGCGAGAAAAGGTCGAAGAAGACGATGGTATTTATTCGTAATAAGATTGTACTAAAACTCACCATGAATTGTACTCATTAACTGGGTGGTATTATAATTATTTCCACAAAATTGCGAGAGATGATTTGCCCTTTATATGTAATGAAATCAGACGGCTAGTCTTCTCTTTAAAAAAAGCTAAAATCTACATTAATTTGTGAAATCAGTTACACAGTTTCATTAATTGGAAAAAGGAATTGCTTTTCTGTATAATATCGTAATATTACTAATGGTTTCCGTAGATACCATTTTAAGTAGATGTCTGCTGCATTGACAAGATGCGTTGCGAAGGTCAATTCAGCTGACCAAGGACATCAGGCCATATAAACTTTTTGATAAAAAATTTCAATTTTGAACGAAACTTCGATTTTTAATTGAATGACATATCTGAGATTCAATCATTGAATTAACGCCTCGATTGGTCGATGTCTTATCCACTTGTACTCAACATATCATCTTATTTATTTGCCCCAAAAATCTTTTAACAATTTTCTGCAATTAACTTTTGAAACCCGTTCAATACGAACTTTAGTACTATAGGAACAGTTTTTCATATATCAATTCCACTAATCTATTTGGATTAACTGTATCGATGTTTTAGTTTGCTAGATATAAAATAAACAACTGAATGGGTTATAGATGATCAACTGTTCCACATGTGTCTTCTTTTTTTTTTTTATTAAAACCAGTGCAACGTAAATTGTTTTACATAAGATGCAACAGAAGCTAAACGATTTTCGAAACAGTAAATATATTTTGAATATACATTCCAAGAGAGAGAAAACTATTCCGACTAACTATCAGGATACTCAAGCTCTTTTAGTAGTATGTGAAAGGAAGTTTTGATTTGTCTCATTAAGACTTACTTCTTGAATCATTAAATATCCATCGACAATATAAAAATATGATTTGGTATGATTGCCAATGATTTGATTTTTTTTGGTGTTTTAACGCCACTTTTAAGCACCGCTTTTGGGCTATTTCGTGGCGGCCAGTTTGTGGAGGAAGCCGGAGTGCCCGGAGAAAACCACCGACCTTCGATAGGAAAACTGACAATCCTAGTCAATTAAGATTGGAGTCGAGTGCACCCGCACGAGCGGGGTTCGAACTCACAACCTCAGTGTTGACTGGCTAGTGATTACAGTAGTAACTACTTATACCACTCGGCCACCGAGGCCCCTGATTGCCAATGAGGACACTATTCATCAGAGTCCACAAAGTGACGTGAATGTAATCATTTTTTTGTTTAGGGAGCTACCATTTGATTTTTATGGGGGAGGGGGGGGGGGGGCTAGGATGAAAAATTTTGTCCTGCTTTTTTTTTAGTTGTAATCTCTGTCCTGCCTTTTTATTTTTTACTCTATTCGGTCCTGCCTTTTTTTTTTACTAAGTTTATCCTGAATTTTTTTACCAGATGGTCATTCTGCCTTTTTTTTTTACCAAGTTGCTCATCCTCCCTCCTAACCAACTCACTAACTACCTTTTTGTTGGTTTTGTTTTGTTTTGTTGGTTTTTTAATGTTTTGCCCATTGATATTTATTATTGTAGACGCAACTGAAGATAAATTAAGACGATTAATAGAGCTTGTTGCATCAAAAATTGAAGGCCGACTTGACGACATTGAAAACCGATTAAATACAGTTGATAATAGAATCAGTGATGTGTATAAAGGATCAAATGAAATCTTCTCCTTACAAAAAACTGATATGGGTCTTACAGAAAAGGTAGGTTATATCTGTAAAACAAAAGCGTTTTTCTCCCGAAAATTTTGTATTAAATAGTAATATTTTATCTTATATGAAAAGTATAACAAAAATACCAATCTCCTATGGAATTCAAAAGAGGAAGTCCATAAAAACAGACATAATCGAACGTTGGACTTTGTTGACCAACGAACCGGATGGAAAACTGTACAACTGTCCCATTACTGACTTGGTACAAGCATTTTGTGAAAACAATGATGGATTGAAAATGGTTTTACAGCTAGCTAATATTATCTTGCAATTACAAACTTCATCAGGACATAGATGATTAAAACGACTAAACTTACGAAAAAGGAAATTCAATGAGAAAACAGATAGAACGAACAGTGTGTACTTTGACATATACTACTGTATATCTTATAGCTAATCTGCAATCAATTCCATCTTCACGTCCAATATATCATGTACTGGTGTATAATTTTTGCACCTCATGTTTGCGGTATACCATCTTTTCCGCAAGTTTATTGTTTTCTGTTTGGTATTAAATTAATAATAAAGATCCATTTTGTTACATCTTGTAATCCGTTTATTTGGCAATCGCCAGTGGCAGTCATCAGGGTTTAAGAACATCCGTTGTTCGACCTGTTAGTCAAATGCGTTTTGTTAAAATATACTTTTTCACTTTTTTAGTCTTTTAGAAAATGTTGTTTGTGCTGTATTTAGACCCCTCTACCAAGAAATTTGTTTTGCATGCGCACGTATAAAATTGCGGTTTTTATCCAACGCAATCATAGGTTTGAACGTTGTTTTAATTTAGACTTATATATAATATATATATATTTCTCATATTCATAGCCGATTTATCCTTTTCCAGATCTGTTGATTATTTGTATTTTATCAACGTGTGGGTCGTTAAATCTCAGTTCTTCATTGGTCGAAATTCAGTTATGACGTAAAATGTTCTTGCTTTCTTCAGAATTTCTATTGTGACGTGACGAAAAAAGGCGACCATTAATGATGACGTTACACATGAAGAACACATCTTTTTGCGGATCATTGGAAAAGAAGGGTTAATTTTGTCTGCATATCGTCTAATAAACATTGGAGAAGCAGATTCTACCACAAAATCTGGTGTAATACGAATTTCTCCATTCTCGGCATTTAAATTTGAAAATTTTACTGTCTCGAGTGGAGAAATATCGTATCATATTCAATGCAGTGGTAGAATCTATATATATGTTACAGTAAATTTGTATAATTGGGGATTATGTATAATCCCTGAAATTTTTAGGGATTATGTATAATCACTGACATCTTTAGTGATTATATAAAATCACTAAAATTTTCAGGAATTATGCATAATCACTAGAAAAAGTGTCAGGGATTATACATAATAACTGGAATGATTAGACAATGTAACTTATTATATGAAATCATATTTAAACATCTTTATATACATAAATATTTAATATTAGAATGTTAAGAACAATACTCTAACACAAATCATTTATTTTCACAAACTACAATGTAAATTTGGATAACTTTTACTATTGCAGATTGACCGATCAAGCTTTTCCATGCTCTGCTTTTTGTAGGTTATTTTGTGTGTTTTTTGCAACAACATCTTTTGTCGAAAAAAACTTGTCCTTCACATAATGAATCTGATTTGATTGAATGTTGAAAAGAAAAAATAATCATTAGAAGGTGCCAAAAAAGTGAATAAAACTTTAAATTAATTTGTTTGGTGGGGTCCGAGCAAAAATCTGTTTCGTATCCATGCCATATCCTTTTCAGTCCGTTCATGAACAGTGGCCATTATATTTTAGGGTCTCTCTTGCTGCGATCAACATGCAGAATCTGTATCAATACATTACAGCCAATATTTGTCTCCACTAAAATTGTATTCAATCTGTCAATCATGCGTTCTGTTTGTTTTTCTGTAAGATTAGTTGCAGTTGTTTGCTTTATTTTAATTCCTTGTTCATTTGAACATAGAAAACATTAAACAAATATTCAATAACATTCATTGCCATTTTTTACAGCAGCATGATTACGTGCATTGTGCATTTACATTCAGAACATTAATGTGCATTTGACGCTGTTTTGTTCCAGAACAATATCATTCATTGCAAACGTGTAGTTATCACTATCACCAAAAACTCTGGTATTTTAATTTCAATTCTAAATACCTTTTTAACTTTAAAAGGGTAAGAAATGCAGATGATTTATTAGTCTATGTTTGATTTAATCTTTTCAAACAAAGGATATTTGTGTTATAGATAATCCAAGAAATAATATCAGGGAATTTGTAGGTAATTTTCAGTGATTATGTAAAATCACTGGTCATTTATACAGATTGTAAATAATCACTAATCATCCTAGTGATTATGCAAATATCATCAAAATCGTTTACCTCACTGATCACAGCTCACAACACACTTCGTGGACAAATCATAATAGAATTCCCAAATGAATTGACTGCTTTATTGGCTGCCATGAACGTGTCTGGAAAAGAACCTGTCTGGAAATTTTCGGCGAGTACTGACCAGGTGACAGTTCAGTTAACCTGAAACAAGGCTAAGGAACCAGAGGCATCCTCCAGTAAACCCAAGCCGGCCCTGAAAAAGAGTAAACCACCATCCACCAGGAGAAGGGACGCCAAGCGTTACGACCAGTGGGATCAGGCCAAAACCGCTGCTGTAACCTCCGCTGATGTGGTACCATCCACCGCCAGCGTAGACCAGAACCACCAAACAGAAGCCAGAACATCACTAGAGGAAATCAGAGAGATAACACCTACCAAATACCAAGGTGAACCTGAAGGGATCGTCATTAAGACGGACATTGTTATCAGTCCATTCAACCCTAGGAAGGCATGCCATCGCCAGTATTATCTCCACCCAACCAACCATAGAGGCAAGCGATGTCGGATTGACTTTGACGAGAAATTTGATCTAGATGATCCCGAGTTACTCCGCACACCACCACAAACGTCGCCATTAATAATGCCATCTCCAGAGGCAGTAAATACAGCTATGTCCATCTTAGAACGGCCAGAGTCCTCAACCAAGTCGATGCAAGATGAAAGCGAAACGCACAACAGACCAACCCGATCTGTAACGATAGGTAGATGAAAGTTCGCGATACCCTCTTAGATAGTCGGACTATAAAACCAAAGATCAATCAAGTGATTACACAAAGTCCCTGAAAAATCTACATTTTGTTAGTCGAGTAAAGCCTTTCCTCGTCGGCTTTATCTAGGGTTGTAACACAGGAATGATGTATAGTGGCAAGAAGAAGATACCTTAAGCTTGCAGATCAGCTGTTTTTTTTGTTTTTTTTTTGTCTGTCATAAAGGATTATTATTTTACTTACCATGTAGGTAATCCGAAGGAGAACGTCTGTCGTAAAGTTGTCACACACACAAATATATATATATATATATAACGTCTCTAGATATTAGTCAACGAAATTCTTAAGAGGGCGCTGGATCGTTATGAAAAACAAAACGGTACCGTACACAATAGAAAAATAATATATACACCTAAAAAAGTGTGCAAAACAATATATATAATATATATAATGTTTATATAAACAAATGGGAGATCAAGATATGACTGTTGTTCGAATTTACGCCTCTTTAAATGGTCTTTCATAAGGTTAGACCAAGAACGTAATGAATTTCTTTAAACGTTCGAGAATTTACTTTTGACGTCAGAGAATTATCTCCAGGCTGCATTTTCAAAGTAATAAAACTACAAATTCTTTTTGCACATGCAATGAAAAGTTTAACTAGTAATAATTGTTGGACGTTTTATAGGTTACACAATTCTCTTCACTTTTAGCCATAACGCATTTTAACAAAAGATAAATAGGTACCTAGAGAATAATAAATTTTCTTGTAGTTTGGAACTGTTTCCTTTTTAGTTGATTGACGATGTTTGATAGTCTTTGTTTTTATTTATTAATTTATTGACAAGTGGATTAGTCTCAGGGCGATTTACAGCTTGTGACCCATTCTAGCAGGTTATCAACACAATTTGCACTAGGTGTAGAGTATGCATTTTCCGTTGCCAAGAGAATGTAATTCGATAGTTGTCGTTGTTTGGCGTCTGCCTTATTTTCTTCTTCTTTATTGTTGTAGAATACATGACGTTTAAGGCTCAAACAGGAGTTTTTTAGAACTTGTCTAATGATGTGGGTGTTGTTGGTTAAATCTATCTTTTGGAAACTATATTTGTATATTTCTTAGTTTGGACTTTTGCACTAGGTACTCTTATGGCAACTTCTTTTAACCGATAAAATAAATCACCAATTTTTAGCGACCGAAGTCAAATACTCACGCCTGCAACATTCCATAGTAATTGAATTCTTGAAGATAAAGGAAAACCGTATAAGAGTCAAACAAACAAATACAATGAAAGTAATATATTGTATTAAGTTCTCACATAACTGAGTCTCATTGCTTAAATAATGTTATCTGTGGATAATACAGGTCATTAAAACTATTAATATAAGAGCCAAAACATTTATTTTATGTTCGGATGAACTTTGAAAAGAGGCATAAAACTAATGGAATAATTTCACTGATTCCCACTGTATTACGACCTGAAATGATTAAAAAGTATCATTCCTCTTGTCCGATTATGAAAATAGAGATTTATAACATATTGTATAAAACTCCTCGACAATTTGTTGTGCTTCTAATCATGCGTTTCCTTTTACCCTCCAAGATTTATTTCATTTTATTAGAAAGGAAGTTAAGTAACTCTTTTAACAAAGTTATTTTATGTACAAGTAAATGTTTTCCGTAATAGATATATCCCTTATCGAGAAATTCATTTTGTTTTTCCTCGTTGATTCTTTGGTGAATATATAACACTAATTGAACTTATGTGAGAACATGCCTATTGCGTTACATATCAATAGAACCCTTGAAGGAAATATGAACAGTTGTAGACGTTTCAGGCTTCTTTTTGTCAGTGATTTATGAGACAATTTCAGCAGATGACATATTACTTGTAATCAATATTAACAAAATTATTTTTCTAATCTATAACCTGTCAAACAATAGAGTTTGAACTTATTTTTAAAAATAAGCTTGAAATAAATAACATTGACCAGCAGACAAAATAACTAAGTATAAGTAACTATAATTAGTGATACACACGCTTTTAGATACGGTTTACTATCGTGATAGAGTTATCAAATTCTATAGTTCTAGTAAGTTCTCAATGCTTTTTCTAGTTATTGAAATGATGTGTAGCAGTTATCATAATGATGGCGGATTTTTTTAATTTTTCGGACGACTAGCGACAAACATTAAGTCAAATGGTTTTCAAATGCTCATTCGAAAAAAACCTTAATAGTTTCTGACTTTTCTTAAACAAAAAAGATAAGACCACAGCTTCTGCACGATGAAGCGAAAATGACAAATATCAACTTGTTTCATGTCAGAAGCCTGCAATTCAGTGGTTGTCATATGTGTTTTTCGTTTATTGTTTTGTCCATAAATCAGGCCGTTATTTTTTCCGTTGGAATTGTTTAAATAAACATTTGTCATTTCGAGGCCTTTTATAGCTAGCTATGCGATATGGGTTTTGCTCATTATTGAAGGCCGTATGGTGACCTATAGTTGCTAACTTTCTGTGTTATTTGGTCTCTGGTTGAGGATTGTCTTTTGGCAATCATATCTTTTTGTTTGTATATTAGCCTGTAGTTATTGCGGTTATATACTCCATACAAATTCGAATTCATTTTGCGAAGCAGATTTAATTGGTCATCTGTATGATGAAATGTAATATTTGTTTTACCTTATTTCTAGCCACTATAAATAAAAACTCTGTTTCTTATATTGGAATAATCTGTTCATGATACTTTTCAATTTGTTTGATTTACTCTTTTTCTGTTTTACTAGTTAATTGAAGCGCAGGAGAATTACAAAGAGTTAATGCATAAGAACTGGGAAGAGAATACAATGTTTTATGAACGAAAACTTGAAGAAATTAACGAGATGAAAGACGAAAAACTTCGATTGGTATCTTTAGGGAAAATGACAGAGGCAGAAAGAATAAATGATGAAATGTTAGCCAAGCTTATGACAGAATTTGTACCAAAAACTACTCTCAAATGATACAGGAAGGATGGTTAGTGTGATATATACCATTGTTGACTTTTTACGATTGTTGCAGCAATAAATGTTTGTGAAGTATCGAAATATAACTACAAAGATTGGTAATAATATGACATTTGTAGTTTCAAATAAGTTTAAGACATGTACAAGGAAGTCGTATATGAGTCAACTTGAAGATCGAGCACAATGCTGATACAATATTCATATTGTTGTTGTTTTTCAAATAAAGATAGATAAAAATCTCTAATCTGAAAACATCATTATATAGTGGCGTAACTTCATTCAACCAGAAAGAGGCCAATTGGCATTCTTTCATTGAGGTAACATAACATAAGATAGTTTGGTACATGTAGTTAGGTATGGACATCATTTGGTTATATATTTTCAAACGTTTCCATTTCATGAACTTTAACGGTTTACTTTTAGTTTTTCGATGCCCGTACAGTTTACAAGGGTCAAACTTTTGATTTCATTTATCATATTGCTTGTATCTATTACCTTAATACTAATCTTAATAAACGCATATATTTGATGAAGGCAAGCATACAGAGAATCATCGATCGAACGCAGAAAATAAACGTTTTGTTTAATTCATCACCCAAAAATGTTCTACCTTGTAGTCATTATTTTAGCATTTGGCATGATTTGTTTTATATATGTTGTTCAATTGTCCATTTTGAAAAATACAAGGTTGTGCCACCATAAGGTAAAGTTATTGGCTATAACCTCACTTATGAATTAAGAATAAGACACAGCAAACCCGTTGCCAAGAAGGTTTGAGGTTTCCAACCACTTAAAATAAATATATTATTTAAGACCATCAAAGTCGTCATAAACCAAAAAAAATACCACTAAGAGGAATCCTGTCTATAGAACTGCACAATAATCAGCACGGGTGAGTTTTTATTTTCCCTTGAGTTTTTCCTATAACTCTTAACATCTTTCAATTCAAATAAGCTCGATTTCTTCATTTTAAAAACGCTTTGTAATCATAATGCAAATCAGTATGCCAAACACATCGGGAAACTATCAAGATTTTCATCACATATTTATAATATTGATACCTTCCCTTTTGAAAGACAATTTGAAAAACAATAGTCTTAATCTTGAATAAACTTTCTTTATCATGTTACCGTCTTGCCTGTCCCAAAGAGAATCGTGTTATAGAAAATCATAGAATTGAAGTATAAGTTTATACAATGTATTTAATTCCGATGTGAACATATCACATGTTCTGTCATAGAAGTATATTTTCATACAACTTATGTATTGCGTTAATAGCTATGAACTTCTCTAGATATATAATTGTTTGCTTAATTGTAACGCGGATTGAATGTAAATAAGTTCTCATAGAAAGTTCAGTGTACATTAGCAACTTCCATTAATTTCTTTCAACGAATGTTTTCGGACTTCTTTTTTGCATATATTGTTCAGTGTACAAAAGCAACGTCTATCAATGGTTGTCATCCAATGTTTTCGGACTTCTTTTTAAAACATTTACTTTACCATATTTGAAAATGGGAGATTGTATCCTGCAGATGCTCTGGAAGGGTTAGCATATCCTGCTCAACATGTGACACATGTCGTCTAACACCGACTAAATATGTTGACAAGTTTTATCAAGTGATTAATTCTAAATGAGACATTATTATATTTGGAAGAGTGGTGAACATTTTGTGAGCTATGCTCAATATTTAGAATTTCTTTTAAATTTATTAACTTTTCAGAGAGATCCTGCTTAAAATATTCACATACAACGTTTAGTAGTTTTTTCTCTCTCCCTTTTTGTAATGATATATATTTATCAAAAACTTTTTTCCCTAAATTTCTTCCTCGTTTCAGATAAAGTTTCCTGAACTTGACCTACAATTCAGATTCAAACATGTTATTGTACAAAATTCTCTGCAAAGTTATTATATTTGAAATGTAAATATCTTTTATCGAGTTTCAACGTCTAATATAAACAATTAGATTCTTTGTAAAAGCTGAGCAAATACAACATGCACGTGATAAAAAGCTGCAACTTTCTCTGGTAAACAAAAATCTTTTAATTTAATTTTGTTGTTCTGTTAGGTTGATGTTTACATGTTTGGAAGCCTAGTAATTAGTACTTCGGTACTGGCATGAAAATATGGATTTTGTGTTATTAAATTTGCTGTTATAGGGAAATTATTTTGAATTAAGGCATATATATCCCTAATGAAAACCTCTGGTTCATTGTCCGGCTTTGCCTATACACTTGTTGCCCTTTTTGCTTCATAACTCTTCATCTTTTAAATAAGCCTTGGATTTTCAAATATTTTGGCCTCGAGCATCGAGATAAAAAAAAAAAAAATTAATGCTAAAAATCACCCAGGCTCTCAATTCGGTATAGAAACACAAGCTTATATCCCAATACAAAATTTGAGTAACATTTATGTAGCTAATGACAATAACGTTATACCTCCATAAGTCTGGAAATGTCAAGGCGGGTCACACAGACGCGTGTATGTTTGTATGAATTTGATTCCTGTTTCTGAAAAATATTTGTACTGCGTTATATCTAGATACAGGAAGCAATAATTTAGTATAAACTTTTAGTACAAATTAGCACAAACCAATATATGGCTACATATATAATTTCACTGGCGCCAACAAGAAAACTATAAATGGTAAAATAGTTAAGTATATCATCCATGTAGATAAATTAAGAACTCTTATATATGCAATGATTATTTAAGAAATATTTTTCCTTCACGAACGGACAATTTGTAGTACTTGAAAACTACATCAGAATTTATTATATACAATATAATATAATTACAATAAAATGTTACGACTGATCCTGTTTAGAAATTACAATGTTTCTGTATCAATATTTTAGAACTTTCCAGGAAAACAGATGATTAGATGATCATATGCAATTTTAATAAAATCCACGACCAAGTAAAAAAAAACCTTTCATTTATTTTCATTTTTTAAGCATTGCGTTATAAAAGTAATACATAAAAACAATTTTCAGGCTGCCATATGAATTGTTTATTGTGGATTAAGTTCTCATCATGGGCAACTCGGACGGATGGAGTTCACTTCTGTTTCTTGTGGACTCGGTTTCGTGTTGCTCAATCTTCAGTTGTCTGTGTAGTGTTTTAGGGCTTTGATCAATTGTCGTTTTTTTTTTCTTGATATTATGGTTGTTTTTCTTCAATTTATGTTTTTTGTTCACACTATGGTATCTTCTCCCACTTGTTTTTTTTAAAACATGAACAAACAAAAAAATATGAAATTTGCAAATGACTTCAAAATATACTTTTATCAATCCAAACCCTACTGTTCTGATCAAAAGAATCTCCTCCAATGTGACTCGATGCCAATGTAAATTAACGAACTAGGCTCTCGTTCGACATATGTACTTGCAAGCTTTACGAATAATAAGGTTTAATAAATCAATGCAACAAACAGTTCATAGCATTTCTTTGTCAGTAAACACTATGTATGTGATTATAATTATGTGTTAAAAGACAAGTTTTCAGTCACTACAGATGTTTAAATTCAATCAACGTTTGCGAGAGTTCTATCTTCATTGTCAATTTGAAAAGAATTTTGAGAGAAGTAAATCAGTATTATTAACGAAATCTTGAGGAACTTTATTACCTTCAAATGTTAAATTTTAAGTTTCTTTTAGAAACGGGAAGTATTTTTCAAGCTATATCCCATATCGAACGTAGCCAAATATTTTAATGATGCCCGAAAAAGATCCCACAATTAATCTTATATATGATCTGTAAGTATTCAAGCGGCAATAACATGCATGAACCAAACATTATCAAAATATCTGCAACTAGACCATTTTCATCTTCATGATTTTCCTAGTCCAATGGCAGAAGAATGAAACTCGTATGTGATCAGTGACTACCCATAGAAATAATATTATCGCTTACAGCTGGTAACAGCTTATATGGTCGCTTTCATGAAATGTTTGTTTAACGATCGCAATTGAACAGAATTAGCCGAAACGTATTACAGTGTTGTCTTGTTAACGTCCAATTGTTTATATTTGATAAAAGCAGTGGCCATATTAACACGTCACAATTTTAGACACCTAAAAAGAAGTAGATTTTAAAATTGTTTTCGACAAAAAGTACCTTTAAAAGTCCGCACTTGTCGCTTGAGACAATCAAGATGAAACGAATCAATAAATACATTATGTTTATTTTTGTATAATTCACTTCCTTTCATTTTAATCGAAGCACATACCAGTTATATTTTCTAAATAAGATCTATTATGCTCATGTCAGCTGCTGATTCACTTTACAATATCTGATTGTTCTATCTTCTGAAAATTTCCCATTCCGACAACAAGACAAAACAGATACCAATAGTGTAATTATTCAAGTTATTGAAAAATCCCACCAGAAAGTTTCCATGTGTTTAAAAAAAAGTTCACGTAAACAATTAAACTGAAAAGTAAGATTGAACTGATGAAATTCTATTTCTCTTCGTACAATGTGATGAAAATGTACCCATGGGGTTTGGAGTCCTTTGAGCAGACAAAAAAAAAAAAAAAAAAACTGAACACAATTTCAACGTGAATAAATTACTTTAATAAGAGTGCGTGCTTATGTATATTTTCTAGCTTATATTTAGAAGTATTGCTGAAATAGAAATGAGGAAAGAACTCCACTCACGCATGATGTGCAGCTTTGTAATTTGGTGCATGCAATAACGAGGAGGTGGGATAAAGCAACTCGTCGTAATAAACAAATGACAACTACTGACTAGATTCCTCATTACTTCGGACAGGCACATTACTATATTTATAGGTTAAATTAGTTTTGTGGATACTCAACCCAATTCAGTGAAATAATAAGTTACATGTAAAAAGGCACACTGAATATCAGTTCAGCAAAAGTCGTTCCTGAAGTCTAGAATGGTTTAGAATAATTTTAACCAAAGACTGCCAAGGTCTTCAGTTACACACAAATAAGAAAAGGACAACGTTAAAAGGTTTACACAATTATCCCTGACCAGTGTCCTGTCTTTGGACAGGAATAGCGAAACACTTATGTTTTCTATCCCAAGGCATACATGGCTTAAGATTTGTAATTTTGGTTTTCAACTTCGTATTGATTCGGATTTCCTAATGTAAGATTCGATAACCACTGGCACTGATGAATCTCGTGTAGACGAAAAACACGTCTGGCATATTAAATTATAATTATAACCATTAGATTTTCATGGTTTTATGAGTACTTAAAACATCCCTGTTATATTTTGATTATGGGGATAGCTAAGAAGAACAAAAAAAGACGTACAATGACAAACTTATGTCGGTCCCTGTAATTTCTAGATAAAGAAAAGCGAGGGTCAAGTTCAACTGAAAAAAAATAGATATATGCTTTCGCATGTGTTTATACCAAATCAGCAAAATCATCACTGTTGCACTTATATTCATCTTAATATTGTGTTTGCTAGATAAGGTTTTGTTGATTGTAAATCTGTGATAGTTTGTTAGATTTATTCCAAATTGTTTTGAACTGAAGAAATTTGCTGGAGATTTTAAGTAAACACTTGTATATTGAAAGTTGTCTGATGACTTCTAGATGTTTTTCGGTTTTCAGTCATTTTTGTTACTTTTTAATTAGTGAATACCCCACATCTGCTTTAATTCAGTTAAAAAGCTATACTTATATCAACTCTGATGTTTCCCCATAGCTTTCCGCAGTGAATTTTCTTTTTTTTTAGTACACAAGGGCCAAGGTGATAAATCCTATTAGTATTCTAAGTGTGAAACACAACTCTATAATAGTATCAATCAAGCTTTTTAGAATTTAATGAAGGATCTTGATATTTTCTAAATTTTAAATTTCATTAAGAAATCACAGATTCTTGGTTCTGATTGATTCGTCAAATGTAAAAGGAAACAACAAACGAATGACATTTAATGTGTGTATGATGTTAGTTGAATAAGCTGTGAAATCAGTTCATCGAGGACAATTTTAACAATCAGCAGCTTTTGAACAAAGAGCATGTTTTTCTATTATAGTTTTGTCCAATTAGCACCGTTTTTTTTTCTTTTTTTAATTGAAGCTTAAGTGTTTCTTTTATGTTTTCTGGTGAGAACACATTTGTGATTTATTTGTTGTTTAAGGAATTTTTGTTCTTTTGACAAATCCAAACTATTCTACATCATCCTGTAAACATACCACACTCGTTTTGCGCTTTAATACTTTTTATTTTAGTCATGCACATGTCAATGTTATTGTATGCTGATGTTACTGTAACATAATTATGTACATTTGTGTTGATATGATAGGACTTAAGTTTGTTTTTCTTTGTTTTTTTATCTTTTTATTGTTTCATTTTATTTTACATTGAAATTTCGTTCATCTTATCGTAGATTTTCTTTTAATGCAGGACGTTAAGCAACCAACAATCAACCAATCAATCTTTTAATGCATAAACGGGAACTCATTATGCGATTGTCATGATATTAACCTAATGGATAATTGTCAAGAATTGATGAAACTTATGAAAGTGTGTATTTGTTCAGCATCCAACATCTATTAATATGGATATAATTAAATAATGTTTGCCCCATTGGTATTTTGATCATTTATATTCCAATTATCACAAGAGTTCGAGTGTACAAATACGTGATTATTTGTTATAACACTTATAACAAGGTACGTCCGACGCCTTAATTTGGTCGATTAAGCCACACACTAAATAAAACACCGTATGACTTTACACGTCAACAATCCCTATACAAATGGACTTGTAACGTTTGTGAATCAGCGGCCAAATTTACACACCAATAACCGCTAGACAAATGTGTTAAATCCAGACAATTCTAAACACAAACATTTGTAATTTTATCTCTCATTTTCAACTTTCTTAGAACCCAAGATTCCATGCAATGTTTATCACGCTTGAACATATCATAAGGAAATCCACAATGGGCGTTTCGGTAACAAAGCTTATCAAGGTGTAAAACCAACAAAAACATTAAGCAAATCAATCACATTCAACTATTTGTAGATACTAGTATGTAAATCATAACAGAATTATTTATCTTTAATCAGTTTTTATTCATTCTATTTGATTGTTGTGCTATTTTATAATTATACTGTCAACGATCATTGTTTGATTGCCATATCTCTATTTCATCACAGAATCGTATTAAATAATGAGCTTTATCAAATTAATATTCCAAACATTGCTGTTATAATCTTGAGAATTGATCTACGCAACAATCAAAACACTTTAATTGTGTCGGAAATTACTTCATTTACCAATTTGCTAATGGTGTGTAAAGTATTCCAAAACCCTCACCTCTTAAGTATAAGATTAGTATAAAAACGTCTGTCATACAAGTGAGAGTTTAGCTAGCTATAAAACCAGGTTTAATCCACAATTTTCTACAGAAGGAAATGGCTGTACCAAGTCAGGAATATGACAGCATGTTTTCGATTCTGTTGATGTGTTTGAGCTTTGCCATTTTAGAAGAGACTTTCCGTTTTGAATTTTCCTTGGAATTCGGTATTTTGGTTATTTTACTTTTTACACATCAAATTTATAAAATTTGGCTATGATGTTGTATATTGTTTAGAGAGGAGTAGATTATGGAATAGTTTTCGACGTGGAATAACATTTACGGTCCCTATGTGTCTGCACCAGATTCGGATTTCGACAATAAATGTATCTTTAGTTATGCTGGAGGCCAAAATATTTGAAAATATAAAATTTACTAAAAGGATAAAGAGCTAATAAAGGACAAAAAGGATAACCAGGCAAGGAATCAGAGTTTTGCATAAGGGAGATATATTCCTTTATTTAAAATAATTTCCAAAAGTTTGTATCAGCACATTTTATTACAAAATATCCGTATTTTCATGCCAATGCCAAAGTAGTACTGGCTACTGCACTGGTGATATCCTCTGGGACTAACAGACCACCAGAAATATCAACCCAGTGGTAGTAAAAACATTAAAGGTACCTATTTTTCAGATACGTATTTTGACAATAAATGTCTAGACCTTCAGTGATGCTAGAGACCAAAATATTTGAAATAAAGAAGAATGTGTCTGATGACACGAATGACCCAACTAAAGCTTGCTTTCCAAACGAAAGTGGGACGGACGGAAAGACGAAAGGACGGAAAGACGGACGGTCAAGGGTAACACTTAATGCCCCCTTCGCCTTGCGGCGGGGGCATACAAACAAAATTTATTAACAGAATGAAGAGCATATAAACCAAAAAAAAGACAAAAGGTTTAGACAAAGCCAGGCAGGGAATCAGAACTTTGCATGTGAAGTGACTGTAAAGGCTCACAATGGTCGTTTGGACAAGCGAGCTGAAAAAGAGACGTAATGCCATGCAGTTTAAAATATTCAAACAAATCAACTATTACATCATACAAAAATAAAAAGTTGTGGTACCATAGCAAATTAGACAACTTTCCACGAGAGACCAAAATACATAGATGTGGGCATTTGTATTGTACTGTAATTGATGAGTTTCTATTATTCTAATGGAACAAGAGACATGTTTTATTTTTTAAAATCAGTTCTATTGTGTTCATGTCTGCTGATGCAGTTTTCCGAATCGTTCAATCTTCTGCAAATTTCCCATTTCGACAACCAGACAAAACTGGTACTAATAGCGTAATTATAATAGTTATTGTAAAGCTCCAATGTGAAAGTTTCAAGTCGTATAAAAACAAAAAGTGGTGGTGAACTTCTGACGTTGAACAGTGAGATTTAACTGACAAAAGGCTTTTCCCGTTCGTACAATATAATGGAAATGTTTGCATGGGGATTGGAGTCCTTTCAACTGACAATATAAAACTGAACACAAGTCCACACTTAATAAATGGATAAGATTAGAGAGTGTTCTTGTTTATTTCCTACAAAATTTGGCTAAATCAAAAGAGCTCAGAATTCCATACACGTATAATGTGCAGTTTTGCTACCTGGGTTGCGTTCAATATCATAGCAGCTAGCATAGCCGCTATGCCCTAGATATCTATCTATGTTGAACGACATGCTACGTAGACAAGCAAGAAATGTTTGTGCTATCTTAATCTATGTAGTGTCTAGACTAGCTATACGTTCAGTAGTGAAAAGCTACATAGCCCTACGGAGCAGCTACAGTATTGAACGCGCCCCAGATGTATGTGATGACGAGGTTGTGGAATGGAATGTAACTCATCGTTATGAAATAGATTTGTGAATATAGAATCCATTTCAGTAAAATAACCAAGTTACATGTGAAAAGGGCACAATAAAGCGTCGTAAGAGTATTGTAATAACACTGTTTCCATTTTTTCAAAATGTTGGTTAATTTGATATAAAAGCGAAAGCGATATTTCCTAAATATTTGAATGAGAGATAGACAGTTAGGTAAGAATTGAGTTGAATAACTTGAATGGTAACTCTTTGTACATTTTAATTTGAATAAACAAGCACCTTGAACCAAACAAAGAGCATTTCCTTTTCGGGATATATCACAATACAATACACAAAAAAACTTTTGTGGAAATCATTGCCTTTGTTTCTATTTAATCTTTAAATTCTGCAAAAATCTTCAATTTTCCAATGCATGATTAGCTGAGAATTACTCGTTGATTAAATTTGAATGATACAATTTCATAAAGCATATCAGTGCTAAGATAATTTCTTAACACCATTTTACTGAACGTCCGCAATCAAAGTTGATGAATAAATCTATATTTGTTCCTTCGTCCCCGATGGAACATAAAGCCATAATAACCTGCCTCCATTTCTGTCTATCCTTTGCCATATATTAAACTTTTCTTAAGCTGTAACCCATCTCTTACAGTTCTTATGTTACTGTTCTTCGCCAGGTGTTGCGTGGTCTCCCGGACTTTTCTTTCCTGATGGTGTTCAATGCAAAGCTGTCTTTACGATGCGGTCGTGTGGCGTTTGCAATACATGGCCTAGCGTTTAATACTTCTCTGTTGTTATTTTCATTATTAACCGGAAAAAGAATAGAAATGTATTCACAAAGAAAAAAAATCATTTAATGAAAAGTGAAATTTTAGAAGAATTCTCTTATCTTTGATGGCCTTTGTCTTATACAATTAGAAAACTTGTCTTCTTGGCTGCTTCAAATACATTATATATAAAAAGAAGATGTGGTATGATTGCCAATGAGACAACTGTTCACAAGAGACCAAAATGACACAGAAATTAACAACTATAGGTCACCGTACGGCCTTCAACAATGAGCAAATGCCTTGTTCATTGCTTAAATTCATAAATTTATATATGAGAGGTAAAATTTTACAATTATCATATACTAGACATTGTACAGATCACTGGGCCTGTCCGAAGTTTTCTGTGTAGTTTTTAGGGCTTTGGTTATATTGTCGTCGGTTTTATCATGATATTATGGTTGTTTTCTTCAATTTATGTTTTTTGTTCACACTATGGTATCTTCTCCCACTTGTTTTGTTAAAACATGAACAAAAAAAAAAATATGAAATTTGCAAATGACTTCAAAAGATTCTTTTATCAATCCAAACCATACTGTTCTGATCAAAAGAATCTCCTCCAATGTGACTCGATGCCAATGTAGATAAACGAACTAGGTTCTCCTTCGACATATGTACTTGCAAACTTTACGAATAATAAGGTTTAATAAATCAATGCAACAAACAGTTCATAACATTTCTTTGCCAGTAAACAATATGTATGTGATTATAATTATGTGTTGAAAAACAAGTTTTCAGTCACTACAGATGTTTAAATTCAATCAACGTTTGCGAGAGTTCTATGTTCACTGTCAATTTGGAGAGAATTTTGAGAGAAGTGAATCAGTACTAACGAAATCTTTATGCAAAATCATGAGGAATTTAATTACCTTCAAATGGTAAATTTTAAGTTTCTTTTAGAAACGGAAGTATTTTTCAAGCTATATCCCATATCGAACGTAGCCAAATATTTTAATGATGCCCGAAAAAGACCCCACAATTAATCTTATATATGATCAGTAAGTTTTCAAGCGGCAATAACATGCATGAACCAAACATTATCAAAATATCTGCAACTAGACCATTTTCATCTTCATGATTTTCTTAGTCCAATGGCAGAAGAATGAAACTCGTATGTGATCAGTGACTACCCATAGAAATAATATTATCGCTTACAGCTGGTAACAGCGTATATGGTCGCTTTCATGAAATGTTTGTTTAACGATCGCAATTGAACAGAATTAGCCGAAACGTATTACAGTGTTGTCTTATTATCGTCCAATTGTTTATATTTGATAAAAGCAGTGGCTATATTAATACGTCACAATTTTAGACACCTAAAAGAAGTAGATTTTAAAATTGTTTTCGACAAAAGTACCTTTAAAAGTCCGCACTTGTCGCTTAAGACAATCAAGATGAAAAAAGACCTGCAAGCAATTCAGTTGAAAATATTAAAACGAATCAATAAATACATTATGTTTATTTTTGTATAATTCACTTCCTTTCATTTTAATCGAAGCACATACCAGTGATATTTTCTAAATAAGATCTATTATGCTCATGTCAGCTGCTGATTCACTTTACAATATCTGATTGTTCTATCTTCTGAAAATTTCCCATTCCGACAACAAGACAAAACAGATACCAATAGTGTAATTATTCAAGTTATTGAAAAATCCCACCAGAAAGTTTCCATGTGTTTAAAAAAAGTTCACGTAAACACAATTAAACTGAAAAGTAAGATTGAACTGATGAAATTCTATTTCTGTTCGTACAATGTGATGAAAATGTACCCATGGGGTTTGGAGTCCTTTGAGCAGACCAAAAAAAAAAAAAAAAAAACTGAACACAATTTCAACGTGAATAAATTACTTTAATAAGAGTGCGTGCTTATGTATATTTTCTAGCTTATATTTAGAAGTATTGCTGAAATAGAAATGAGGAAAGAACTCCACTCACGCATGATGTGCAGCTTTGTAATTTGATGCATGCAATAACAAGGAGGTGGGATAAAAGCAACTCGTAATAAACAAATGACAACTACTGACTAGATTCCTCACGACTTCGGACAGGCACATTACTATATTTATAGGTTAAATTAGTTTTGTGGATACTCAACCCAATTCAGTGAAATAATAAGTTACATGTAAAAAGGCACAATGAATATCAGGTCAGCAAAAGTCGTTCCTCAAGTCTAAAATGGTTGAGAATAATTTTAACCAAAGACTGCCAAGGTCTTCAGTTACATGCAAATAAGAAAAGGACAATGTTAAAAGGTTTACACAATTATCCCTGACCAGTGTCCTGTCTTTGGACAGGAATAGCGAAACACTTATGTTTTCTATCCCAAGGCATACATGGCTTAAGATTTGTAATTTTTGGTTTTCAACTTCGTATTTATTCGGATTTCCTAATGTAAGATTCGATAACCACTGGCACTGATGAATGCCGTGTAGACGAAAAGCGCGTCTGGCATACTAAATTATAAGCCTGGTGTCTTTGATGACATTTTAATGGTTTTATGAGTACTTAAAACATCCCTGTTATATTTTGATTATGGGGATAGCTAAGAAGAACAAAAAGACGTACAATGACAAACTTATGTCGGTCCCTGTAATTTCTAGATAAAGGAAAAAATGAAAAAATAGATCTATTCTATCGCATGTGTTTATACCAAATCAGCCAAATGATCACTGTTGCACTTATATTCATCTTAATATTGTGTTTGCTAGATAAGGTTTTGTTGATTGTAAATCTGTGATAGTTTGTTAGATTTATTCCAAATTGTTTTGAACTGAAGAAATTTGCTGGAGATGTTAAGTAAACACTTGTATATTGAAAGTTGTCTGATGACTTCTAGATGTTTTTCGGTTTTCAGTCATTTTTGTTACTTTTTAATTAGTGAATACCCAACATCTGCTTTAATTTAGTTAAAAAGCTATACTAGTATTCAACTTTGATGTTTCCCCATAGCTTTCCGCAGTGAATTTTCTTTTTTAAGTACACAAGGGCCAAGGTGATAAATCCTATTAGTATTCTAAGTGTGAAACACAACTCTATAATAGTATCAATCAAGCTTTTTAGAATTTAATGTAGGATCTTGATATTTTCTAAATTTTGAATTTCATTAAGAAATCACAGATTCTTGGTTCTGATTGATTCGTCAAATGTAAAAGGAACATTTATTGTGTGTATGATGTTAGTTGAATAAGCTGTGAAATCAGTTCATTGAGGACAATTTTAACAATCAGCAGCTTTTGAACAAAGAGCATGTTTTTCTATTATTAGTTTTGTCCAATTAGCACCGGTTTTTTTTTCTTTTTTAATTGAAGCTTAAGTGTTTCTTTTTATGTTTTCTGGTGAGAACACATTTGTGATGTATTTGTTGTTTAAGGGATTTGTTTTTGTTCTTTTGACAAATCCAAACTATTCTACGCTTTTATACTTTTTTTTAATCATGCACTTGTCAATGTTATTGTATGCTGATGTTACTGTAACATAATTATGTACATTTGTGTTGATATAATAGGACTTAAGTTTGTTTTCCTTTCTTTTATCTTTTTTTATTGTTTCATTTTATTTAACATTTGAAATTTCGTTCATCTTATCGTAGATTTTCTTTTAATGCATAAACGGGAGCTCATTATGTGATTGTCATGATATTAACCTAATGGATAATTGTCAATAATTGATGAAGCTTATGAAAGTGTGTATTTGTTCAATCTATTAATATGGATATAATTAGATAATGTTAGCACCATTGGTATTTTGATCAATATTCCAATTTATTTTATAAAGAGAAGCATTCGAAATTATCACAAGAGTTCGAGTGTACAAATACGTGATTATTTGTTATAACACTTATAACAAGGTACGTCCGACGCGTTTAATCCAGATAATTCTAAACACAAAACATTTGTAATTTTATCTCTCATTTTCAACTTTCTTAGAACCCAAGATTCCATGCAATGTTTATCACGCTTGAATATATCATAAGGAAATCCATAATAATGTGTGTTTCGGTAACAAAGTTAATCAAGGTGTAAAGAAGATCAACCACATTCAACTATTTGTAGATACTAGTATGTAAATCATAACAGAATTATTTATCTTTAATCAGTTTTTATTCATTCTATTTGATTGTTGTGCTATTTTATAATTATACTGTCAACGATCATTGTTTGATTGCCATATCTCTATTTCATCACAGAATCGTATTAAATAATGAGCTTTATCAAATTAATATTCCGAACATTGCTGTTATAATCTTGAGAATTGATCTACGCAGCAATCAAAAAACTTTAATTGTGTCGGAAATTACTTCATTTACCAATTTGCTTAATTGTTTGTAAAGTAATCCAAAAACCCCTCACCACTTAAGTATCAGATTAGTATAAAATACGACTGTCATACAAGTGAGAGGTTTAGCTAGCTATAAAACCAGGTTTAATCCACAATTTTCTACATAAAGAAATGCCTGTACCAAGTCAGGAATATGACAGTATGTTTTCGATTTGTTTGATGTGTTTGAGATTTTGCCATTTCAGAAGGGACTTTCCGTTTTGAATTTTCCTTGGAATTCGGTTATTTTACTTTTTACACATAAAATTTATAAATTTTGGCTATGATATTGTATATTGTTTAGAGAGGAGTAAACTATTGAATAGTTTTCTGATGCGAATTTCGACAATAAATGTATCTTTAGTGATTCTGGAGGCCAACATATTTGAAAATATGGAATTAATTAAAAGGATTAAAAGAATAAAGAGCTAATAACGGACAAAAGGATAGCCAAAGCCAAGCAAGAAATCAGAGTTTTGCATGAGGAGATATATTCCTTAATTTAAAATAATTTCCAAATGTTTGTAACAACACATTTTATTACACAATATCCGTAATTTCATGCCGATGCCAAAGTTATACTGGCTACTGCGCTGGTGATATCCTCGGGGACTAACAGACCACCAGAAATATCAACCCAGTGGTAGTAAAAACATTAAAGGTACCTATTTTTTAGATGCGTATTTTGACAATAAATGTCTAGACCTTCAGTGATGCTAGAGGCCAAAATATTTGAAATAAAAGAAGAAAGTGTCTGAGGACACGAATGCCCCCGCTCAAGCTTGCTTTCCAAACGAAAGTGGGACGGACGGAAAGACGGAAGGACGGAAAGACGGACGGTCAAGGGTAACACTTAAAGCCCCTTCGCCTTGCGGCGGTGGCATACACACAAAATTTATTAACAGAATGAAGAGAATATGTACAATATAATGGAAATCTTCGCATGGGGATTGGAGTCCTTTCAACTGACAATATAAAACTGAACACAAGTCCACACTTAATAACTGGATTAGATTAGAGAGCGTTCTTGTTTATTTCCTTCAAATTCTGGCTAAATCAAAAGAGCACAGAATTCCATACACGTTTAGTGTGCAGTTTTCTACCTGGGTTGCGTTCAATATCATAGCAGCTAGCATAGTCACTATGCCCTAGATATCTATCTATGTTGAACGACATGCTTCGTAGACAAGCAAGAAATGTTCGTGCTATCTTAATCTATGTAGTGTCTAGACTAGCTATACTTCAGTAGTGAAAAGCTACGTAGCCCTACGGAGCAGCTACAGTATTGAACGCGCCCCAGATGTATGTGATGACGAGGTTGTGGAATGGAATGTAACTCATCGTTATGAAATAGTGAATGTGAATATAGAACCCATTTCAGTAAAATAACAAGTTACATGTGAAAAGGCACAATAAAGCGTCGTAGGAGTATTGTAATAACACTGTTCCATTTTTTGCAAAATGTTGGTTAATTCGATATAAAGTTGAAAGAGTAATTTCCTAAATATTTGAATGAGAGATAGACACTTAGATAAGAATTGAGTTGAAGGACTTGAAAGGTAACTCTTTGTACACTTTTAATTTGAATAAACAAGCACCTTGAACCAAACAAAGAGCATTTCCTTTTCGGGATATATCACAATACAATACACAAAAAAATATTTTGTGGAAATCATTGCCTTTGTTTCTATTTAATCTTTAAATTCTGCAAAAATCTTCAATTTTCCAATGCATGATTAGCTGAGAATTACTCGTTGATTAAATTTGAATGATACAATTTTATAAAGCATATCAGTGCTAAGATAATTTCTTAACACCATTTTTACTGAACGTCCAGAATCAAAGTTGCTGAATAAATCTATATCTGTGCCCTTCGTCCCCGATGGAACATAAGGCCATAATAACCTGCCTCCATTTCTGTCTATCCTTCGCCATATATTAAACTTTTCCCAAGCTGTAACCCATCTCTTGCAGTTCTTATGTTACTGTTCTTCGCCAGGTGTTGCGTGGTCTCCTGACTTTTCTTTCCTGACGGTGTTCAATGCAAAGCTGTCTTTACAATGCGGTCGTGTGGCATTGGCAATACATTGCCTAACCGTTTAATACTTCTATGTTGTTATTTTCATCATTGGTTGTGATTTTTCTTAATATTTTGCCGACGAAACATTTGTTGTTGACGGCAGACTACTGATAGTTAGTTCAATCTGTTTTCCAAAATGTTTGAACCGAAACGATTAGAAGCTTGACATGCTATGTCTATTAATGAAATGCAAAGGCTGACCTCTGAGTGTTCTATGGTTTTGGGGTGGTTTTTGTCGATGTCTAGATGACGTATAATCCACATCTAGATAACTCGAATTCAAATAAAAATCTTCACTGGTATTCAACTCTGATATTCCATGACAGTGGTGTTAAGTATACCTCCTTTATTAATTCATTTCCTTTTAATGGAGTGACATTAACCATAAAATTTAAATTTTGATGCATTCACCTAACACACGGCTAAATTATATATCATATAAAAAAGGTAAAATGTACTTTCTGTTTTGCACGGTCGTAAAAAATCCATACGGTGCAATTTCCGTAAAATCAAGATCAAAGGTCAAAGACGAACACTTTCATATTTTTCTAGATGTCAGCATTTTGAAGATGTTGTATTCTCTATATTGAAATAATTTATGCAAGTAAAGAAAAGTTTTAGAGAGAGATTAATAGTCACTTATCATGCACTTAGAATTATTTAAAACGTGTTTTCCATAGACAGCACCTTTTCCCAGAAATTCCAGTAAAAAGATAAAACCGAGTGAAAACCAAAACAATTCTCTGTGATTCAACTGTTAATCCCTAATACCAAGATCCTTCATTTAGTGATAAAGAAGTTTTTGAGAGCATCAATTTACTACAATCAAACTTTATGGTCATTGAACAGCCAATCATAACAACTCATACAGTTGCCCAAAATACCGCCATCTGCGAAAACATAGCTTTTTATCACTTAGTACGTTAAAACATTGTATGCTGTCAATGTTAGGTTGTTCAGAAACTCAATTCCCAAAAGATTGGAAAACATTCTTAGGAAATAATACACGTGGGAATCATGCTTTTTGTGGTAATTTCGGGGAGCGAAACATAAAGTTTGATATTTCAATATTGATTATAATTGCTGGTCTGAAAGAAAACTCTCGACTTTTCTTATTATTGGATTTGTAATTTCATAATCAACATTGAGTGATATAATTAAAACGACTATATTCATATAAAGTTAACCGTAAAAGGAATAGAAATGTATTCACAAAGAAATACAAAAAATCATGAAAAATATTGAAAAGCGAAATTTTAGAAGAATTCTCTTATTTTTGATGACCTTTGTTCCATACAATTAGAAAACTTTCTTCTTGGCTGCTTCAAATACATTATGCCTTGTTCGTTGCTTTAATTCATAAATTTATATATGATAGATAAAATGTTACAATTATCATATACTAGACCTTGTAAAGACCACTCGTTCTGTCCGAAGTAAGAAACCATGAAGGTATACGTAACTTTCAAGAAACTGATATCTGACACGTTGCAGTAACATTGACTGTCATTCAATAGCTTAAATTTCTTAAAACCTCTGTTGATAAATTGATAAATTGTTATGAGACTAAGGTCCGAACTCCCTAAATCAAAGTTAATGTATTTGCCGTTCCCTTTGTCATAAAGCTCATAACGTTTTCAAGTAGGCTTTGAACTAGCGTTCAGTAACTTCGAGTACTCTCAGATCTATACTTTTCTGTTTTGTTAGTTGTTTTTGTGCTTTATATCGACCTAATCAACTGATTTGTATTTTTTGTTCTTATGTTTTTCTGCAAAACCTCTGTCAGAGATTAGCGGGAGGGTTGGGCGCCCGCAAACACGTTTAACTCCGCTTTATTCTATATGTGTCTGGTCAAATTCAGAAGCCTGTAATCAGTGGTTGTCGTATGTTGCTGTGACAGTTTATGATATTTGTTTTATGTTTATGGTTTGTACAGTTTGTTCATGTGTTTGCGCTGTTTCACAACTGTCCATGGTCAGGGAGGTTTGGCGCCCGCTTACATGTTAGACCCTGCCACATTCTTTATGTGCTTTTCCAAAGTAAGAAGCCTGTAATTCAGTAGCTGTCGTTTGTTACTGTTAGTCTTATTTGTTCTTCATTCATTGTTTTGTACATAAATTAGGCCGTTAGTTTTCTCGCTTGAATTGTTTTTAAATTGTCATTTCAAGGCTTTTTATTGCTTACTATGTGGTATGGGTTTTGCTCATTGTTGAAGGCCGCACGGTAACTTGTAGTTGCTAACTTCTACGTCCTTTTTGTCTCTGGTGGATAGTTGTCTCATTTGCAATTGGTTTTGAGCGTTCGCGGTAGTGTGCTAGCCTCGGTGTGGTAGGTCGTATGTTTGAAGCCCGACCTGGTTAAAATCAAAGACTTGAACATGTGTATTTGCTGTTTCTATTTGGTTTGAAGGATAATATTTCCTAAAAAATTAGTTATAAAAGAAATCCTCTAAAATTTTGTCCAAATCATGAGTAAAATTGCTTTTAGCTCTTTACTACAATAAGTGTCTTTAAAGTTAAAAGGATACTACGGGAACAGTCTCAAACCATGAATCGAAGAAACTAAGATATCACCATGACCAAAGCGAAAAATCAAACTGAAAAACAACAGTCACAAAACTCTACGGGATTGGAAAAACGAACACAACTGTTTCAATATTTGAATGAATACTGTTTACACTACAGACTTTTAATACACAAATGAGGAATGGTATCTTAATTGTTTTATTAAATATGACTTCAAATTAATATAGTGAAAGATTGAAAACCCGTCGTGCATAGCTCCAAGTAACTGTCCTAGTGTATTTTTACTTTTGGTCCATTTTGGTTTCGTCAGCTCTTTTAAATTCAACGTTTGTATTAGGTTTGGACTTTCATATATTTTGGTGTCGGGCATCACTGATGAGACATAAATTGTCGACATATGCAACTGGTGCAATAAAATTGGTTCCTTTAATGTTATTCCTGAGCATTAAATATTTCCCTGTTTGGGAATCTATTTATTCTTTTAATTTGAAGTCATAATTAACAAGATTTAACTTCTGATCGAATTTAACATGTCTAACATTTTCTTAAACTAAAATGCAGCAGTGTAATTTCTAGTTCTTAAAAAGCGTACAAAAGAAAACAAATACATATAAAAGCTGATAACCGATTTCAATGTTGCCAATAATATGGAGCAAGGTCAATTTGGAATTTCTACATGACTCCAAAAGGTAAATAAGTTCGACTTCAAAAAACACTTTTTCATTGTGTATAGCTCGTATATTTCTTGTCGAATTTTATTTACCCCTTCTAAAGTTATGGAAAATTATTGTCTCCTTAATATTGCTAAAATCGATGTGCTATCTTGACAGAGAAAATCAAAATGATCGATTTTCGCAGGCGGTGCTATTTTGGACAACTGTAAAACCTTCAATATATGGCTGTTTAAAGAACAATAAACATAAGTTGCATTTCAAAATTATGAAAAAAAAAAAAAAATTCCTTGACCTAGACACCATACATATATTTAAGTTTTGGTCATATAAATATCGATCCCCAAAGATATATTTTATTTTAGAGCTTATCTATTTTTATTTTTGGAGGATTATTAAGAATTGCAATTTCTATATTATTGCTCAACTAACCTCTTATAAATTCCGTTTCATCTCCGCATCTAGTAAGTGTTCTACTACCAATCTATCAGTTCTTCTAACTACCTCCTTACTACTATCAAAGAACTTGTTATTAACTTTTGTAATAAAGCTTATGAAAATAATGGTATTAATTATTTTTGGAGTGTTAAAAATTCTTTAGAGGTTTTAGATAAAATACATGCTTTTGATGGTCCTTTTAATTCTGTTGACAGTTATGATTTTCTACTCTCTATACTACACTTCCACACAATCTTATCAAGAAAAAGTTTTCATATTTAATTAAATGGTCTTTTGAAAATCTCATTACAAATTTATTTGCTGTAACTCGTTTAAAGCCTTTTTCTGTAACGAAAAGGAAAGTATGCTAGATACACTTACTGGAAATGTGAAGATATGATTGAAGCTTTAAATTTTCTCCTGGACAACATATATGTACGTTTCGGCGATAAAGTGTATCGACAGGTAGTAGGTATTCCTATGGGCACTAACTGCGCCCTTTAATAGCAGATTTATTCCTGTATTGCTATGAATCTCAGTTTATGACCAAACTCAGTAAAGACACGTCATTGTTACATTTGGTTGATACATTCAACAATACCTTCCGTTATCTAGATGATATTTTTCGTTAAATAATCCAGAGTTCTCTAAATATACTACCGAAATTTACCCAATAGAACTTACTTTAACTAAATCTAACATAAACAGCAGTAGTTGTCCTTTTCTGGACTTGGACATTTCAATCTCTAAAGGAAAACTCCATACGAAAATTTACGACTAAAGAGACGATTTTTCATTCCCTATTGTTAATTTTCCTTTTTTAGACGGCGATGTTCCTTTGGCTCCATCATACGGTGTGTATATATCCCAACTCGTTCGTTATGCCCGTGTGTGTAGTGATGTCATAGATTTTAACGAACGTAATCAATGCATCACTAGTAAATTATTAAGTCAGGGATTTCGTTACCATAAATTACGTAAAACTTTTACTAAGTTCTTTCATAGATACAAAGATTTGATTAGTAAATTTGGCTGTACCTGTAGAAAACTGATTAAAAACGGTATTTCACATCCTAAATTTTACGGTAATATTGTACTTAAAGCGCGGAAATCACTATATGATCCGTGTAAACTCATCGAACCTTTAAATAAACTTATTAGTTCAGGTTATCTTACCAATGTTGTAATTAGATCTTTGAATATAGTTTACATTGGCACTAATATCGATTTTGTCATCAGCAAATTAAAACATAACTAAATTTGTATTCTTTTCAAACGGGATGTTTAAAGACACACCCACGTTCATTTTGATCTATAAAGAGGTTAAACTCCTAACTATCCTACTGTCTGTCGATACATTTATTTTTGGCATTGTACTAGTCATGTCTTCTTTGACTGTCCATGACGTTAAAATACTAAATCCCTGGGATGTGTTTTAGTTGATTTTAGTCTCTGATGCATGATTTTTTTATTATTAATTGTTTTGGCTTTTAACTAGCTGTCAGTAACTGCGAGTACTCTCAAATCGTACTTTCTTGTTTATTTGACCTGTTGATACTAATTGTAATGCTTTTTTGTTATTTAAGGTTATTCAGGGTTATATCTGGTCTATATACCAGCTTTGATAAGTGTTTGGTACTAATATAAATTTCCACTTCGTACTATGAACATCAAAATTATTTATTTTGTTAAAATATTTCCTTTCTCTATTGTTACTGTATACGTATACCTAACAACAAAATTATTTTATTTACCTGTGTTTAAAGTTATTGCAAATGGCTGATATTTTGTTCGAGCATATTGTTTTTCTTAAATTGTTTAACATTTCGTACCGATATAACATGTTACTTTTATTATTCTTCCTTAGTTTATTTATTTTGAATTTACATTGTATCATAGGTCAAATTTATTTGTTCAGTGTATGTTCAATGGTGTTAATATGTCCTTTGATTGAGTTAAGCTATTTCAGTTGATATTTTATAGTGTGTTTTTCTATGATGTGATGTTACACTATTGTTTCAGAAAAAGGGTGAAGGTTTGGTACCATTAAAACGTTTAAACCCGCTGCATGTGTTTGCACCTGTCCTAAGTCAGGAATCTGATGTTCAGTAGTTGTCGTTTGTTGGTGTGGTTCATAAGTGTTTCTCGTTTCTCGTTTTATATAGATTAGACCGTTGGTTTTCCCGTTTGAATGGTTTTACACTAGTAATTTTGGGGCCCTTTATAGCTTACTGTTCGGTGTGAGCCTAGGCTCCGTGTTGAAGACCGTACTTTGACCTATAATGGTTTACATTTATAAATTTTGACTTGGATGGAGAGTTGTCTCATTGGCACTCATACCACATCTTCTTATATCTATCTTAGTTTTTATTTGATTTATAATTATTGTATCCTCTTCTATAAATTTCATATGATATTTCGAAAATTGTATTGTACAAGAACAAGAAAACGGCATTTTGTTTAATTCGTGCATAATTTTGGAATGTTTATTCTTGACCTTTGACCTTGATTTAACGGAAATTGCACCGTACGATTTTTTGACGACCGCGCAAAACAGAACGTACAGATAATAAGTTTTCGAATGATATTGATATAGCCGTGTATTAGGTGAGTGCATTAAAGTCCTTAACTAAGAGTCCTTTTGAAAATGTCACTCGCCTATTTTGATATTAAACAAGATCCGCTAAATTAAAGTCCAGTAGTCTCACGTACAGTGATTTGTTCCTACTATAAAAGTTGTTTGGTGGGTGAATTCTTTATAGAGTCTCGTTACACGAAACCACAATACGTCTCGTTTATTGATTTTTCATAGTTAACATATGATTTTAGGATTTTAAGGTGGCTCACCCCAATAAGGACCCCCGGTAGAATTTTTTTATTTTCACATATTTTGTAGATCTTTTTATGCTGAATCCAAAAATGCAAAGAAAAAAGGGGGTCACCAGGCTCGTTTTCCCCTCAAATGGAAGCGAAATGTGCGATTTTGACCCTATTTCCAAACATTTCCACCCTTTCAACAATAACGGCTACATCAAATTCAAAGACTTTTAGAACCATGTCAATATGATTATTATGTGAAAAAACATTAAAATTTGAAATGTAAACGTTTCTCTTGGTTGTTTCAGACCTTAAAGTCCTTTTATTTACAGATTTATGTCTAAATTTTGCATTTTCTAATTTCAGTTTCAGGCTAAAAATATTGGTTAAATCAATTTTTCGTAAAATTTCCCCGGTAGATTTTTTTTAAAAACGGATATGTCAAAGCTATGAACTTTTCGAGCATTTTAAGGTAAAATAAAATGGGGGTCACCAGGCTTTTAAAAAAGTTACGGACTTTTGTTTAACCCCTCTACCCCATGAGGTCTGATCTCAATGTACTCCAATAATTACTTTGTTGTGAATTCTTTATTGATGGCTTTATTAAAATAATGTTTACAATTATATCAATGGACGATAGCTGAATATAAATGTGATTAACATATAACTGTTTGTTATAAAAAGCGAAATTTTGATTATTTTGGGAAATACGGTAATTTTGTCTGGCGCGAGTTGTTTCCTCTAAATTGGCGCCATAATCGGACAACAGAAATTTCAGGGTCGCCATTGTGGATCAGCATACACCACTGATGAATACGACCATGTACATGAATAACAGACAAAGTGGCGAATAGACAACGATGCAGGTAGAGTCATTACATAAGAAAACATAGACTTTAATATTTTAGGCAGCCAAATGTTATCAGTATCACGAAAAATACAAAGTGGGGGATTGTCTCAAAATACTCGCTACTGTAGAAAATCTCTGCGCCTGAAACCTTGCATGGCTAAATTTCTGTTCTATGTATAATCGTTATGGCTGGTATCTTATTTATGTGTTTATTTGATCCTTAACAGGAAGTTGTGAACATGAATAGTCTGTTGGGAAAAATATCGAGGGATGGACAGGGTAGGAATGCCCTTTACTGCCAAGCATCACAAATGTCCTTTTGCGCTACCGTAAGGCTCAAATGAATCTTGATTTGTAATCGTCATTTGTAAAATATAATTTTCTTAGCTACATGTACGTTAGGGTCAAATCGAGTAAAATATTTATCGTTAACGTCTAATGTGGGGTACCTTTATAACTGCCCTCGGACAGGGGTCCATGATTCCCACTCCCTATCCCCAACTCCCATTTCCTTCTCTTTAATCTAAAATATTTCCCCCTACTTCCACTTCCATCCCCTTGCTCCCAGACAAAAATTGGCCAAATATATTGCCTAGAATATTCATCCCCCTCTTTTCGAATTCTGGTCCTTTCACCCAAAATCATGTTAGCTTGCATTCACATTCACCCCCTTTTACATTCACGCACCTGTCTGGGTCTGTTTGCACCCTTCCTTTTTTTAATCGTGCTTTAGTTAGTATAGTTCTATAACATGATAAAATAAAGATATTAAGTTTATTTTATTGTTTAAAATAAAGTGACACACACAAGATCAAAGGGCACAGGCTGTTAATACAATTATCTGGTCTTTTCTATTTATAATCTTCATAAGATTTACTTCTACCCTCAGCTTCTACTAAACCAGTTACTTTTATTTTCACTTGAGACCAAGCTAACAGACCCAATACCCCCTTTTCCCGCCCCCTGACTCCCTCTTCCTGATCCCTCATTCCAATGTTTGTTCCCTTACCTCTGTCCACCCCCTGAAGAGTTTGATTGTTTTATTTGTTTTCTTGGGAATATAAATGGCCTAATTTGTAAATTTTTACCCCTACAGTACCAGGCAATACATTTTATTGATGGATTCGTCTTCATCATAATTTGTTTTTACCAAATAACACATACATTTGAGTTGAAAAGATCATTATTGTTTTGTGCTTAGTATTTTAAATACAAAATTTGTGTATCCCTTATTCCAAACAGGGTACAACTAACCTCAACATAATTTGGTTGACCGAGAAGTCTGTATTCAACATATAAAAACAAAATCATTAATTATTTTTGCTGTGCATGTAATTTTATTTTGTTTGCTCATTATTGATCGCCACAAATTCTTCATTTTTTAGCTCACCTGGCCCAATGAATTCTAATCAAACTTGGCCACAATCATCATAAAGGTATCTAGTTTAAAAAATGTGTCTGATGACCCAGCCCCTCCATTCAACATGACCGACATGGCTAGAAATAGAACATAGGGGTAAAATACATTTTCTGGCTTATATAAATATCAATGAAACTAAACATTTAGAGCAAATCTAACATGAGATAAAAATGTTCATTAGGTTAAGATCTATCTGCCCCAAAATTTTAGATGAATCAGACAACGCTGTTGGGTTGCTTCCCTGAGTTGGTAATTTAAGGAAATTATGCAGTTTTATCGACTGCAAAAAATTTGCAGTCGTATATTGGTATGACGTTAGCATCGTTGTCGTCCGAAGACACATTGGTTTCGCACTCTAACTTTAGTTTAAGTGAATGGATCTCTATGAAATTTTACCATAAGGTTCAATACCACAAAAGAAAGGTTGGATTTGATTTTGGGGTTATGGTACCAACAGTAAAGGAATTAGGGGCCAAAATAAGCATTTTGTAATTTCCAGACATAACTTGTGTGTTAGTGTATGGATCTCTGACATTGTACCACAAGGTTCCATATCACAAAGGGAATGTTGGGATTGATTTTGGGGTAATTGCCTCAAAATTTTAGGAATTAGGGGCCCAAAAGGGCCATAAACAAGCATTTTCTAGTTTCATGATAATAACTTGTGTGTAAGTGTATGGATCTTTCTGAAATTGTACTACAAGGTTCCATATCACAAAGGGAAAGCTGGAATTGAGTTTGGGGTAATTGCCAAAATGGGCCAGAAATAAGCATTTTCTAGTTTCAGACAATAACTTGTGTTCATGTGTTTGGATCTCTGAAATTGTACTGCAAGCTACCATACCACAAAGGAAAGCTGTAACTGCAGTTTCAACAATCCATGATCATTCCAGGTTTGAAGTACAGCGTTTGCTTCAAATAGATGGGCAATTTGATAAAGCCGATATACCATGTCCAAAAATCATAGTCGACTACACTAAATAAATGGGAGGTGTTGACAAAGCAGACCAGTATATTCAGTACTACTGCTTTAACCTGCCATCTTGGATTGTACAATTGCAGTACACAAAATTTTAAAATAACTACATTATTTAAATGTCAATCATGGTTGATTTTCTGACAGAATTACTCTCACATTTAATTCCAGGCTTCAAGTACATGTAAGAGGAAGTAGTGATTTGTTGTAAAAGATCCTGGAATGTTCAACTTAACTTGGAAACTATTGGCAAAGTACCGACATAATTTACATGAGAAGTCAGGATCATCTTGTCTTGCAATTGGGAACTATATGTAAAGTGCTGAAACTTAAGAACAACATTAGAAGCCAAGATCAACAATACTCGGAACTACATGTATAATCAAAGTACTGTCAGAATCCATATCAGAACCCAAGACACTTGGTGTCTATATGCAATGTGTTCAGAATCCACTTAAGAAGCCAAGATAAACTATAATTTGGAACTATATGCTAAGTGCTGTCAAAATCCATAAAAAATCCAAGATCAAAGGACCTACTGTACATGTACCTACATGTACATGTCCCAATGATGAATAAATTATTCAGTCACATAAAATAACACTGAACAGAAGAATATTGATATAAAAATTAGGAAAATATGGAGCTGATCAATTAATGATTGTACATGTACATGATGTATACATGTCAACAATTACTAGTATATTGAAAATAACAATGTTAATAAATGTTTTATAAATTTGATCTCATAGACATTTGAGGAATAAAATCAAAAATGTTTCAAAAATGAATTTTAATGGAGCTGTTTTAATTTATTTTGCTGCTTGAGTGAATTTTGCTGCAAGCATGATTCATGATATGCAAACTGCAATATATGCAGTTGTCTTTAATACAGAATGTAGCTAATGAGATTTGTAGATTTTGGAAATCATAATACCAAGTGACAGTTGTGGTAAATGCACATGCCTTTCCTCATCTTTTACCTCACCAACCCCTGACTCAAATGGTCACTTGAATTATTTTACATCATTTGGCATTTTTTGTCCATCCATATGCTTTTCATTTTCTATTTCAAAAGTTATATTTTCGGGATAAAAGGAGAAATAGAATATATAGTTTTGTTCAATGAGACAGCAACCAAACAAAACAATCAAACGAATTAAATATTGTCTGGAAAAACTTGTGTCTCACTAACTGACAACCTCATTACCTATCACAATGATCAAGATTACTGAAATCAGATAAATATGGTTTTGTAAAATTAGATATGCACTCAGATTGATAGAGATTGCAACAAAGATTCCAACCTCATTAAATGGATCAGTGATCAAGGTTAAAGTTACCTGATTAGAAATAAGAAGATGTGGTATGAGTGCCAATGAGACAACTCTCCATCCAAGTCAAAATTTATAAAAGTAAACCATTATAGGATGTTTAATAGATACTGTAAGCAATAGGTCATTTGTCAATGTCAAGTTTTTGTGTTTTGTCTGTTTTCTAATACTAAAAGAAGTAGATAAACTATATTTGATGTATGCAATGATTCACAAATGTAAGGAGTACATGTCTGTCTGGCAGTTGTCATTGACCACATTTTCATGGTTCATTGGTCAATGGTAAGTCCTCTTTACTATGCTACATTGTGTTATCAATAAGTCAACTATATTTGGTGTATGGAATGATTATTAAATGAATGTATTGAAATATTAAATAAGAAGATGTGGTTTTATTGTAAATGAGACAACTCTCCACAAGAGACCAAATGACACAAAAATAAACAACTTAAGGTCACCATATGGGCCAACAAAAATAAACAACTAAAGGTCACCATATGGGCCATTATGGCCTTCAACAATGAGTAAAACCTATACTGCATAGTCCGATATAAAAGGCCTCGAAATGACAAATGTAAAACAATCCTAATGAGAAAACTAACAGCCTGATATATGTTCAAAATAATGAATGAAAAACAAATATGCCTGTCTTGCAGGGTTTATCTGAACTTAGCCTCATTTTCATGGTTTTGTCTTGTTTCTTGCATACTATATGTTTCAAAATATTTGGTTTAAGGAATGATTGTAACAGAGGTGGATTTAGGGGGAGTGCCCATGGTGCCCCCTTTATGTGGGAAAAATTTGGTTGCTTATATAGGGAATCACTGAAGCATGACTGGAGCGGGGCCCCTCTTTAGGCAGTCAGTGCTCCCCTCCCTTTATGAAAATTTCTGGATCTGCCACTGTGTAAGGCTGGCTTGGTTTAACTGACCTTGGCCTCATTTTCATGATAATTGATAATATTATTTTTTCTGATACTTGTAGTAAAACTTTATCTTTAGGTTGCATTTCTGTAAATATCAACAATGCAATTTCCCATAGGAACTCCTTTCACGGCTAAAACTGTACCACTTTTACTATGAAGTTTTGAAAAAATATATCCTAGAATGGAAAGTTTATATGCACTACTATTTTTTCAAAGGTCAAAATATAGGGCTGTGCGGCATATTTTCAACGTTTATATGCCCCGAACTTCTAAGAGTTTAAACTTGCATTAAATTTCTATACTACCCCAACCTTGACTTAAGGATTTCCACAGATTTCAACTTGATCACTATGAATATGTATATTTACTGGTAACATTCCCAAGTTATGTCTCTATGAGATGAAACATAGAGATCATATCCGGGAACCAGTACGTAAACAAAATTAATTGTCTATGAATATTAAATATCTCCCAAAAGAGGCGTGGTTTGAAAACAGCTGTATTTACAAAGTGCAACCTTTAGGAATATCAACATAAAATCAATCAACAATGATGATAAGTAAAGCAGGTGAGACACTTCAGCTTGTGCTTTCTTGTTAACACAAAAATGTGCTGAAAGGTGTGAGTGCCATACATGCAGATGTATCAAGGAAAATGTCTTAACAACTTGAAAAATATGTGATCTATCCTAATACTTCTTGTTTGTATCGGAACAAGTCCTAATAGTTCACACCTTTTCCTTGGAAGCATTGTTTTTTTAAGAAAACTTATTTCCATATTTTGTGTTCACAGCTATCGTGGTTGAAATCAATATCGTTGTAATCCCAACAAATCTGTCTACTCACCATTTTCAAATTTGGTACATCAAGTTAACGTTGGTCTTTCAGATATATTACAACTGCGATATTCAAGGTCTAAGGTGACCCTCAAATAAAACTTTTCACCATGAAATATAAAAAAAAATAGGAAGATGTGGTATAATTGGCAATGATGCAACTCTCCACCAGAGACAAAATTACATAGAAGATAACAACTATAGGTCACCGTACGGCCTTCAGCAATGACCAAAACCCATACCGCGTAGTCAACTACTAGTATGATAAAAGGACCAGAAATGACGTTCTTTTGTATATAGTTGCACACAAAATAACAGTTTAATTTGTGCTTGCTGAACGTTCACTGGCAAATATTTCAAGCATAATACGGATGAGAACATATGGATGATAAGTACCATATGAAGGTTCTGCAAAGTAGGGGGGGCTAGATATATGGACTGCCACTGGAAAATGAATGGACAATCTATGTTGGGTATGGGCAAAATTCCCCCTTTTTACCCTACGAGGCTGCGTATTTATACATCCAGCTGTATGAACTCCCTGTCTAAGCAAGGGTTATCTGTCGGATTAGGAAAGTCATATTTCTATACTCATGTTAACCCTATGATATAATAATAAGGAGATGTGGTATGATTGCCAATGAAACAACTATCAACCAAAGTTCAAATTTAAAAGTCCAGTTAAAAAAATTTTTTTTTCTTATTGGCAGTGGCTATTTTTTTCCGGCTTTGATTAAAATATCTTATTCAAGCCTTCAATTTCTATAGAAATGGCTATCTTACCGGCAACAGCAATACAGTGTATTTGTAACCCATGCTGGAAAAATAGAAAATATGTTATTTTGCTGGCATTAGGTAAGCGGAAGCCAAGTAAAAAAACTATTTTGTTTACACATATATGCAACTCAAATAAATAACTATTATTCCATAAACAAGTTTAATTGAAACATTTTTTATTTTTAAGCTATGTGATCGACTTTGTTATATTGTATAATGTTTTATCAAATTTATGATGCAATGAGATTTTTAACTCTTTATTTTTATAACACACAGTTAAAAATCTGAGATTTTATTCTTATGCATATATGTAACATTAGCCTTTCACTGACTGATTTTAGAAATAATTTCAACTACATGTTTAGATATGATTTCAATGCAACAAATGGATGCTCAATATTTTTTTTTTTTTCTTGTTATAAATTCTTAATAGTTATTTATACTTTGACTGATAAATGTTACGTTCTCAAACGATTAACTGTGTCTCAAATATTGTTAGCAGTTTTCTTATTTTTATAACTACTGATAAATCAGGAATTATTTTATTTTATGTTGACAGTGCACATAATTTTGCATAGTACTTTCAAAAGTAAATAAAATATTAAATTTCACTCTTTAGAAAGAACCTACAAAATAACAAATTCACTTTTTGCTGGTGCCGGTAACATAGCCATTTCTATAGAAATAGGCTATTTTGCCGGTTTGAATAAGATATTCTAATCAGAGCCGGCAAATTTGCTATTTTGCCGGTGCCGGCAAAATAGCCACTGCCTTTCTTATATATTATCATCATAGACCGATAATTACTTTTCTTTGCAGCAGGTGGGTCAAACACATGTCCACACATCATTAAGAAAATTGTCATTCATACTTTTTGCCACAATGACACACTCCACTTTCATTTTTAAATCAAGAACATTCCTTATTCATGTTATTAGCTTCCTTTAAAAAACGCATGTCAAAATTAAGACAGAAGTTAAAGTTTGCAAATATCACCGACTAATATAGCGTACGTGTGTACTGGGCCGAGTTTTAAAATTACAATCCCAACTTTTCTGAACCTAGTAAGTAGTATAGATTTTATTTATATATAAGGTCTTTAGCTGGAAGTGTTTGGAACTGCCCGGTAGACTTCGGGTGTAATACGCTAAATCCCGACTTGGTCATACCGAATATATTGCGCTTCTCCGCAAAGCATGCGGTATTGAGGATAATAGCATAGACCGATATACAATGTAGGTCGGAATTCTAGGTCCAGGTTACTATTGACCAATTTTCATCTACATGATCAAAGGTGGAGGAAAACAGCAAATAATTGGTGTCGGGTTTTTTTTTCTGCGTAAAACAAATAATCAATTTAGTGAAATTTTTTGCTCGAGTTCCGGTAGTCTATTATAATAACACATTCTTATTCAATTATTTAAATTTTTACGCTGATGTTTCCTCTTTTTTAATGCGAACTCGGTTGGCATATTGATAGATAAAACAGAAAATAGAAAAATAACAAAATAGCAAAATAAGTAAAAGGAAAATATCATAAATAGAAAACATTGACCCCGAGGTCTTATGTTAAAGGACTAGAGTTCCGGAATTCATAGAATTATGATACGAGAAAATTTGTTAGATATTTTGTGCCCATGAGTTGATAAAGTATATAAATCTTTGAATAAAAATATTAGGTGTGACTGTCATGTATTTAGTCTTTGCTTGAATATTGTCATAGTTCAAAACTATTATCAAAATTTTGCAGTGAGAAAATATTTCACATACTCCGGAATAAAATCCTACCAATACTTGGAAATGAAGATATTTCAAGTAAAAAAAGAGATTTATGGCAGTAACAAAATTTTATAATACGCCAAACGGATAGCGTGCAGATGAACCCCCGATGCCTTTATACTATAGCATACTATATGGGTTTTACTTGTTTTTTTAAAGCCGTACGGTGACATGCAGTTGTTTACATCGCTATCCTTTGTTTACGGTTAAACATTGCGTCATTGACAAAATATATTCATATATACAT
Organism: Mytilus coruscus; assembly: GCA_017311375.1. Classification (NCBI taxonomy): domain Eukaryota; kingdom Metazoa; phylum Mollusca; class Bivalvia; order Mytilida; family Mytilidae; genus Mytilus; species Mytilus coruscus. Next base: position 62,546,877 of record CM029607.1, on the reverse strand, counting down.
CTAAAAGACATCTTTTAATTCAACCGGTATTTAAATGAAAATAGGGTGCGAACGGACCCAAGGATCGAACGTGTAGGGTGAGAATGTGTTTTCGAGCGAACGCACCATATACCGTCGTACATGTCAATATTTATAATTTCTTTTTTAATGTTATGCTCATAACATGTATATTTATGTCCTTTTATGTGAAAATGAACCAACCACTCTGTCTTTCTGACCGTATTTCCTTTTTGAAGAAAGTTTTGCATCGTTTGTTGACATCGGGAAAGGGTGCTCTCAGACACGTCCGCGTTCCAATGTCGTCAATACCACTTTTGAGAAGACCCCTCAAAGCGATCGTTGTCAAGGCGCTCGTCGTTAGAAACATGCGTTAAAAACTGCGCACTGTTAAAGGGCCGAGCCACCTTAAGGAGTAAACTAATCAGTTCTCAGTTATTGAACTATATGTGCAAACGATATAATAATAACTGGTGTGTTTTATACATGTGATTTATATAATTTATATGGTTAAAAAATTGTAACGAGTAACGCAATCCTATATACCGTGGTTGTCAATATTCATTAAGGGAAGACAATACTTATTTTTGGACGAACGAAGTGTTGGGGAAAAACTAGTACACAAAGGTAATACAATCCTATACTTCCTTTGGAGAACCTCATATAGTTGTTACGTAACTCTCAGATATTTCTTAATGTGATTAATTTGGAATTCTCAGTGATACATAACTTAATAGTATAAATCAAGCTTTGACTTACAAAACAATTAGCTCAATGTTGGATCTTGATATTTTCAGAATTTTACAATTTATTGAAGAATTAGTGATTCTTCGCTCTGGTCGATTCGTCAAATATAAAAGGCAAAACAAAGAGTATTTTAATTGAGTGCATGATGTGGATACTAAATCATTTGGTTTCTGAAAGTTAAATCAGCTTTGAAATTATTTCCTTGAGAACAATTACAACAATTAGCATCTCTTTAAAATATAGCATGCTATCATCATATTATTATATATCACCCAATTAGCTATACAGTTCTTTTAATAGTCTTATTTTCTTGTGAGGCCAAATCAGTTTAATTTGTTGTGTATGGGATTTGTTTACGCCATTTTTAGCAAATGAAGTGTTTTAGTCATAACTGTTTTATTTCAACCTATAAGCAAACTATCATCAATTTTGCTCTTTTATCATTTTGTCTGTTTCTACATGGCATATTATGCACTTGTTAATATTATTGTATGTGGATCTTAATCTAATTATGTAAATTTGTTTTGTAATGGTATGTCTTTGTTCTTCTGTTTATCATTGTTACTTCACATGTCTCGTACTAAAGGCTATGATTTTGCAAATATTGTTTTTCTTTCGTTTTATCTATTTTTTATTATTATTTTGAATATTGTATTGTCTCATTTTATTCAACTTTTGAAAATACATGCATCTTATCTTAAAGGCGTGAATGGTAACACAGCATCTGTCAATACATTTAACCTTATGGATAATTTTCAATAATTGATGAAAATTATGACAATGTTACATCCCACATCCATTAAATTGAATAGGATTAAATACAAAGTGTGCAAACAGCGCCTCCGTTTAGTAACAAGCTGACATATAATAGTGCATGCCTCTGGTTAGTAACAAGCTGACATATAATAGTGCATGCCTCTGGTTTGTAACAAGCTGACATATAATAGTACATGTCTTTGGTTAGTAGTAGGCTGACATATAACAGTACACTTATGATGACAAATATATGCATTATTGAGTTATAACAGATGTTCAATCCATCAATGGTTATAATGACTCAATGTTAGCTACACAGATCTACATGTTTTCGATGTTTTCTATTCAAATGTATTTTATAAAGAGGAGTATCATTATACTAGGTCATTAGACTTTGAGTGATTGAATACTTGACAATTAAAATATGTTCCGTTGATGTTTAAACACATCTAATTCGTCCAAGATGTAAAACGCCCCGAAAATAAAGCTAGTCTGTATGAGCTAGATAGTCTTAATGGCCACGGCACACATGATATTGTGCGATTAATTGCAATAATATAAATTTAGTAAGACCGAAGCGCTTTTCTGGCTAGTTTTGCTCGTCCTTTCATTTACATTTGACTAAGGAATTTGTTACATGAAACACACAAAGTAAATTATAATGAAATCCATCATAGAACCTCAACCAATAAACTTACCATTAACCTAAACAAAAGAAATGGGCGTATAACATAGGCAATGAAATGTTTGTTTGTATGGTGTTAAATATAAAATATTATCTAATCATCGGTAACATGTTATTGGTGTTTAAATTAATCTATTATTTATCTTTAATCAGTATGTATTTTTTTTAATATTTCAATTTTATTGTTGTACTTTGTTAAAATTATAATTAATTTTTTTATCTTTTAATCATTTCCATTTAAATAGTATTTTGTAATGTGCTTTATCATCTAAATATTCCTAAATTCGTTGTTATCAATTCAGAATGCATTTACGCAACCATGCAACCAATTTTAATAGTGTTGGAAACCACAAATACCAAGGACATCAGGGGAATGAAACTTGTGTATCATAGTCCCATCTACTTTATGAAATTTGTCGGAAATTAATATCCGTGATGGAGAGAAAATAAATTACTTCAAATTATCAATTTGACTAATGGTTTGTATAACGATCCGTATAACCCCCTCATCGCTGAAGTATACGATTAGTCCGACTTGTTTCACTTTAAATTGCATCCTTTATACATTTGACTAGCCAATTTCGATTCGAACAGCAAGCAGTTTAAAAGCTTAAATAGTGAATTACAATCAGCATAAATAACCAACCACATGATACAAATAATGTTTAAGAAGATGCCATTATATTCATGTAGAATAGAAAGCAATAACGGTGTAGAACAAGAATTCTTTCATTTTTATCGGTTGTTTCTACTTTTTTTATAAGGGGTTTACATTCACTGTTGTTGGCCACATCTGCTGTTTCGCTGTTTTGTTGGTGTCTACTGCTTTTTGTACGCATACACATATTTATAATCGGAATTATTTTTCGAAAAGGCAGTTTATTTCACATAATCAGTATATAAATAATATAGTTGTTATTAATATGAATATACTTAAGGACATTTAGAAACGTTATTGTAAAATTAAACCCCAAAACATCTAGAAGCAAACATGCGGTAGCCAGTATTTCAGTAGCTGTCGTTGGTAATTGTATGTCATTCAGAAGCCTGTAATTCAGTGGGTTGTTTTCGTTTGAATTGTTTCACATTTTGTCATGTCGGAGCATATAGAAATATGGTTGCTCTTGGTTTTCTTTCGACTGGCTGTAAAACCCTTGCTAAAGTGGGGCTTCCGTTTGGTTGTGCGGGATGTATAAATTCACAGCCACATCCTGTCAGAATGGAGACGTTTAATCCGATTCCTCGTATAGAGAGAGAGAGAGAGAGTACCACGTTAAGAACAGTTGCAACAACTCTCTGAGGGGTCCGTAGGGGGCCTGTTGCAATGCTAAATGTCTATCATTATCCATTTTACCCTTATTTTCCAGTCCCCGGTCGACCTCAATTCCAGGACCTACCTATTGTATATATTGTTAATTTGTTATCGTCCAGAACATGCATGAAACACTTGCCACCGGACTTTAAGCAAACATCAATCAATTAATCATGTCGGGGTCTTTTATGGCTGACTTTACGGGATGGGTTTTGATCACTATTGAAGGCCGTACAGTAACCAATAGCTGCTTTAATCTCTTTTGGATTAATAATAATAATAATAAAATTCTTTATTTAACGAAGGTAACTCATTTAATAATGACATGTTAATCTTCCCTGAGGCCTTCAAAAACTATTAATACAAATAGAAAGGAGTAAAAATACAAACAAAATAAAATACATAATACAGTTATATAAAGCAGCTTATTGAATAAGTACATATGCATTCAATAGAAGAAGAAAAAAAATACATTAGATTCAGGTATCTTCGTTCTGTACAGTTAAAAAATAGTTTGAAAATTTGATCTTAAATGTATCCAAATTATTTATTTCTTTAATATTATTTTGCAAATTATTCCAGGTAATAAGACCAGAATATTTAAATGTTCTTTTAAAAAAATCAGAATTAGGTCGTCGACCTGAGACAATAATTATAAAGATCAGTACAAGCAGTAAATTTAATAGATAGATAATCAGGTGCTAAACCATTCATACATTTAAACATTAACACAGCTTGAAAATATTGTATCCTCGTAAATATAGTCATCCATTGAAGCTTTTTAAACATTAAAGTTGATGGAAAATCAAAAGAAACAGATAAAAATAATCTTGCAGGACGTTTTTGGAGCTTATGTATCCTTTCCAGATTACAGTTTGTGGTAAGACCCCATACTGTACAACAGTTACTGTAGTCAATAATGGGTAATATACAGCTATTGTAAAAAAGAATAAGACCCTTTAATGGTAAATAACGTTTCAACCTTTTTAACAGGTATATCCTGGTTGAAATAGTTTCACACATTTTGTTGTCTTAATGGCAATTATACCACATCTCTTTTTCATATACAGCCTTCAATAATAGGCAAAAGTGCTTCGCCTCAGTTGACAATGTTTTCTCGGGGTAACAATCTGCTCTATCACCCTCTCAGCTATGTGTTATTTTTATAGTGGAATGAATATATTTTTGCTGTTTAGAAATAGTTCAATTAAATACTAGTACAGTTCGTTGACAGATGTTAAATTAAAGCTTTATGAATCTACGTTGTCTCTCCAAATCTATCTTTATTCATGAGTTCAATCTTCTGTTTGTTTTAAGGTTGCATTAGAAATATATCCCAGTATCTCTGGAACTGACGATAATTCATTTTATTTGCACAGCCATGTGTTACTAACTTTTACCGTTGATAATACTTAGTGGTCTAATCTTCGATGGATTGGAACTGCCCTATCGATCTCACTATAGAATAACATTGTCAATCCTCTCAGTGATGATTGATAAAAATATCAATCTTTATGGAATTAGTATATGCATTGGGATGTACCCTTTGTTTCGGGAGAATGCGGATATCAATACTGTTCTTCCGTTGCTACTGTGATGAACTTCGTGATAGACAATATGTTGCATAAACTGTAATAGAGTTGATATATTTTATCAGAATAACCATTTCCAGACGTACTAATGGGATCGTGATTTACTTATTTTGATATCCGTTACAGGAAGAATACATCAATACTGCACAGCAAATTTGAAAATTGATTTATTGTGATATTTTGATCATCCAAAGTGTTCACATATAACATGTGTACTAACGAAGAATGTCAACAGATATAACAGAGTAATCTTAATATTTCATAGAAATTTATAATAGCATCAGAATTAATAGTTCGCCTACACGGTTAATGTTTTCTAGCATCGATTTTTATTTTCAAACTGGATTTTCTCTTGTTTTACATTAAATTCATCGTCTGCTGTGATAACATGGATTACGTTATACTCAATATTAGTGGAACGATATTTCGTCTGCACAAAAAGACGTTCTGTCGTCTGCCGTCACATTGTTTTGAAAATTGTGTTTCTAACCAACGATTTTTAATGGACGAAAAAGAGTCATGTGAGGAATATTATCTTGAAAGACATGCAGAAAGTTTTACAGCAATCGTTTGGTTTTATACAAATGGAGAATTACATATGCCATCGTCGGTCTGTCCGTCTGTTTTCTGCAGGGAATTGAAATTTTGGCAAATTGATGACCGTAAAATGTCGCGATGTTGTTATATGAAGTATGTGTCATTTTTTGAGGATCAAGCTTTACTAAAAACTTTTGAACTCGAAGAAACAAAAGCCGGCAGGTCTGGAAATGTTCTTCGTCCATCGAATAGCAAATGGGAACATACAAGAAGAAAAGTTTGGCGAGTGCTAGATGACCCAATGTCATCTGCTTTAGCAAAGGTACAGTATCATGTGTTCTTTTCACGTAGGGATAATGTTTGAGTTTTCTAGATATAATACAATTAACACATTTAATTATTTTTTTTTGTTTCTGAGAGGTGCTTCGGCTATCTACTACGTTGTTGTCGCTGTTAGTTAAGTAATTTCCCGAAAAAGCTAAAATACCTTACAAATACTACTATATTACAATCTTTCGACAGTTTTGCAGAGATAATTTTTCATTCAACAAACTTCTTTTTTTATTTAAGATCCGCACTTTTTGCTCAACATTATTGTACTGGTACTGTTCAGAAATTGTGTAAGCCAGAAAATAGGAACTGTAAAACTGAAATATTTTACCTATTTTCAAACAAATGCTATTTAACGTGCAAGGGCACTATTTATTTAAACATTGATTCATTATTGTTTGATTAACGCCCAGTTGCAAATGATTCATGTTTATTTGGGAAGAAAACAAGTTAACAATAAATCCAAAAGGCAGGTTATATATTGTCGTTCAGGTTGTAGGGCGGGAATTTCGACCATATGATCTTGTCTACTGGTAAGATATATAGGTTATTGTCCATTATCATCTACGTGTATTTCTATATTAATGTGAACCCTGCATGGAGACGATAACGGGCTATATGTATCTGACCTGTAAACTAGTTTCTATTATTTAGAAAGCAACTGGAAATAAGGTTAAGTTGGATAGTGGTAGAAATTGTGCTCTGTAACAAGTCACCTACGGACTCTCAACGAGCTGTTGGTAGGTTTTTAATAACGTACAGTGAGTGTAGCCCTTTCAATTCACGTGGCATCGGATTTAACGTCCCGCTTCTGACCGGACGTGGTTGAGTATTTATATATCCCACACATCCAAACGAACGCCCTCTGCGTCATGGATTTTACTTACGGACGGGAAAAGTCAAGAGACTCTTTGGGTAATCAAACCTTTTTGGGTCGGGCCTCTTTTTTCTACACAACTTTGTCTAAATTGAAAAGATTTCAAACATGGTTCCGATTGACTTGGTTAAGTCAATTCTATAATTAACAAATTGAATCTGCAATCTGTTGAGTAATTTTGAAAATAGCTAGACTATATTTCTTATCACGGAAATCAAATAATTTTAAAACATATGTTCATTAAACATTTATTTTAGTATGTATACTAAAGAAATTTATCCTGTTGAACTTACTTTAAATAAAGCTAATACTAACAGTGACCACTGCCCTTTCCTCGATCTTGATATCTATATCATTAACGGAAAGCTTAATACAAAAATTTATGATAAAAGATATGATTTTTCATTTCCTATCGTTAATTATCCATTTTTAGATGGTGACGTTCCTTGTCACCATCTTACGGTGTTTATATATCTCAACTTGTACGATTCGCTCGTGTATGTAACAACGTTTCAGATTTTAACGAAAGAAATTTATGTATTACTGAAAATTATTACACCAGGGTTTTCGATATCACAAACTAGTCAAAACATTTACTAAATTTTATCATCGGTACAAGGACATCATTCGTAAATATAGCTCAACATGCAGACTTCTTATACGTTCATGTATTTCACATCCAATCTTTTATGGTAATATTCTTTATAAAGCACAAAATGTCAGTATTCACCTCAGAAGCTAACAAAACCTTTAAATAGACTTATTAAGAAGGGATATAGTTACGATACTGTTGTCAGGTCATTAAAGATTGCATATTTTGGCTTGAATATTGATTCACTTATAGGGTCTTTGCATCGGAACTAAACACATTTATTTAAAACCAGTTGTTGGCATGACACGGGTTATGCTCTTCTCATATATTTTATGATGGTATGATACTAAACCCTAACGGGAGGGATTGTGCCTGATATTCATGTGATGAAGACATAATTTTTCAATCAGTTTAATTGAGGTCTGGAGCTGGCAGGTCAGTTAACTGCTAGTAGTCTGTTGTTATTTATGTATTATTGTCATTTTGTTTATTTTCTTTTGTTACATCTTCTGACATCGGACTCGGACTTCTCTTTAACTGACTTTTAATGTGCGTATTGTTATGCGTTTACTTTTCTACATTAGCTAGAGGTATAGGGGAGGTTGAGATCTCATAAACATGTTTAACCCGCCGCATTTTGCGCCTGTCCCAAGTCAGGAGCCTCTGGCCTTTGTTAGTCTTGTATTATTTTTACTTTTAGTTTCTTGTGTATAATTTGGAGTTTACTATGACGTCCATTATCACTGAACTAGTATATATATTTGTTTAGGGGCCAGCTTAAGGACGCCTCCGGGTGCGGGAATTTCTCGCTGCATTGAAGACCTATTGGTGACCTTCTGTTGTTGTCTGTTCTGTGGTCGGGTTGTTGTCTCTTTGACACATTCCCCATTTCCATTCTCAATTTTATTTTGAGTGTATGTCGTTTTTGTTGACTGCTATCCGAGCACTAAATCGTTTAGTAAATGTAATTCGTTACTCGATGGATTAAAAATCATATCATGAACGTCATCGTTTCCTGATATTAGTTTCAAATGATGTGATGGATTTGAATGGCTTATGTTATTCAATTAATGAACATATTTCGATAAAAATTAGATTAAACCCACAACATTCAAGTTGTGCATTGAAATGTTAATCCAGTGTGTAATGTAGAATAAATCTACTACAATCAATACATCTGATATTTATAGCAATTGTTTATTTTGTTTGTGTTCTAGGCATACATTTAGTGGTAAGGTAACCTATAAGGGGAGTTAATACATGAATGGATCAATGATATGATGTCCGATACTATATCAGCTTATTTTTTCTAACACCAAATGTCGCTTAAAGGGATCTGTCCGTCTTATGCATCGCTCCTTTTTGAGTTAATGCGGTTCCCTCAGATTTTCATTGATACATTGGCCTGTCTTCTAAATCGAGTTATGAGATTTGAACATCAGTACAGTAAACTATTGTCGCCTAAGTTAACCTGTCTAGAGAAATATCGACTGCATTTTGAAGGCATTAAGTTTTCTATTAAATTTTGTTAGTTTTAGTTTTTTAAAATGATTCTCGCAGGACAAAACGGCACAACTCGGACCAACATATATTCTACATAGTTTGACATGTACACCTATGCGAAGGAACTATTTTGTTTTAAATATGTAATGTTTTTTTTTAACCGGGCCCGATTTGGTGGTGTTACCTCTTACAGTCTACCCGAATCATTTTGCAAGGTATTCCGCTCAAACCGGTGCTAGGGGCCGTCTTAAACTTGCAGTGAGGTGAGGGTTTTTTTTTTTTTTCCGTGTTGAAGGCCTCTCTGTGACTTTTATATGAAGAGCAGCAATAAAAGCGCTATTCCTTTGCTTTTTGTGTGTTTTTTGCTGTGCGTGTACTGATTTGTGTCATGAATGCATACCCCATATCCTTTGATTTTCTACTAAATAGATATGTGTTGATACTAGGATTTAACTGGTTACCAAACTACCGAGTTTAAAGTAAGAATTTCAACACTTCGAAAGTTGTAAGTTCGAGTTAATGTTGAAATTGAAAATGTCTGAATTTCGACAAAGAATAAGTTAAAAGCTCATTTTATTTATGTCCAAAAATACATGCCCCGAAACATAGTTTTTCTACTTTCAGAGTGAAATAGTCTGTGATTTAGACGTTCTTTAATCAGTTAACCTCTTTTTGCAGGAGTGCAATGAAAATGTATTAACTGCAACTATTTTCTTATAAAAAACGAAATTGAAAGTATAAATAATTTGGTTTATTATTGTTCCGAGAAAATAAGTTTTCTACCAGCTATGTCTGTTTCTATTGTAACCATGCAGGAAAATCTGTTATTTACTTAAAATGTAATCTGAAAAAGTCTGTGTTGTCTAGACAAAAATTACAGAAAGGAAATCTTCGTAGTGTTCTAGCCTTAAATGACTGATTGAATCAGAAGTGATAAATAAACTTTACCCCCAAAGATAGATATGAATTCGCAAGCAATGGATGTAAACTTTGATATCTTATGAAAGATAAGGAGATGTGGTATGATTGAAATAAGACAACTATCCACCAGAGACCAAAGAATGAGGATGTAGTCAATTATAATAAATTTTCAGCACAAATATACAAATCTAGAATACTTAATTATAAGGAACGAATGTTCGGATTGTTAAAGGAAACACGTACCTCAAACTGAAATATTTCATATTGAACAGGTTGTTCTAGCATTTTGGAACCTCATCTTACAGACATGTACTAGGCCTGTTTATGGCCGTTCCTGTGGTAAAACGAGGTATTTCAAAGATCCATGTTCCACGTTTATATTAAAAGTGCTTTTGAAGAATACCATATCCACAAAACTCTAATAAATTTGTCTTTAAATATCCGACTATTTCACTGCAAAATATAAGAACAAGACAAGAATTTAGACAGTCACGGGCATATTGTGATAAATATTTAAATGCTTGACAAAACAAATTGTATAAAATAATATCTGTAATCACAGAATGACATCAGTATAAATGTCTTGAGTGCTATATTAAAGGACGCTTTTATGAAAGAGGGAGAAGGTACTAAGAAAAATACTAACAGACAAAACGCTACACAAAAACCTAAAGATTTACCATCACAAACCCCACCAAATACCGGGGGTGAACTCAGGAGCCCGGACTATTTACGAATCAATCAGTGTCATAATTATATTCCTTTCGATGGTTCTAGCGAGTCGTAATAAACCTACGTAAATCCCATAGCATAAAAAGCACTTCTATCATTATTTACAAAGACGTGATAAATAAGTGATAAATAGGCAGACTACATCTTGGCCATAAAAATATTCTATTTAATATGTTTAATTATTACAGATTGTTCTGCAATTAAAAGTAATAACGAATACTCTTAAATCGGTACTTTTTTTTTTGTATTTATTTTCGTTGTTTTTGTGCCTCGTACTATAATTTGATGAATAAAGCAATTGAAACTGATGTTTACAGTTTTGTTTTTATGATGTACTGTTTCACCACTGTCACAGGTTAGTGGGAAAGTGAAGGGTTGAGCGCTCACAAACATGTTTAACCGTGCCACAGTTATATGCCTGTCTTAAATCTTGAACCTGTAAATCAGTGGTTGCCTTTGGTTGCTGTCTGTCATATTTGTTTTTGATTATTGTTTTGTTAAACATTAGGCCGTTGGTTTTCTCAGGTGAATTGTTAACATTTTGTCATGTCGGACATTTTATAGCTGACTATACGTTGCTCAATTTTGATGGCTGTACGATGACCTATAGTTCCACGTTTCGGACTCTGCTGCGTGTTGTCTCATTGACAATCCTACCACATCTCCTAATTCTTATATAGAAAATAACGACAAGCCATTTATGTTAAGGCGCTGTTGTTCTGCTTATGGAGATACAAGTGAAATAATTGTTAAGCCGCTGTTTACGGTTACAGAAGTGGCATAGTTGTCAATGCGCTGTTTACTGATATATAAGTGGCATAACTGTTAAGCCGCTTTTATGGTTACAGAAGTGGCGTAATTGCCAATGCGCTGTTTACTGTTATCGAAGTGGCATTATTGATAAGCCGCTTTTAAAGGCTACAGAAGTGGCATAGTTGTCAATACGCTGTTTACTATTATAGAAGTGGCACAATTGTTTAGGCGCTGTTAAAAGGCATTATAAGTTGCACAATAATGGTTGCATACATATTTTTTACAATGAGCGTGACATATTCGCACTGCATATCAAATTGTGTTTCATTGTAAGGTACAAACTGGTAATATCAGGAGGTAAAGTAAAAGGAATAAAATTGTAATTATTATTTTGATGAGTCGACTAAAAACATTTAAAACCATCTCAAGTAAAATGCCTAAACCATATATATTCAGAACAATCCTTTCAGGCAGTGATTTTGCGGGATTTATATATAGTTTGGATTTTACATAAACCATAACAAAATCTCTGTTCATAAAGATGAAAATTGTTTTACATCTGCTCCCTGTGTCTAAACGAATTTTATCTGCTCGTATCCCTAAATTACAACCTCATCTATTCACCATGTGTTTTGTTAATTATGATGACATCTGCTGTATATATAGAAGTCTAAAGATTTTCACAACGGTACTAATATAAGATGGTATTATACGAAGATGTTGTTATTAAATTGTGTTGACAAATATTTCGGCTTAACAAATAGCCTTCGTCAGTGTCAATGTATATATATATAATTAGCTGCAGACAAAGATCACTGATTGGGCAGCGATTAAAAGTTGAATGTTTTTTGTTCACCTTTTAAAACTGCATACTCTTGCGTAATGGCACTGTAGCCAGTGTATTATTTAAATCACGCAACCAGCATCATCATGAAACATAATTACGACAGAAGTCAACAATCTTTTTTTTTAACGTCTATGTAAAGATTAATTTGAATTTCTCATTTTCATGTATTTTCGTTTACCAACGTGACATCGCATGTGAGGTACGACACAGAATGTATTTTCAATACAACAAATGTACGTTACAAATTAGAAGTCAGAACATGATAAGGACTTTCTTTGTGTATCAGATTTCTAGTTTCTAAAGTACTAGTCGATACTGTAATTCTGACTTGTTCTTTAAGATGTCCAGTATCCCGTTTATAATTTTACGGAAAGCATTGGCTTTGACTAACAACATATTTGTTTTATGCTGAACACCCAAACTAGAACTTATAGTATACGCTGCAAAAAGCATCGTATTACTACGTGTACTTATTGTGTAAGAACAAACAAAATTAAATACTCGTAATTTTAAGGGGCATTAGGCATTAGGTTTTCATTCATGATTACCGATTTGACTTAAATTCTCATTTTTGATTTATAACATACTAAATTGGATATCCAAACAAAATAAGTCCAATTGAAACAATTAACAATGCAAAACTCTTAGTAATGTATCAGCATTTCGTGCGTATGTTTGACTAGACGCTATCTACTAGACATTGTTCATATTAACGACTTCTGACACCGGATTATATAATTTTTCGACAGGTTACTTACGCTTTGATAGGACATTCTGGTACTCGGTCATGTAAGAGCAGCTAAAAGAGTAAAATCAAGCTTACAATCGGTGTAATTTTAGGGGAAAATGAACTGTTTCATGTTTTTCTTTACACGACAAAATCATCGGCAAAACAGTTAATTGTTTCCCAAATTGCACGATTGTTAGCGAAAATATTTATTTCTCCGTTTTCTCTTACTTAATCTACTGTGCAATGTATCGTGTATGGTATTTTATTTTACGGTCATTTCATTTAAAAACATTAAGGATCTAATATTGTGTATTTATATTGTTATCGATCTAAAGACAACATTATCAACTTTTTTGTTTTCCAGACAACAACATTTACCAAAACAGGAAACTACTCATTTATCATCGCTCCATAATTCATCATAAATTTCTTAACCAAATAGAACTAGATTTGATACCATTGATTGAATATTGGATATTTATTATTGCCTGGCTTATCACATAATAAGATACATTGATGGTTTAGATGAATTACTATGTTCATGATAAGACAAACTATGAAGATATTAATGTCAGAATAAACCTTCGATTGGTTATCATATGGAACGGGGACCCAGTTATTTCCCCCATTGAAACGCATTGAAAATCATAGTAAATAAATGGGGTGCTGTCCAATAAATAATTTTGATAGCCACCTTGGGACTTCTGTTTCATGTTAAGCATTTGTTTCGAAGTTTCTAAGTACAATCTCAGTGCCTCATGACCGGCATTCCGTTGCAAAATTTTGTTTTGATTGACAACAGGTCAGGTCCATCCACTTCCGGGAAGAATAAAGGCTAGAATTTAGGCAATTTACTCTATGTACCGACGCCTGATTACATTTAAATCAATCAAAATTTTTACAGAAATTCAAGCTAGAAAGCCTACCCTTTCAAATAAATCTACATTCAGTTACAGAACTTGTGTAATAATAAAACTACACCATTTTAAATAAAAGTTTTATATTTTTTAAGAACTACATTCGTGGGTACCGGACTGGTTGCCGTAACTGGGATCCTATTCCTGTCAGACTTTAATTTTTTTTCCAGACTTAAAACTGCACTTTTAAAATAAAGATATACATCTCAGTAGTTATTGTGCAAAGTTTCAATAGATTTGATCCAACAGTTACAGATTTATTGATCCTTATCTTTGACATCTCAAATACCAGAAAATTGATCGGATAAAATCATAAATTCATGAAGAAAATATTCTTAAAATCAGCAAAACTTTTTATTTTAAAAGATATTTACATTCTGTAAATTGCACATGGTAGATAAATTCATTATTTGTATGGAAATCTAGTTAAAAAAATTTTGCTGAAAAAAATTAATTATAATTATTTTTAATTAAAAAAAATCTCGTAAGAATTACATATGCAAAGAAGCATACCCCATAACAAGGGTATAAATCATGAGACTTAGTCTTCAAACAGTCAGCTAAGTTTATTTAATATACAATGGAAGAGGCTAGATGCAGAGAAGTTCTCACTTGTAGCTAAAACCAGTCAAGACAGCACCTCCTACAGTTTAACAAATGTCGAGAAATCCTGGATCTGCCTGAATGCTTAATGCTACTGTGCGTTGTTATACTTGTGACTGCTCTAAATGTCCCACTAGTTCATACGTGTGGTGGTGGTGGACACTCAAACTGTTGGTGGCGGAGATCTATGTACTTGGGTCCAAACAAGTTAACCAACCTGAATATGGATAACACAGACAAGTTAATAATGCAGGAACTTTTAAAAATGAAACTTAGCGAAGAAGTATAATGAAAATGATATTTAATCATAACACTCAAAAGGTGAAGCTGTTAACAGATCACTAAGTGTTTCCTTACCAAAGAATGTGAACTTTTCTAGAAATTTGAAGGAGGGCATCAGCAATAGTTCACACTTTGAATAATGGTATAGCTTATTCCTTGTGACAAAAGCAGAATGTATTGGTTTTAAAATCTCAAAGGTTCATTAAAACGCTTGACCAAATGTAAAGGGTGTGAACGGAACAAAGTAAACCAAAATACTCCAGAAAGGAAAAGAAAAATTTACAACGCACGGACAGAAGACTAAGGTTCATGTGGAAGAAAAGGATCAAGTAAATGTACAGACAGATATAAAAAGGGCAACCTGATCCAAAACTTGATGCTGCATTTGTAACAGCATAAAGGACGATCATTCATATGGTAGAGTAATACCTGCTAAGAAGAATATACCTACCAGAAGCTGTTCTTCAAAAGTTCAAAAATCAAGGAAGATATAGCTGCATTCATCTACTTCTGAAAAGATACAGACAAAATTAACGGTCCTTTTAAGGACCACCAAAATCTTTAAAAGGAGTCTAAAATTGTTGTACATTCAGTTAAAATTGTTTATATAAGCTATAGCCCTACCCTTATATATCTCCCAAAAATCCAGGCCCCAATCTGGAAAATTGGAGAGCCCTGGCAAGATTTTCTGAGTTTACAAAATATTCTGTCGTTATTTATGTGATGCGGCTCTTCAGTAATGTGACCGCATTCCCACACAAACTTTATGACACATAAAATGGCATAAAGTGTTGTATTTAATATTTAAAACTTATCAAAACTAATTAAAAACCATAAAACTGAATCTATGGGCTTTTTCTTTCTCCAGGTCCCAGAAATATGATACTGGAAAGAAATAAGCCCATATTTTCCATCTTTGTTGTCCCCTGATCCCATATAAGACATTTGTTATTTCTTGCCAGGTGGCTCTTTTCTAATATTCTTTGCTGATATTTTCGAAAAATCCTCCATTTTAACTTACAAGTGTATGAATACATAAGACCATCAAAATGACCTTACTGTGACCCCTTTTGAAACTTTAAATTGAAAACAAACTTTTAAAAATTTCATAAATTTAAATTTCAATTTAATTTTAAAAGTTTAATTCAAATTTTAAAATAATTACACCATTGTTTTCCTTATTGAATTTTCAAGTTTCTGGCCAAATTTCATCCATGTAACTCCAAAATAAGCTTACAATTGCAGATTGAAGTGTTCAAAATATGCCCTCTGACAGGAACGGGGACCCAGTTATTTCCCCCATTGAAACGCATTGAAAATCATAGTAAATAAATGGGGTGCTGTCCAATAAATAATTTTGATAGCCACCTTGGGACTTCTGTTTCATGTTAAGCATTTGTTTCGAAGTTTCTAAGTACAATCTCAGTGCCTCATGACCGGCATTCCGTTGCAAAATTTTGTTTTGATTGACAACAGGTCAGGTCCATCCACTTCCGGGGAAGAATAAAGGCTAGAATTTAGGCAATTTACTCTATGTACCGACGCCTGATTACATTTAAATCAATCAAAATTTTACAGAAATTCAAGCTAGAAAGCCTACCCTTTCAAATAAATCTACATTCAGTTACAGAACTTGTGTAATAATAAAACTACACCATTTTAAATAAAAGTTTTATATTTTTTAAGAACTACATTCGTGGGTACCGGACTGGTTGCCGTAACTGGGATCCTATTCCATATTGTAGTAATTGATCCATTAAAAAGAGGTCGCTGGGGATGATTATGCAGCTTGTTTAACTGAAATACTATAACAGAAAGTTAGTCCCACATGCAAATAATTTTACGTCCGGAAATCGAAAAGCAGAAAGCATAATAAAAAGGAAAAAGAAATAAAAACTTTGATTTGATTTTGAGGAATTATTTCATTTCTCGAGATCATCCTGAATATGCATGAAATAATTGCTACTTAACGTAAAGCTAACGACAATCGTCCAATCGATTAATTATTTCTCGGTACAAACCGATTTCTTGTAATTTTGAAACTTTATTTTCTGTCTGCTCTTTTGGTGCAGGTTAGACCTCCCCGATTTAAAACCTCTTATTATATACTCAAGATATTTGTACAAATTTAGGACAATGAAAGCGGTTTGTGAACGGATATTATTTTCGAAGAGAAACCTAAATTGTGTGAATGTTAAAGTTCTGACAGGGTATTCATGTAAAGAACTAAAATTGTGCGAACGTCAAAAGTTTCGACAGGATATTCATATAAAAAACTAAAATTGTGTGAACGCTAAAAGTTTCGACAAGGTATTCATGTAAACAATTAATATTATGCGAACGTTAAAAGTCTCGACAGAGAATTCATGTACCAACTAAAATTGTTTGAATATCAAAAGTCCCGACAGGGTATTCATATACAAAAGTAAAATTGTGTGAACGTCAAATGCTCGACAGGGTATTCATATACAAAACTAAAATTGTGTGAACATTAAATGCCCAACAGAGTATTCATATACAAAACTACAATTGTGTGAACGTCAAATGCCGGACAGGGTATCTAAATAAAAAAAAAAGAAAAGAAAGAAAATTGTGTGAACGTTAAAGGTTCCGACAGGGTATTCATATAAAAAAACTAAAATTGTGTGAACGTTAAAGAACCCGACAGGGTATTCATGTAAAAAAAAACTAAAATTGTGTGAACGTTAAAGGTCCCGACAGGGTATTCATATAAAAAAAAACTAAAACTGTGTGAACGTTAAAAAATCCGACAGGGTATTGTTGTGAAAAAAAAAAACTAAAATAGTGTGAACGTTAAAGGTCCCGACAGGGTATTCATATAAAAAAAAAGAAAATTGTGTGAACGTTAAAGGTCCCGACAGGGTATTCATGTAAAAAAACTTAAATTGTGTGAACGTTAAAGAACCCGACAGGGTAGTCATGTGAAAAAAAAATCTAAAATTGTGTGAACTTTAAAGGTCCCGACAGGGTATTCATATAAAAAGAAAAGAAAATTGTGTGCACGTTAAAGGTCCCGACAGGGTATTCATGTAAAAAAAACTTAAATTGTGTGAACGTTAAAGGTCCCGACAGGGTATTCATGTGAATACAAACTAATATTGTGTGAAGGTTAAAGGTCCCGACAGGGTATTAATATTAAAAAAAAACGAAAATTGTGTGAACGTTAAAGGTCCCGACAGGGTATTCATGTAAAACAAAACTTAAATTGTGCGAACGTTCAAGGTCCCCCCGACACTGTATTCATATAAAACAAAACTAAAATTGCGTGAACGTTAAAGGTCCCGACAGGGTATTCATATAAATAAAAACTAAAATTGTGTGAACGTTAAAGGTCCAGACAGGGTATTCATATAAATAAAACTAAAATTGTGTGAACGTTAAAGGTCCCGACAGGGTATTCATATAAAACAAAACTAAAATTGTGTGAACGTTAAAGGTCCCGACAGGGTATTCATATAAATAAAATCTAAAATCGTGTGAACGTTAAAGGTCCCGACAGGGTATTCATGTAATAACAAAATATTGTGTGAACGTTAAATGTCCATATTTTTATAGTTTGTTCTTATGTTGCATTAATTCAGCACTGTCCCAGGTTAGGGGAGGATCTGCGCCTTTAAACATGCTTAACTCAGCTACATTCTATATGTGACTGTCCCAAGTCAGGAGCCTGTAATTGCATGGTTGTAGTTTTTGCTGTTTCTCATAGTTTGTTCTTGTGTTGTGCCTTTAAACCACCGTCCCGACCAGGTAGCGCCACCAAACACGTTTAACCGCCACATTCTATATGTGCCTGTCCCAGGTAAGGAGCTTGTAGTTCAGTGGTTGTCGTTGGTTCATGTCTGTCATATTTGTTTTTCGTAAATTGTCTTGTTTTAAATTAGGCCGTTAGTTTTCTCAATTGAATTGTTTAATATTTTTCATGTCTGGACCTTTTATAGCCGACTATACAAGAGGGACGAAAGATACCAGAGGGACGGTCAAACTCATAGATTGAAAATAAAATGACAACGCCATGGCTAAAAATAAAAAGACAAACAGACAAATAACAGTACAGAAGACACAACACAGAAAACTAAAGACTAAGCAACACGAACCCCACCAAAAACTGGGGGTGATCTCAGGTACTCCAGAAGGGTAAGCAGATCCTGCTCCACATGTGGCACCCGTCGTGTTGCTTATTACAAATCCGGTAAATAGTCTAATTCGGTAGGTCAAATTCGTGAAAAGGGAAGCGTATTGTAGTTACGACATAAGGAACATATCCGATATCATTTGTGAAACGGTTATTCCATAACGGTATGAGTTTTTCTCATTGCTGAAGGCCGTACGGTTGCCTATAATTGCTAACATCCACTTCATTCGGACTTTGGTGAATAGTTGTCTCATTGGCAATCATACCACATCTCCTTATTGTTATTAGGTATACATATAAAAAACTATGTTATCAATTTTCATACCTTTCCATATTAATAAAACAATACCGAACGGCTTGGAGATTGAGGCTTAGCAAACAATCTATAAATTTGTGCGACTTGAATTTTTAAAAACGATGTTTACATACACAGTGATAAAAACTGGATACAGTTGGAAATTAGCTAACATTCGTTGGCTTTTTATTCTGAATATTTTCTATAATTCTCGTTTCTCTTCTTTTACAGATTTATGTTGCATCTTCAGCCATAGTCATCTTAATGTCTATATTTGTCCTAGTTGCTAGCACACATCCGGATTTTCAAAGAAAACTTGATTGTGAGGAGATTAGAGAATTCCTTGGTGATGGCGCACAAATGCCAAAAAGCCATCAGGATTGTGAAAAAGAACTGAATGAAGAGTCTGAAAGTGTTACTTCAAAAGTTAGAAAAATTAATGAAAATACCACACATAATACAAATAGTTCAATGTTTGATAGCAGCAATGAGACTGAAGGCTATACAGATGATACCATCGACACTCACACTCGCTTTAATTATCTGACTATCATGGATTATTTTACGGTTGGATTTTTTCTTGTAGAATTAATTATAAGATATATATTTTGTCCTGATAAGAAAAAATTTTTCTTTTCATTTCTTAATATTGTGGACATAATAGCTTTAACCTCAGAATGTATTATAAATTTGATCGAGTATTTATTTCCAAAAGAAAAGTACATAGTTTATTCATCGTTAGATTTTATTGAATGTATACAAATAGCACGTGTTTTCAGGTTATTTCGATTGGTCAGGAATTTTATAGGATTTCGGGTCTTTATATATTCTGTAAGAGCAAGCTTTAAAAACATGGTGCTGATGGTTTTTCTAATGTTTGTTGCAGCACTAATTTTTTCAGCTGTTGTATTTTACAGTGATCGTGATGCATTCAAATCGATACCGGACGCCATCTGGTGGTCAGTTATTACCATGACAACAGTCGGATATGGTGATGCTGTACCAAAAAGCCTGCTTGGGAAAATGATAGGTTGTGTATGTGCAGTAACGGGTGTATTTGTACTGGCAGTTCTCATTCCAGTTTTGGTGTCGAATTTCGTATTATTCATCGGTTTTGCAAGAATTCCATTGCGAAATCAAGGAAATGATCTCGCTACCATGGTAAAACAGGAGTTTGTCTTAAGAAAAGATAGGACCGAAATGCAACTTCTAAAGAAGAAAACTAGACCAAAAGTATATAATTCAAGTGGAAGTCCATGAATATTCTTTCTAAACGTCTTTCATAGTGATACTTTAATTCGAAATGAAATGCAATTAAATAATTGTAATAAAGCTTTAATAATTGCAATATATATATATATCATATTTTATGTAAATTTACATAGAGAAATGCGAAAGAAAATGAGTTCCCTATGTTCGTATATTGTTAAGTTTTTGTTTCAGAAGAATGTCTGTATATTGTATTGTATTGTTTCGGAAGAATGTCTGTATATACATGTAGGTTTGTATTGTTTCGGAAGAGTGTCTATATATTGTATTGAATTGTTTCAGAAGAGTGTCTGTATATCGTATTGAATTGTTTCAGAAGAGTGTCTGTATATCGTATTTGATTTGTTTTGGAAGAGTGTCTGTATATCATAATGTATTTGTTATAGAAGAGTGTCTTTATATCGTATTGTATTGTTTTTGTTTTTGAAGAGTGTCTGTATGTCGTATTGTTATTGTTTTGGAAGAGTGTATGTATGGTGTATTGTATTTGTTATAGAAGAGTGTCTATATATTGTATTGCATTTGTTTTGGAAGAGTGTCTGTATATCGTATTGCATTTGTTTTGGAAGAGTGTCTGTATATTGTATTGTATTTGTTATAGAAGAGTCACAGTGTCTATATATTGTATTGTATATGTTTTGGAAGAGTGTCTGTATATTGTATTGTATTTGTATTGGAAGAGTGTATGTTGTATTGTATTTGTTATAGAAGAGTGTCTGTATATTGTATTGTATTTGTTTTGGAAGAGTATCTGTATATCGTATTGTATTTGTTACGGAAGAGTGTCTGTATATTGTATCGTATTAGTTACGGAAGAGTGTCTGTATGTTGTATCGTGTTTTTTTTTTTTTTTTTTTGAAGAGTGTCTGTATATGGTATTCTACATGTATTTGTTCCGAAAGGGTGTCTGTATGTTGTAATATATTTGTTACGGAAGAATGGAAATTTTTATAGTGCTTAATATGAAATTGAAAATGATATTATTTACCATTTGATAAGGATGTGTTAATTAGATATACCAAATTAATGAAACATTCAAATGAATTGCTCATCCATAATTTGAAGACAGAATGTTTGTTATTTCTTTGGTCGTGGACTTGTATTAAGAGTTAGTCTTCTATTAATTTTAATATATTCCATACATCCATATGCTCATGTTTTGCAATTATTTAAATGATTATTTAATTCTTATAGACAACGAATTCTTTTTGATAAGAAACTTCTAAATTTTTGCTTCTTGTTCCTCAAAATTTTCTGATTTTTTATCAGTTGATATTTACTCACCATAATTTTTCATTTGTTGTTATTAAAATATATGGGATACTTCGTTATAAGAACAGATATTTATTACTATGTTTCCTGTTTTTGAAATTCTCTTATCAGAGTGTTTTGTACTATGATATCTAGAAAACAAGTAACCTGATTATTTTCAAACACAATTTAAAACAATGAAATTCTTAAAGTTGTTTTCATACAGCTAAAACTAGAGTTTAGTAAACCACAATTAGATAGCCATCTAATAACTCACAGGTACCACAAATCATCTCTGAAAGGTTGCCTTGAAATCTAAATCTATGAAGTGGTTTACATTTTCCATATTTCGTTTTGCTATTGAGTATTAAAAAAAGGATCAGAAACAAGTTATATTATATAGTTGTCACTAATACTTCTATCCATCTTGTATTTTTTTTGGCAAAATGTCTGTCTCAAATGAGTACAAAAACAAGTCGGCTAGCGGGGCCGAACTATATGTATCCAGTTTAATTGCTAGCATCGGAGAACTTCACTATATTGATAATTTAGTATTGCTTGCTTAACGTCCAGTGCCAATTATTTCATGCATATTCAAATTGAGAAACTACTATTATCCCCGGCTTAGTATATTTCTAGGAGTTTGATTGGTTAACGCACGTCGTTACAAAACCCATAGCCCCTGGGTGTTGCTAACCCATATCCCCGGACGTTGCTACCCATTACATCGGGGAATTTCACGCGCGTTTTCCTTAGTTCCATGGTTGTTCCTTCTGAAATATCGAATTCTGTAGATTTTCCATGATGTCTGTATAATTAAATACTTAATCCACTAACGATTTTATCTTATTATGTCGATTATTTCCACTCATTTTAGTAAATGCATCACTATGCAGCCCAATTGTCAATGACTGGTACTACTGACCTAGCTATGCAAATGACCCACGTTGACGTCACACCGTTTATGATGTAACTCTCACAACATTGCGCGCCAAATTCGACCCATTTCAGTTTCTCTGTCTCTAGTTTAAAAACGTCTTATATTTGTCTACCTGTAGGGTTCTACCAAAGGTAGTACCCTACACCCCGTTAAAAATATGTCAAATTCCCAAATTTCAATAAAAGATATTTAAAAAATGAAAAAAACGTTGCTTTCACGTTAACTTAACTTTGTGGTCGAATTTATCTAAAAATCGCCAGATTTAGACTAAGACCGGGGATAAATTCGTTATCTACGTTCATATCCGTAGATATGGATATTTTAACACCCTTCAGTACCCTGTACACCCTTCGGCTGTGCCTCAGGGTGTACTTGGATACTTCAGGGTGTTAAAATATCCATATCTACGGATATGAACGTAGATAACTTATAGTATTTACAATTTACACTATAGGTAGTTTCTGCAAGTATGCAGACGGGGATAAAGTGCAGGGAATTTGGACTGCCACCGGAAATGAGAGTATTCTGGACAGCTGCAGAAATCTAAGCTTGCAACTGGTCGCCTACGGACCTTCAAATAGTATTTGCAAGTATTCTTTAACGTCCCAATGCCGTCTTTATACATCATGCATAACCAAACGAATGTCCCAATTTGGTAAGATTGTACTGCCGGTTTGAAGAAGTCCAGAGGAAATGGACCACATTTGCAGTCACCTTGGTTGTAGGCGAACTTAAGTATCCACTATGATGGTTATAAGGACACACTATAGTTTATAGGTATCAACTACAACGCCTAACGGGTCCGCTATAGGTTTCCACTATAATGACTCGCGGGGTCGAAATTGAGTGATAATTTATTGTTGCTTGCTTAACATCCAGTGTCAATTATTTCATACATATTCGTATTGAAAAACTTTTACAATTAATATAATAGCTAGTTTCTGCAAGTAGGTCGACCGGGATGTAGGGTGGCGAATTTGGACTGTCGTTGGAAATTAAATGAGGATGTGTTTGGTAGGTACAGAAATTTAGCCTTGCAACTGATCATCAAAGGACCCTCAAAAAGTTGTTGCAAGGATTCTTTAATGTCTTTATTCCTACCGGACATGGATGAGTCTTTAAACATCCCGCAAAGTCAAACAGAAGCCCCACTTTTGTATTGACGGTTGGAAGACCATATTTGTATACCCTAGTCACCCTTTGGGAGACGAAAACGAAAGGTACCCACTATAATGTCTAGCGGAGGCACACTATTTGTATCCACTATAATGACTAACGGGGCACACTATATGTATCCACTATAATGACTAACGGGGTCATTAAAGGTTTCCACTATAATATCTAACGAGGCCCACTATAGGTATCAACTATAATGACTAACGGGGCACACTATAGGTATCCACTATAATGACTAACGGGGTACGCTATAGGTATCCACTATAATGACTAACGGGTACACTATATATATCCACTATAAGACTAACGGGGCACAGTATAGGTATCCACTATAATGACAAACGAGGCACACTATAGGTATCCACTATAATGACTAAGGGGGCATATTATAGGTATCAACTATAATGGCTAGCGGGGACCTCTTTAGGTATCCTCTATAAAGACTAACGGGGAACACTATAGGCATCTACTATAATGACTGACAGGACACACTATAGGTATCATCTATAATGACCAACAGGGCACACTATAGGTATCCACTATAATGACTAACGGGGTACATTATAGGTATCCACTATAATGGATAACGGGGTACACTATAGGTATCCACTATAATGACTAACGGTATCCACTATAATGACTAACGAGGCACACTATAGGTATCCACTTTAATGACTAACGGGGTACACTATAGGTATCCACTATAATAGCCAGCGGGGGCCCACTTTATGTATCATCAATAATGGCTAACGGGGCACACCATAGGAATCCTCTATAATCTATAACGGGGCACACCATAGGTATCCATTGTAATGACTAACGGGGCACACTACAGGTATCCTCTATAATGACCAACAGGGCACACAATAGGTATCCACTATAATGACTAACGGGTTACACTATAGGTATCCACTATAATGGCTAGCGGGGGGCCACTATAAGTATCAACTATAATGACTAACGGGGTACACTATAGATATCCATAATCTCTGACGGGGCACACTATAGGTATCCACTGTAATGACTAACGGGGCACACCATAGGTATCCACTATAATGACTAACGGGGCACACTATTGGTATTCTCTCATATGGCTAGCAGAGGCTCACTTTAGGTATCCTCTATAATGACTAACGGGCATACCATAGGTATCCACTGAAATGATTAACGGGGCACACTATAGGTATCCACTATAATGACTTACAACACACTATAGGTATTCATTATAATAATAAAAGGGGTACACTTTAGGTATCCACTGTAATGACTATCAGGGCACACTATAGGTATCCTCTATAATCTCTAACAGGGCACACCATAGTTATCCTCTATAATGGCTTACGCGGCACACTTTAGGTATCCTCTATAATCTCTTACGGGGCACACTATAGGTATCCCTTATAATGACTAACGGGGCACACTATAGGTATCCACTATAATGACAAACGGGGTACACTATAGGTATCCACTATAATGACTAACAGGGCACACTATAGGTATCCCTATAATCTCTAACGGGGCACATTATAGGTATCCACTATAATGGCTAACGGGGGCACACTATAGGTATCCAATAGGTATCATCTATAATGACCAACAGGGCACACTATTGGTATCCACTATAAGGACTAACGGGGTACACTATAGGTATCCTCTATAATTTCTAACGGGGCACATTTTAGGTATCCACTGTAATTGCTAGCGGGTACACTATTGGTATTGACTATAATGCCTACCTATAATGTACTATAGGTTTCCATGGTAATGCACTAGGCGCACAATAGGTATCCAATATAATATATACAAACTACTTGATCAAATATCAATTAAATTAACTCAAAATATATGTATTGTTGATCTTTAAGTGCATTTTTTTGAAAATTTCTTCTTTCTAGTATTTTTAGGGGGGTTATGTTGTCATAAATAAGAAGGGTTTTTCTTTAAGTTTACCAAAATATTTTTTAAATTACACTGTTTAAGGAGAACGTGTAGTTTAATCTGAACGACTATAGCCTTTGACTTTTGTTTACTCTTATTCAACTTTAGAACCACATTAAGGTCATTTTCAAGAACGGTTTGTAAATATTATACGACAGGTCATACACTACTAGTAATAGCTTTTCCAAAAAGCTTGCCGGTTTTTAGCTTATTATGTTGAAAACTGTTGTTTTGCTTTGTTTTTTCATCTATTCAGAATGTTGCTCTGCATTAACATTAAAATTATTGTTCCTATATCCTACTTAAGAAGGTTCCAGTAGCGTATGAGGGTACATGTACATAGTTACTGCGGGAAAATGCCTTAGGAGAAAATCGGTTTGAAGTCGGTTCTGAAAAAAAAAATGACAAATAGGCATGTTATGAAGTAAAGTAAATACATGTGTGACTCTCTGATCGTTACTTTCTGTCTTTCTTCTTCCAGGTTACGAGTCGGACTCTGCAATTGAGTGTAATTGACTCGGGCGTATCTCAAACAGACAGCAGGCCACTCATTTGGCCAAGAGTAAAAGTCCATGAAAACTGGATGGTATTTACATTAAGTCAGTAAGTGCATATTCACAAATATGTGCACTGGGTATTCTGCTTTCTAGTTGAGATGTGGCTAGGTCAAGGAGATGGTGTTCACTCTTGCCCTGAAGTCTTCTGATGACCCCACTACAGATTATGGTAATTTGTTCCATTCTCTTGTTGTTCTCATGATGAAGGAATGCTAATAAACGTCTCTCTTTACTCAAGCTTGTCTGAGTTTGTGGTTGCCTCTGGTCCTACTCTGTCACCTGATGTGTTGTATTTAGATACATCAATGGCAATCAACTGGTGTTGGGTCTTATAACACAGCACAAGACTATGTTTCCATCTTCAGTGCTGGAGTGATTCCCACTTAAGTTGGTCCAGTAATTTAGTTACACATCCTGGAGAGTTGTCCTGATAGCAGCTACAGACAAAGTGAGCTGATCGTCACCGTACTTGCTCCATTTCTCGTGTGATGGTGATTTAGTGCGGGTCCCATACTTGAGAAGCATATTCTAGGGTAGGTCTTACTAGGATGGGGTAAATGGGTCTTCTTGTTAGTTATTTTCTTAGCTTTGAATCAATCCGACGAGTCAACCCCTTTTCAACTGGTTTTTAGAGTTAGTTCTTACATAATAGAAAAGAAAGAATATGGGGAATCCATCCAGGACACAAAATCAGTACATGCACAGCAAAAACACAAAAAAGCAAAGGAACAGCGCTTTTAATGGTGTATGTTACGGTTTAACACCACTGTCCCAGGTATGTTATGGGGTGGGCTGGGCATCCGCAAACAAAAGTTCGCTGTGTGCCTGGACCAAAATCATGAGCCTGAATGTCATTGGTTGCCGTTTGTTACTGTGAACTACACCTGTTTTTCGTTTGTATAACTAATCGTTTACATTTGTCATATCGAATCCTTTTACAGCTTGCAATGCAGTATGAATATTTCTCATTATGAAAGGGTGACTTATATATGTCAACATCTATGTCATTTTGTCTCTGGTGGATAGTTACCTTATTGGTAATCATACCATATCTTCTTATTTTTATGTTTTAGATATCTGACTGGCTAATTTTCTAGACGTTGCAAAACATATACTAAACTATGGTTTGAACAGCATCGATCAGAATTCATTTATATACCATTTGTTGACAGAACATTATAATACAAACATGTACATAAAGCTGTGATTATTGTTTTCTCAGATGTTAGCAAATGAAGTTCGTTTCTGTTCATTGCCTTAAGGTCTCCTAAATTTGTGTATTTAATTTTGCTATTTAATGGATTTTGTGCTGATTGCATATTTATGAAAGTCTTTGTAAAAGTATCCACAATTGTTATTTTTTTTTTGAAAATTTAGAGCTTGAAATATTGCCAAGACATGTGTCCATTGAATATATCCGAGTGTTAACCTTATTTAGCTTTGGTGTTAATTTGGTTGCTGTCTCATCTATGATATCCTACATCTCCTTTTATTTACACAAATAAATCTGGCAACGCTTTAAATATTTTGACATACAAGTATACTTGCTTTCAAAACGGACCTTTACCGACGTCTATGTTTAAGATATTCCTCCCCGAAAAAATTACCTGTATTAAACGTATGAAATCTGATTATTTTCCCCTTTTGAAGTTGACCTTAGAAGTGGACCGTTTTGTAACAGAACATCAATGTATCTTGTCCGAATAATGAAAACGTCTTGAAAGGCTATTTTAATTCTTTGCTGTGATACCTTCCTGTGCAAAAATAGAATAGCCTTTCAAGACGTCTTAATTATTAGGACTACACTGTACCGTTATGGACGTTGGCGTGATAAGAAATTCGACACATGATTACATCAACCCACCTCTCCGCCAGACCCGGGATAAATGAACATTAAAATTAATCGATAATAAGTCATTTGAAGATAGTTACCTGTTTTCACATTTTTTTTTATACTTTTGAATTATATCAGTTAATAGATACTTATATCATTTAGTTTTTGTTAACTACAGACAGAAGCATACGCAATCCTTCCTATATGTGTTTTTATGAACGTAATATAATTATCCTGTATAACGATACGCATGAGTATTAACTGTAATTTTGTTGATGGAACTGATCTAATACACATCAACAAGTTAATTGTGAATACGAAAATTAATACGATAATATTTATATATGATGCAAACATAATTGAATAATAAAACAAAACAAAACTCAATTAATTTGAATCACTTTTGCGTTTGACCTTGCGGCAATAAAATATTGATTCAACACTTCACTATAAACTTGAATGAACATTTCACTATCATTTTCATGACGTACTATCATGATTTTTTTCTGGCCTCATTTACGGATACGCTCACATATAATAGATACACCCCCATATTACCCAATCAGACGTTAAGAAAGCATTTACTTCATACGGAATGAGCTAATATTTACCAATGAGATTTCATTAACAGATTTACTCCATTGTGACCTGAAGCGTATGACTAATTAGACCGGGTCTCAAGTGACCCGGTAATAACATATATTTAGAAAGAAAGCATACTAATGATAGTGGTTATGTTCTTCTCTTATAATTCTCGATAGCATGATACAAAACCCCTAATGGGCGGGATTGTGGTTAATTTTCATATGATGAAGACATAATCTTTCGATCAGTTTAATTGAGGTTTGGAGCTTGCCTGTCAGTAACTGCTAGTAGTCCTCTGTTAATTTATGTTGATTATTGTCGTTTTGCTTAGTTTCTTCTGTTACCTATTCTGACTTCTTTTAAACTGAGTTTTATTATACGTTTTGCTGTGTGTCTGTTTATGCCACATTGGCTAGAGGTAGAGGGGGTATGGTTGAGATCTCACAAAACATATTTAACCCCGCTGCAATTTTGTGCCTATCCCAAGTCAGGAACCTCTAGCCTTTGTTAGTCTTGTGTGTGTTTTTTTTTTTTAAATTTTGGTTCATTTGTATCATTCAGAGTTTAGAGTGGCGTCCTTTTGCTGAACTAGTTTATTATTGTTTAGGGGCCAGCTAAAGCCCGCCTTCGGGTGCGGGATTTTCTCGCTGCGTTGGACCCATCGGTGGCCTTGGGCTGTTTTCTACTCTTTGGTCGGGTTGTTGTCTCTTTGATACATTCCCCATATTGTAATGTAAAACAATATTTATACCCTGCTTTGTACCAGACTAACATGCTTAGTCGGATTTGAGCATCCTACCTTACAAGAAGAAACAGGGTGGCACATTACTTCGACGCTAAACCGAAAAAAATCATTGTTACACTTCTAACTATCACACAAAGACAAAAAAAAATCGTCTTTGGTTTAACCAGTTCGAAAAAGAAGCTATGTTCTTCCCGCTAGACTTCAGCTCATCGTCGATGTCACTAGAAGACCCCTTGTAAGATATCAGAAAATTTTAGTAAGTACATATTATTTAATTTCAATGTCACTGACTGCAGTTTGAGAATATCTTGTGATGCATACTACGCCCGTCTTTGTCATATGATCTCATCGAAGAAATCTTTTTTAAGATTTAAGCTGTCTAAGACAACTAGTAATGTACGTAACACATGACCGATTCGTGATATTGATCGTAGCGTTCAAATTTATTAGATAATTGCTGATTCTCATTTCACTATGCAAAGTAATAAACAAATGCGTCATAACAATACTACTAACAAATTATCTTATACGAAATACAACCCTACACATGGTTCTAAAAGTTAGAATTTAATATGTTATATATTATACAACAGCGTGACGTTTATTCAAACCAAATTGCGTGATCCAAGTCTTAGTACAACATAGCATGCAATCTACTTTTGATGTTATTTTCAATTTTATCAATTAGTATTTTTCCACGCATTCATTTCATCTTACGATGTACATACAATTGAATAATATGGGGTTACTTTCAAATACAACTGTTCTACCTTAAATTATTACACAACGAAAGATTTTCAACAATGTAAACAGAAGGTTTTTATAGATACAAATGTAGAAAATCTGCTTTCAAATAGATACCAATAGAATCAAGGTAAGTAAAATAAAATTTTGAATTTTTCCTTTACGTGTAAAATAGGATGAACAGAACCAAATAAAAATAATTTAATGGTATCTGTCTCAAAAGTAGTAAAAACTGAAAGAAAAATAAAGATTCGGATGTAGAATTGACTTAGAATTGGCATTCAGTTTGTTCATTTCAAACATATACATCGTGTCGAGTGCACTCAACTGAAATTAAAACCGTTAACTTTTTTTTGTATTTAGAACAAGGATTTTTACACAAAAATTATTATTCGTGTTTACATTTTTGACTGTCTATTATAGTTTTAAAGAAGAATTTAAAATGTCAAAGTTCGTCATCTAAGGGCATTATAATCGCCAAAAGGAATCAATTGATGGTTTCAGTCCAATTGATTAGTTTTGTAGATAATCAATATTGCTGATCATTTTAGCTGCTTTTTGTTTCTGTCTATCTATAACAGTTGTCTAGCTACATCTTATAGGCAAAACACTACAACTGATAAAAACAAATTATCAATTATTATAACGCCGACGGCTTTAAATATATTGTCAATTTTGTAGATATTGTATAAATGACCGCCTTTGTAAATATTTTCTTTAAATTTCTATCTGTTACAGTTTTAAGATAATAAAGGTAAAAACATTAAAAAAAATGGTCAAAACAGAAATTCAAGTGCAATGATTTATATGACAAATTAATTGATGGGTTAAATTCCACTAGAACGGCATCGGTTGTCTCATGATAGCGTGCTTGCCTAGAGTGCAGAAGGTCGTGGGTTCGATCCCGGCCGTTTAAAACCAATGCCTTAAAAATAGGTATTTGCTTCTTCCCCGCTAAGCATGCGTCGTTTAGTAGTAAAAGCGAAATAAAATTGAGAATGAAAATGGGGAATGTGTCAAAGACAACCCGACCAAAGAGTAAAAAACAGCCGAAGGCCACCAATGGGTCTTCAATGCAGCGAGAAAATCCCGCACCCGAAGGCGGGCTTCAGCTGGCCCCTAAACAAAAATGTGTACTAGTTCAATGAAAATGGACGTCACACTGAACTCCAAAACATATAAATGAACTAAAATTAAAAAACATATAAGACTAACAAAGGCCAGAGGCTCCTGACTTGGGACAGGCGCTAAATGCGGCGGTGTTAAACATGTTTTGTGAGATCTTAACCCTCCCCTTATACCTCTAGCCAATGTAGAATAAACATACACACAGCAATCCGCACAGTAAAACTCAGTTAAAAAGAAGTCCGAGTCTGATGTCAGAATAGGTAACAAAAAAAAAAACTAAGCAAAATGACAATGATACATAAATAAACAAAGGACTACTAGCAGTTACTGACATGCCAGCTCCAGACCTCAATTAAACTGATTAAAAGATAATGTCTTCATCATATGAAAATCAAGCACAATCCCTCCCGTTAGGAAGACTGGTTAACCTATAGTCAGAATGGTGTGTCCGAGTAGGATAATATATCTTCCTGCGTACTGTTACCTTATGAGCTAGCATGTTAAAACCCGGCTCGGCCTACTTCGAAGCAGGGTTTCAAATTTCATAATACATATTTACATGTTCTCGTATAATATGCATTTATCTTGCCGCTGGACGTTAATCAGATATCCATCATCATCAATTGCACTAGCATTTTTGTAGATCACGATAGTCATTCCGCTCCAGTGTGGCCTAATTTGGTCCTGTTATTTTAGAAGATTTTATTTTAAAAAAAATTGATGACGATGGACGACGATAGAATCGATGGCAATAGTTGACATGGCCCATTGACTCTGGTGAGTTAATACAGGATGATGATGATGGATGATGGATGGCTGCATAACGTCCAAATACAAATTAATATGCATATTCAGGACGTGAACATGTTAATGTAATATCATTAATACATTATTTAACCTGCTTTGTAATAGACCAACAAGCTGAGCCGGATTTTTTAACGTGCTAGTTCACAAGGTAACAGTCCGCAGGAAGACATGTCACCTTACCCGGACACATTATTCTGACTCTGAGCCGACCAGTCTTTGCTCTTACTCCTTTATGTCGCGTGCTTAGCGGAGGAGAAGCAAATACCAATTTTAAAGTCTTTGGTTTGACCCGGCCGGGGCTCGAACCCACGACCTCCCGCACTCGAGGCGAACACGCTACCACGACACCACCGAGGCGGTAGTTAATACAGGAAGATAGAAGGAAAACGTCAAAGGTAACAGCAACACAAAGATAAAAATAACCAAATGTCTGTTAAAATGATATAAAACTCAGTCTGTTATGATGATAGAGATCCAGAATAACTACTTTAAATAAGAAAAGAAATAAAATATACATTTTAAAAACAGTGTAATTAACAATAATGAAAGTTATAGTCGTATAGTCAAAATTATTCCTTTCTTTATTATTTTAGCAATTTATTTCCGATTACATACGAGAAAAAAAACAATGATATATGGTAATTTGTCTATTGCAACATGAATTCTTACGGATATTAAGCATTCAGGATTCAAATTTTGTATGTCAGTATAACTTTCAATAGTGTTTAAGTGCTAGTAAAAAGGTTTAAAGGGGCAATAGCTGTTAAATTCATGTTCGCCGATTTGACTAAAATTCACATATTTGATTTATAACATACTAAAACGTATATCCAAATTACAAAAAGTCTAAAATAAACAATTAACAATGCATGGACTCGATAATATGTATGAACATTTCGTGTGTATTTTTGTCCAGACGCCATCTAATTTACCATCGAGATGATTTCCGAAGACTGCCGACGGTCACATAACCCGATATAAACATAAATATAAATATAAACAGATAGTGACCACGTGCAATTGGATTTTGCTTAGTCTGTTTGATTTCATATTGTAGGTTAAAAATTATGTTTATCGTCGTGTTTACCTGCATGAGAATGATTTTTTTGTGGATCCAATCAGTCAACCAAATGGTTCATCCTTGTTTCACTTTCAATATTGACATTCTTTTCCTTTTAATAGCTGAATACATGCGTAACCCATTTCCAGCTAAGGGGTGATAGGATTCAATGAGGTCGAATTATTCACTTGCAAGTGAATAATTCATCAGCGATGTTTCTTAGCTTATTTTGACAAAATTGAACCAAATTGGCCGCTAAAAGCGAATGATTATTTCACTATTTCACTTTCATTAATGATTGAACAAAAAAAAAATCATATTTTATTATTACTTTTTTTTTTTATATCTCGTAGCTAATGTCCCTTTCATACTTACATCCGAAAAGGAAATTATTTAATTATCTATAGAGAGAGGGGTGTAGTAAAAAGTTAGTCATACAAATTAACTAAACTTTGAGATATTGTTTAATAAAATGTAAGTCAAAAATTATTGAAAAAAACTGAAAACAGACAATAAACCAACAAATTGACAATTGTCGTTTTTCTAGATTGTTACAGACTGTTTACCGAAGTTCCTACCTGTATTACATTTGATAAAGAGAAGCGAAAGATACCTTACGGGAAAATCAAATTCATAAGTCGAAAACAAACTGACAATGACTTTGTAAATAAAGAGCTGCGCCATGAGCGCATGATACGTCCGTCGCTTTTTCAATGAATAAAGTTCCATAACTCCTCAATGTCATATCCGAAATTTATAAAAAAAAAAAAAAAACTAAAGGAATCTTGGACCCCGTTCACACTAGGACATTTAGATCGATTTAAACTAGATTGGTTCACTTTAGATCGATATAAAGGACAATGTGAACTCTTTGAATCGATCTTCAATCGGTCTAAACTAAAACACCAACAGAGGTAGTTTAGTTTGAATCGATCTGAAAAGAACCGATCTTACTTTAAATGTGAACGCAGAGATCGGTTTAAACTAGTACGATTGATAGAAAATAATGTATGCGCATATATAGCGGCAAAACTATATCAATGGTTCGTTGTTTAACCCATATTTCTCTGTTAACAGACCTTTGTGTACATGCACGTAAAAACAAACTGAAAACATGTTGTCTTCGCCGTAGTATAAATTTGCGAAATGTGTGTCTTCTTTTCTTTTGTTGATTTTTTTCTTTTCAGGAACCGCAGTATATCGTCGTGTTGTAACTTCGTTGCTATAGTTTTTTGTTTCAAAATTTAAGAAAACTGCAAGAACACCGGTATCAAAATTTTAACTTGTGATTCAAGAGATACAATAACTTCATCCAATTTTTTTTCAAGTGTGTGTATCAGTGTATCAACACATAAATTTGATAAATTAGTTCTATTTATACACAATGTTTACAGTTTTACGGGTAAATAGGTCAGATCGATTGCATTTTTAATTGTAGTGTGAGCGCACTGGTTCAGATTAGACCGATAGAGCTCGTTATGATTAAAGATAATGTGAACGCTTACTAGTTTTATTTAGATCGATTCAAATTAGATCGATTAAAGAAAAATTTCAACGGACAGACGGACGGACGGGACTGACAGACGGACAAGGGTATATCAAAATACGTCAGGTAAATGGGCGTATAAAAACGAAAAACGACCAAAAGACAAACATCAGTATACAATACACAACATAGAAAACTAAAGACTTAGCAACACAAACCCCATACAAAATCGGGGTATTCACAGATGCTCATGAAGGGTAAGTAGATCCTGCTTCACATGTGGCACCCGTGGTCCTGCAAATGAATTTACAAACTCGGTATGTAAAAAATTTCTATTCGTTTAAAAAAAACAGAAAAAAACAGAAAACATGAAGTAAAGCAAATTAAGCACGTCCCACTGAATTTCTTAAATCGACACATTAAACCTCAACGGTAGTTTAAACACATATTTTATAAATCAGTGGGCAATTGAATAAAAAAGAAACTATTGCAACAATTGGTCATAGTAAGACAGTATATAGAGCTTAACATATTTTATAGACGTCTGTCTTTTGTTGAAGATTGTACAGTTGGAATAAGATCTAACCTCTATTGCAATATGTAGGGAAATGTCAGGAGAACTGATCAATAACATCAATAACAGTCTCTCCATGCTTTCTTTTGACAAGTTTAGAGCAGTTTCTTACAGACGCTGTTCTATCATAACTCCGTTTAAAACAGTCATAAGCTTAAATACATTCTGATTGTTCTACCCTAAAACAGTGACCCTTAATACATCCTGATTGTTCTACCCTAGAACATATCTATATATGATGAAAAGCACGTCAGTATGCAGCAAACCGATGGAATATCAATTGTTTGTTTGTATCAGTTAATTATAAAGATTCACGTTTATTTTCACACAATAAGCGTTAATCAATCATATAAAATTTCATCAAACAGAGTAATTCATTGAGGAATTCGCAGTACCATGTTCAATCACTAATAGTACATTAGCAGTTATTTAGATATCATAACAAATTAGTTTAACAGCTATACACAATAACGACAGTACAATGAACTGATATAGAACAATCAAATAATAACGAATAAAATATATAGAGTTGGCATTGTTACAATAACAAGCAGACACAACAGTAGCTCAACTGAACTGTTAACCGACATCGTGAAAATGAAAATGAAACAAATTTGATATATAACCTTGTCCATTCTGAAAGAAGTCGGGCAAGCTATAGAATACCTTATTTATATGACAGCTTGCCAGCTACGATTTTGTGAAGCGCTTTTGAAGAAAGAAATCAGTTGAAATTCGAACGATTTTTCATAAGAATTAGAGCTACCTTTCAGTCATTTGTTTGATTCGTGTACATCAAATTTACAGTCAAGCTGATATTAGATAAGTAAAATCAACATTTTGAATTGATATAGAGTTGAAACACTTCAATTAGATACATTGTATGCATCATAAAATGGAAATTTTGTATTGACATATTTTCAACGAACACTTAAGTATCAAAGTCATTTTTTAATCGAAATGAAGAACCTTTCGATTTTGTTTTTCAAATGCAAACTTCTGCATAATTGGGGGTGGGGGTTGAAAATTCCAATATCTGGCCAAGAAACTTCCTTTGCTTATGAAATGGTAGATTGGAAGAAGAAGTACCAAAGCCCAGTTTGAAAAGGTTAAATCACTGCCATATTTTCCTCAGTTGTTATTGCTTTTAGGTCTTTGTAATATCAATAAATAACCTCATAATAGATACCAGGATTAAAATTTTGTACGCCAGACGCGTGTTTGGTCTACATGAGACTCATCAGTAATGCTCGAATAAAAAAAGTTAAAAAGGACAAATAAAGTACAAAGTTGAAGAAAATTGAGGACTTAAAACTCTAAAAGGGTATGCCAAATACGGCTAAGGTAATCTATTCATGGATAGAAAAATCCTTAGCATTTCGAAGAATCGCAAAGTTTTGTTAACAGTTAATTTATGATTATAACCATGTCAATGATGATTCATGTCAACACAGAAATGCTGACTACTGGGCTGATGGACAGGAAACCTCCACCAGCAGCGTCATCGCGTCATCGACCCAGTGTATGTAAATAAGTTCCTCATACATAGATCAACTCTGAAAAGACAACATCATAGTTGTTTTAAGGTAATGAATGCACGGTTTATCATTGGACGAGATTGAAAGTTACGGTGCATTCACAGGTTATATTTCCAGAAATTCAGAAGACGCCACTCGTGTTTGCAGTGGAAAAGAGATAACTGTATTGTACATAAACCAGCTACTCTTTTCACGAAAATACTTACGAGTAAAAACCCTCTATGATCAATTTTAATCTTAAGTTTTTTTGTGAAAATAGTCGCAGCCCGTTTGGTTTATTCGTTTGAATTGGGGGTTTTTTTTTGTCATGTCTCGATCGGGACATTTTATAGCTTGTTATGCAGTATGGGTTTTGCTCATTGTTGAAGGCCGTAAGGTTGCTTATAATTGCTAATATCTACGTCATTTGGTCTCTGTGAGTGGAAATCCACATTTCCTTATTTTATATTGTACGCCCACCTACTGTTTGTTACGGCCAATTAAGTAAGTTGATATTGCGTCGCGCATTGATTTAATGACGCGTCCTCTTAAGTAACACCTTTCTATTTGAGTGAACAGTATAACTTTACTATACACTTTACTGTTTGTACCGGTATATAACTTGTGAAGATAAAAGGTAATATCAGTTTTCATTATTACTTAAAATGAATTTATAATTGTTTTATTTTTAAATTGTCATTTGTATTTGTTCATAGATATAAGAAGATGTGGTATGAGTGCCAATGAGACAACTCTTCATCCAAGTCACAATTTTTAAAAGTAAACCATTATAGGTCAAAGTACGGCCTTCAACACGGAGCCTTGGGTCACACTGAACAGCAAGCTATTTATTCATATTTATGCATGTCTACTTTTAACAAACGGGCATCATCCATCAGTTAGCGAATACAATAGATATCGTACAGCTTTAGATAAAATTAATACATGTATATGTAATGAAAATAAGATTACAAAATGTTTACCTAATTTTATATTTAAAAGATATTTCATTTCTCATATTTCTTTTTTTAAATGCAAACATGAAACTTCTCAAAAAAACACTTGTCTACACAAATGTTTGTTCTCAACAACATTAAAGGTTAACAGGTATGATGACAATAGTGTACACGCAGTGTAGGTTGAAAGTACTCTAGATATGTTATTATATCTAAAAGTCTCTTATTCAAGTACTAAAATAAAGAACTTACACAATTCATGCATTAGATAGACACTTGAAGACGTTAACCCGATTGAGTGTAATAATTATATGATTGAAGCAAAAACGATGAGATGGAATCTTCTAGCAATTTGACTTTATTTCATGCATGGTAAAGCATTTTAAATACACACTATCAAACTATATCTGATGTCATCATTGTTTGAAGAATAATGGTTGCATAGTGACATTCTTTTTGGTAAATTTGATCTGGTTAAAAAAATCCAAATACAAGTGGCCAGATATTAAGAATTAAGTAAACATCACACCGTTTTCAAAAGATGTTTAAATCATTTAATATACAAAATAAAACAATCGAAAAAAATCGCTGTTTAAAAAAAAGATGGACTCTTGATACTATGGAGTCATATGATTGTGAAAAAAACAAATACTTAAAAATAAGATTAGAAAAACCCTAGACTTAGTTTTACTATGTTTCCCAGATCTCCTTTCAAAGATTGTTAACTTTTAAAGAAAACAAAACAAGAACAAGCATTTTTTTTTAAATTAACAAGTTTATACTCTAAAATTCCAGGGCTGTATACATATGTAGGTAATATATTTATTTCGTTTTAGATGATGTTTATGATAATAGTTTTACCCCTTGTCATCCTTTGGATAACATATCGATGGTTCAAACATAAGAGGACTATCGCTAATTACAGTAGCCGATATGTGTTCGTAACAGGATGCGACTCTGGATTTGGAAACATGCTGGCAAAAAAACTTGATGGACTTGGATTCAATGTGTTTGCGGGTTGTTTAACACAGGATGGTGAAGAAAAATTAACACATGAAACTTCTGAAAAAGTCAAAACAATTCGCATTGATGTTTCCCAAACTGAGAGTATTGAAGATGCATTTACCACTGTTAAGTCATCACTACCTTCAGATATAGGTAAATGTAGTTAATCGATATTAAACCGTTTATTACTATTACACTAAGGCATACTAAGTAAGGCACACAATGTGTGCAACAAGAGCAACATAATACAATATGAACATAACAAATTAATAAAACAATTATATCAGAAAAAGAGAAATCAACCCTCTATCACTACAGGTTCAGCATTTGTAAAATAAGTTCCGGATAGCACTAGGGTAGAATTAATTTTCTAAGATAATTAAACATGTTTATGAACTTTGCATTGAAAATGACATTGGCCAAGTTTTCTTGCCAACTTAACCAATATTGAGAATGAGAATTTATCACTTTGTCACAAGTTGCATCGAATACTAGTATAATAAACTGGACAATCAGAAATGAGTTATATACAAATCAGGTTCGTCAGATATCTGAACAGATCTAGTTTGTCATTAGAATATACTTCTAATGATACGTCTCATCAAGGAGTGATTACAGTTTTTAAATGTACTGTATCATGTATTGCATCGTAATTGATGAAAAACTAGTTACTCACTCAAGAAAAGGGACATATAAGGAGGTTTTAATACCAGGGAATACTATATGAGTTAATCGCTGTATGATAAGAAGAATAAGTGAACTCAAAATTAATTTCTTGTCCAGATTTGGCTGTACTTTAGGTCCTTTTTGGTTTGGTTTTATCATCTCTTCAACGTTTATATTCGGTTTTGGATTTTCAAAAAAATTGGCCTCGAGCATCATTGAAGAGACATTAATTGTCAAAACGCGCATAGTGTGCAGTAGAATTGCAGGTACCGTTTATGTTATTTTTTTTTTTTTTTTTTTTTTTTTTTTGTGTATCAAAATTTTAATCTGGAATAGCTATGTTTTGTATAACAAACAGTACAAAACCCGAGAAGCGTTGCAGAAAATACATTCACAGTACAAGTAGTTAGAAAATTTGTTTATTTAAATAATCCAATGATTTAAATTCTATATTTAATATTTTTAGGTTTATGGGGTGTTGTGAACAATGCTGGAATTGCAGGAAACCTAGGTCCAGTACAATGGTTAACAAGGAAAGACTATCAGACAGCTTTTGAAATCAATACGTTAGGAATGGTAGAAACTACAAGGATATTTCTGCCTCTAGTTATACAAGAAAAAGGACGTATAGTTAACATTACTAGCATGATGGGACGAATTGCTGCTCTCCATCCTACGTATATAGTGTCAAAGTTCGCAGCTGAGGGATACTCAGATGTTCTAAGGTGAGACCCAGTCCAAATACTCGATGGATATTCATATAAATCAGCTTGGTCTCGTTAGGTAAATTAAAGACCTGAGATATTAGTTTACTATTTGATTCAGACCATTCTAGTTTCCAATTTCTAGATTGTGTATACTTTCAACAAAACAACTTGTATTCGATATTAAAACCTCATTTCTGTTTTTTATGAAAATAAAGATAATGTGGTATGATTGCGAATGATACAACTTTCAACAAGAGTTCAGATGACAAAGATATAAGCAATTATAGGACACCGTACGGCCCTCAACGATGAGAAAGTCCCATACCGTATAGTCCGCTTTAAAAGGTCCCGACATGAAAATATGAAATAAATCAAACGAGAAGACTAACGGTCTAATTTATAACAAATCAATTTACGAAAAAACAAATATGACGGACATGCACCAAAGACAACCACTGAATTACAGGCTCTTAACTTGAGACGGGCACATCCAGAATGTGGTTGGTTGAAAGATGTTAGTGAGGGCTCAACTTTTCCCATAACCAGTGACAGCGGTGTAACAACACACCATAAGAACAAACTGTAAAATTCAGTTGCAAATGACTAACTCAATAGATCGGTACGAAGCACACAAAAAACTAACACAAAAACAATTGACACAAAGCACCGATAGTTCAAAGCAATTACAACTAATAAATGAATAAATCATGTTTTCCCAGACTAAATTTACCTTTGCGTTAGTCTTAATATTCCTTTACTATTCTAGTCGTTTAGTCACACAGTTGTTTTGTA
The DNA here is from genome assembly GCA_017311375.1 of Mytilus coruscus. Taxonomy (NCBI): domain Eukaryota; kingdom Metazoa; phylum Mollusca; class Bivalvia; order Mytilida; family Mytilidae; genus Mytilus; species Mytilus coruscus. The sequence goes on along the minus strand of CM029607.1, from coordinate 62,505,979 downwards.
TTTGGAACGTTTCACTAAGCTGCTAAATTATAATATTTAACCAATACTTTATTCTATGAAAATAAAATATTTGCTTTCAATGCTTTTTTCGCTACAGACGTGAGCTATACAAAAGAGGAGTAACCGTTCATATTTTAGAACCAGGATTTTTCCGGACAAATATGACTGATGTAGAACGTCTTCGTACAGCTGTTGACAGCTCATTTGGGGAAATCTCTTCAAAATTGCAACAGTATTACGGGCAAATTTATCTGGATGATTGTAGGTGTATCCTTGTTTTTGTGTTCTTTTCATTTGATATTTATTTTTTTAAATGTATTATATATAAACTTATTTTACAAGGTACCCCCTTTATGTATAAATTGCTGTCCTTTTATTTTCGTTTATCAAGAATAAAATAAAAGATGTTTTATGACATTTACTGTCAAATATTTTTTTGCAATTTAACGGGATGTGTTCTAATTAAATGGCTTTAGGCAATAATGTTCCCGCGGAAAACGTGCCAACCATTTAAGACTTCAGTTAATGATTGGAAATCTGTTGGGACAATAACAAACTGTTTTAAGATGCAAATTATTGGACCTACGTCCTGCACGCGAGAATAATACGTTACGAAGAGAAAACCCGAGAGGTTAATTGTTTTTATAACATTTTGAATTTCTTGAATATCATTGAAAACTAATCATGGATTATTTAGAATACCTCATCATATATGTGAATATGCTTAGATATAAATGTGATATACTAGTATTTATATATAGCTCAAGTCTGCAAAAAGCTGCTGATCTGTAATGTACACCATCTAATTGCCACTATACATCATGTACTGTGTTACAAATATAAATAAGAAGATGTGGTATGAGTGCCAATGAGACAACTATCCATCCAAGTCACAATGTGTAAAATGTAAACAATTATAGGTCAAAGTACGGCCTTCAACACGGAGCCTTAGCTCACACTGAACAGCAAGCTATAAAGGGCCCCAAAAAGACTAGTGTAAAACAATTCAAACAGGAAAACCAACGGTCTAATCTATTTAAGAAACAAGAAACACTTATGAACCACATCACCCTAGATTAAGCCGAAGAAGAAAGGCATTGCTCGACTACCGAAAGCTATAGTATAAAGCATATAGTTGGTCGAGTGGTCTAGGGTGCTAGACACAGTCCATGCGGTGTTCCACGATATCACAGAATAAGGGGTTCGAATCCTGCTGAGGGAAGAACAAAAATCACACCGGATATCCCGATCCGAAATCTGCGGAGGAATCCGAATCCGAGGATCAGTTACACGAAAAATACAAATGGTGGGTAGTTAAAGTCTGGATCCGATTCCCACAGAGCATATATAACGCAAATTTGCAGATCTAATATTTTTGATCTAAATTTGAGACGAAGTATATATACATTGGTGTTAGCGTTATCCGATGGAGAACGCCTGTCGTAAAGTTGTCACATATTTAGAAGTATATAATAAAATTAAAATTATATGTGACGGCATGGTAAGTAAAAATATCATCCTTTACGACAGACCAAAAGACAAAAAAAACCCAGCTGATCTGCAAGGTACACCATCTACTTGCCACTATACATCATGCACTGTGTTACAAACCTAGATAAAGCCGACTAGGAAAGGCATTACTCGACTTACAAAAGTTATTTATTTTACATAGCCTAGTTGGTCGAGTGGTCTACTGTGAAGCCGGTGTTCCCACGATAACACAGAAGCATGGTTCAAATCCCGCTGAGGGAAGAACAAAAAATTGCAGATTTAACATTGTTGGTCTAAATTAGAGACGAAGAATATATACCCGGTTGGGGGGAAAAGTAAAGAATCAATTTCTTCTCTTAACATTGTTAGGTTGATTTTCTAGGCACTTAATACACTTTATAAATATGTGTATGTATTGTGAAAGTTAATGACACTGACGAAGGCTAATTGTTCAGCCGAAATATTTGTCAACACGATTTGTAACATCATATTCGTATATTACCATCTTATATTAGTACCGTTGCGCAAATCTGTGGACTTATATTTTTTCCTTATCTGCGCAGTATCGCATATTTTTGGCGATCCAGTACATATTCAAATTGCTGGTTGGTCCTTTTTATACTTATATGTATTTAAGTCTCTCAAACAAAGATTGGAGACTTATTGGTTTTGCTCAGTTCATATTATTATTATTATTATTATTATTATTATTATTATTATTATTATTATTATTATTTTTATTATTATTATTATTTTTATTCCCTCGTCTTTCGCCGCTTTTTCAGTTTGAACTTGTCTACACCATTTCTCAAACACCGCTTTTCAGATTTACTTAGGTCCTCAAGGGAGGGGTTTACTATAGAACCCTATGGGATTATAAATTCTATATTTTCAAATGCTTATAACATGAGAACAGTTAGTGATATACACAGGGGTCTTTAGTAATGACCACAGGAACATACGGCCTATTTAAAGGTCAAAAGGTCAATGGTCATTTATGACCTTGACCCTTGACCTTGAAGAGTCCTTAGGGGTTTATACTTATGGGGACTTTGTTTGGAAGACTGCGTAACAGCATTTCGTTACAATCATTTCTTGTTCTTTTTATTTGTATGTTGATGAAAATACAGATAGTAACCATATCATTTATTTTTTCAGATAAAGGTATCATCGGAAAAGTTATGACAAATCTAGGATCATCACACACTGATTTGGTTGTAGATGCATATGTACACGCTTTAACGTCGAAATACCCTAAGTATCGCTACTTGGTGGGCAATGATGCGAATTATATCTTCAGAATTCTATGGACTTTACCAGAATGGATATCTGATTATTTACTTACAAGAACGGCAATATTACCTCAAGCAGAACGGAATAATTCTTAATCAAGAAATCGCTGTACTTTTGTTCTACATCTTTTTATTTATTTCCCTCTAAACGACTTGAAAGTAATAACGCCGTTCGTTTCATAATCTCGTCACCAAGTTATTATACGTGTCGTACTGACTTTTCTGCTGCGTCTGATGACTTTTAGCGCCTGGTGTAAAACAAGAGAAAGTTCTGGTAAATGAAGATGTTTATTTGTTGAAATCAGTAATCAAAGTGTTGCTCAATTATAACACAATAAAATAGCAATCTCACTTGATAATAAATTTAGAATTTCACAAATGAACTAAATCAAGGAACATAACTCTATGTAAATTTTAACTAATCAAATAAAACTTGCCCAAACTCTTTTTATCAAGTGAAACAGCTTTACAAACTTTACGTACAGGTTAATACATAATACAATATGTTAAAATTAATAAAATCTTTGCCAAACTATCTCAATATTTAATCACATAAAATCTAATACTAAATACAATTTATTTCTAAATAAATTGGTATATAAAATAACTTTGCATAATTCTTACACAGTATTTACTCTTATTGCATAATATTAAAATAAAGAATATACCCATGTTGCTTAGCAACAAACATGTACTTCTGTCACGAGTTCCGTGTATGTGTGTAATACAATAAATGAACTAAATTCAATTTAAACATAAGTTCTAAAGTCAATTCAAATGTTCAAACAATTTTGTAAACAAACTGAAATCCTGCGGACAAGTGTCGCTTTCCAAAACCTGATTTATGAACTAAATATGCAATCTATATACAAAATATAAAAACACAACTTACAGAATAATTAAGTAGAAAATAAGGTTTCATATCTTTGTTATTAGCTTTCGATTCAACTCTATCATCATTGCTTTATCAACAAAAGACATTTCTCCCGGCAAATAAAAATTACAAATTATCTCCCCTGGACATTATAATACTTAAAGTTAATACGGATACAATATGAAATATTTCCGGACTTTCACTAATCTTTTGAAAATAACTATTTTAAAATCAACTATATATTTCTAAACTATGAATAGATTTGTATTAAATAAATTCTTGAAACGTTTATCAATTGTTTACATAAATAAAAAGCGTCGCGTCCTAAGCGTAACCAACACAAAAATAATTACTCACAATGGAAACGAAAGAAAATCTATACAAAATATATATACAATTAATTTAAGTAAATTCCATAAACTGAATTTTAACTTTAGTTAGCTTTTCCAAAAATATAAAGTAATTAAAACTCTTTAATTCAAATAAAACAAAATACAAAAAATCTAATTCAACTTACCTGGTGTAAAACAAGAGAAAGTTCTGGTAAATGAAGATGTTTATAGCAGGTCCAAAAGGCTCAATAAGTACAAATGAACTATCTAGGGTTCTTTATAGTGATTTTATTCACACTGCATAATATTATTAAACCCTACAACATATATAACAATAATAAATACACATTACATAGACAACACATAACAACATAAAATAGACTTATAGACAAAGGGGAATAAGTCAAATATATTCCAATGCTATTACTTCTCTTATATTAAAATGAAATGCACAAATAACGTCTCATAATCATGTGCTCTAAAGTATTATAAATAGCATAAGCACTAGCAATCTCAATGTTAGTGTTCCGACAATTACATATAAACACTATAACACTATACAGTTACAAAATATACAAGACAATCACAAACTAAAACATGTAACACATTCCTTACCATATATGTGGTATATGGGTCATGCATGGAACCGTCTACTTGAAATCTATATTATAACCAATTCTATATCATAACCTGAATAAAATAAATATAACATTCATAAGTCCACTGACCTGGACATTACTCTTACATTAATCAAAACACAATGTACTCACTAAAATGTCTATCTTAGTATCAGATCTCCGTACTAATGTACTTTTAAATATATAGAAAATTATGAAGTTTATGTAATGTTTTAAATGATTTATACTATTTGACATTTACCAAATATGTTTTACTAATAAAGGTTTATATTTTGATATGTGTGTTATTACTTTTAATCACTTCCTCTGCATACTCTCATTCAACTCATTCATTCATCTTTTATTCAATATGTTAAAACATCAATATATTAGTTCTTGTTAGAAAATAGAATATAACTGACCTGTAGAAATGAATAATGAATTCCAACAGAAGTATGAAATATGCATATAATATCCAATATCAAATATTGTCAATTGAAAATGTCACCAAGGCTAATAGAACAGGTAAGTAACAATACTGTCACTAGAAAATTAAATGGAACAAAAGAATCAATAGAGAATACCTAAACAACTCACAAGTGACCAATAGAATGACCAGTACTTTCCCTCCAAAACTGAATGAGGTTCAGTACAGGAAAATGACTGAGGTCCAATAAAGGAAAGTATGAAACTGAATACTAAAGAGTGAGAATCATAGCTGTATCAAATATAATAAGCAAAGTAACTAAATATATGACTAAAACTATATTAACTAATATTAATCATATTTGATTACCAATCAAATATGACTCTGGCACATACTCCCCCTCAATGTAAAATGACGTCCCTGTCATTTTAAAGGAGTAAATTCTGAAATAAACTAAAGTACAATAATTAAGTTAATGTAAAAAAATAAAAATATCACAAAATACTATAAAACCATATCAATTCTTAGTGATCACTGACAATAAAGCCTCCCCTGCCTGTCTCTCCAATCCAATAAATACACCTCTCGCAATACAATCCCTAATATACTCAGCTTTCTGCTGCCAAGGCTGTACCACTGGAACAGCAGCCTTAACAACAAAATCGCCTGATCGCATCCATGTAGGTTCCTTTCTAGCACGTGCTGAACGTCTAGGAACTTCATCTATAGGCTCTGGTTCAGCTGATGGCTCAACTGTAGGTTGGGGTTCATGTCCATCTGCCTGCTCATCTCCTGAAGCGCTTCCTGTATTGCTCTCAGAATCTTCTCCATCAATACTCTGTTCTATGGAGTGGGCGTCCCCTTCAGATTCTGATACATCATGGTCAGACTGATCAACCTCCTGAATTGCAGTTTCATCCATGACAATGGGTACTGTGTCATATACTGCAATTACTGAAGTATCCTCATCTGAACTATCATAAACGGATGACTCTTCTGATTGCTGAGGTGTCTTATGTCTGGTTCTGGTTCTAGTTCTAGGAACTGGTTTAACTCTTGGTGCTGGAGTTGGTTTCCTTTCAGCTATGTATCCAACTGGCAGTAGAAGGTTCCTATGCAAAGTGCGTTTCCGGCCCTCGCCACTCTCCTTCTGCACAGTAAATACAGGTAGCTCTGCGTTTGGTTGATCTATGATGGTGTACACATCATCCTCCCATCTGTCGGCTATCTTGTGTTTACCATCATAGGCTACAATCTTGACAAGTACACTGTCTCCTTTTTGCAATGTAGCACCTCTTGTCTTCACATCATAACCAGCCTTCTGCTTTATCCTGGCTCTGTCAGCTGCCTTGGATGCAAGTTCGTAGGCTTTGGCTAATCTTTGTCTCAGTTCCTGAACATACTTAGACTTGGGCTGATGTGTGGCCTCAGATGTAAGTCCAAAAGCAATATCAATAGGTAGGTTGGGTTCTCTGCCAAACATCAAAAAGTATGGAGACTGTCCAGTTCCCTCATGTCTTGTGCAATTATATGCATGGACTAGTGGTGCAACATGTGCCTTCCAGTTGGTCTTTTGATGTGGCTGTAATGTACCAAGCATTCCCAATAGAGTTCTGTTGAATCGCTCGGTCATTCCATTTCCCATAGGGTGATAGGGCGTTGTTCTGGATTTCTGTGTTCTCTGGATTTGACAGAGCTCCTTTATCACCTTACTTTCAAAATTAGCACATTGGTCTGAGTGTAGTCTACTTGGTATCCCATAATGTACCACAAAGCTGTTGACCAATGCTTCTGCTGTTGTTCTGGCTGTTTGGTTCCTTGTAGGCACTGCTTGTGCATAGCGAGTGAAATGGTCTGTTAACACCAGGATATTCTGTATTCCTCCTTTTGATGGTTCCAAGTTAAGAAAATCCAGGCATACTAGTTCCATAGGTTGCGACGAAGTGATGTTCTTCATAGGAGCTCTATGTGATTCCTTCTTTCTTTTTAGACACCGGTCGCAATGTTGTATCCACTCGTCTATGTCTCTAGATATAGATGGCCAATAAAATCTGTCGCGCACTAAAGAGCTAGTGCGATCACGTCCAGGATGACCCATCTGATCATGAAGTGCTTCCAGGACCATAGGAACATGTGTTGCTGGTAAAACAAGTTGTCTGATCTTCCTGTCATCTATAACTATCTCTCTGTATAGAACATCATCTATAACTGTTAGCTGATCAAAGTGTCTTTTCAATGGACTAGGTGGTAGATGTCCTTTCTTTGGTTTCATACCAGACTTTACAAATTCAATCCATGGTTGCAGTTAAGAATCTGACTGTTGTAAGTGTGACCAATCAATGTTGTCCTCTATCTGCATGTGCATATCTATGTTGGCTGTATCCAAAACATCAGGTGTTACTGCTAATGTATCAACATAAGGTGTTGATATGACTCCACAGATGGCCTTGATGGAATCTTTGGATATAACTGTTCCCTCATCTGGTTTAGGTAACCTTGATAATGCATCTGCATCTGCGTTGTTCTTTCCTGGACGATATGTGATGTCAAAATCATATGCAGCTAACGATGATAGCCATCTGTGTCCTGTTGAATCTAACTTTGCGGTGGTCAATACATATGTTAGCGGGTTGTTATCTGTAAGTACACGGAAAGGATGTCCATAGAGGTAATCGTGAAACTTGTCCGTGACTGCCCACTTCAAAGCTAGAAATTCCATCTTGTGAGCTGGATAATGTCTCTCGGCATTAGTCAACCCTCGACTAGCATATGCAATGACTTGTTGATGACCTTCATGTTCCTGATATAACACAGCTCCTAAACCAAGACTGCTAGCATCTGTATGCAACTCAAATGACTTCTGATGATCTGCATAGCCAAGTATTGGAGCTGATTCAAGTCTTTCCTTCAATTCCTTGAATGCCTTTTCTTCCTTTTCTCCCCAAGTCCAAGATTTGTGCTCTTTCTTACTCTTTTTTCCCTTCTTTGCTTTTGGTGATGGCATCAAATCAGTAAGCGGTCTCGCAACCTGGCTGAAATAGTGGATAAACCTTCTATAATATCCTGCGAAACCAATAAATCTCCTTACTTCTTCCGGTGTTGTTGGAGTTGGCCAAGTGCGTATACGATCTATCTTCGCTGGATCTGTCTCGACACCTTTCTCAGAAACTATATGACCTACGTACTTCACTCGTGATTGGAAGAATGCACACTTTCCTGGCGATAACTTCAAATAAGCTTCTCTGATTCTTTCGAAGACTTGATCCAAACGTTCTAGATGTTCTTCATATGTCTTGGAAAAGATGATGACATCATCTATAAATATACAGCAGATGTTCATGTGTAAATCATGGAGACAGTCTTGCATCAACCGTTGGTAGGTTGCTGGAGAGTTGGTGAGACCGAATGGCATGCGGTTATACTCATATAATCCTAATGGACCAACTGTAAAGGCTGTCCTCTCCTTGTGTTCTTCTAATATCTCTATCTGATGATATCCCGATTTCATATCGATGACTGTAAAGTATCGGTTTCCTGCCAAACAATCCAATATATCTTCTATGCGAGGCAAAGCGTAGGCATCTTTTTTCGTCTTAATGTTGAGGGAGCGAAAATCCACACATAGTCTCAGAGAGTTGTCTTTCTTGCGTACTAATACCAAGTTAGATGAGTATGGACTAAATGACTTCCTGATAATACCAGCTCTAAGTAGTTGATGAATGTGACCTTTAACCTCCTCTTACATAGATGGTGGTATCCTTCTGTAGCGTTGTTTAAATGGTGTTGAATCATCAAGATCTATTCGGTGTTTAACCATGTGAGTGTGTCCAACATCAATGTCGCTCTTCGAGAAGATGTCACTATAAGATGTAATGAAATCTTTTCCTCTCTGTAATTCATCAGTTGATAAGTTATGCTCAGCAATCTTAACTTGATCTAACAATGGTGTTGTGAAGTCATCTGTATCCTTTACTGGCTGATCTTGTATAGTTACAGGTTGTATTTCAGCAATGATGCATTTAGGTTGAATGGTGACGGTTCTAGTAGTTACGTTACTGATGTTGACATCTATACGGTTGTGAATTCCATGATGATAATCTACTAAAGATGGAGTGATATCTAAATCTGACGGCATGACAGAATGTGAAGTTTGTTGTACTATGGCTGCTGATGTATGGTAAGGCAATCCTTTGTCGACGTAACCTGATATTCGTATGTTGCTGTTGGGTGGTATGGTTATAGTCTTTGTCTCAGCGCTTTTGATGACAGCTAATCTGTTATCGTTCTTCTTTAATTCCTTCTCTCGTAATGTTATACATCTAAATGATGTGTACCTTGGTGTTGTAAGCCTTGCTAGTTGAAGAAACTTGCATGTTGTTCCTTACAAAGTTCAATGCTGTGACTAAGGGTGTTAGTTCCTAACAAGAGTGGTACGTTGTTGTTGTAATCGCTGTCTGGTACGATAAGTAATATACATGGTATATCCTGATGTAATTCTTGTATATGCAACTCTGTCTCTATGTATCCAATGTATGGTAAAGCTTTCCCATCTGCACATTCAATCTTTAAAAGTTGGTTAAGTTCTTTCATGGGTAAGTGCGATAAATACTGCTGGTAAAAGTTGGTACTGATTGTAGATACAGTTGAACCAGTATCTAGGAGAGCTGTTGTTTCAATGCCTTCAATTCTTACTTTGGCTTCTGTTGGTGTTCCACAAAGTCCAGCAGGTATTTTATTTGATGTTATGTTGTTGCATATTTGCTGATGTTCCAAAGGGCTACTGTCTTTCCTCTCGTCTACGACCCGCCCCGTGGTGTAGACTGGTTGGTGTTTAAAGCCTTGTATTGGTTTGGCATATTCACACATCCTCTAACCATGTGACCTTCCTATCCACAACGTCTGCAATAAATAATTCTACTTGGCTCTTGTGTGTTCTGATTACCAGTATAGTTGTTTCCTTGATATCCTCCACGATCATTATATCCTCCACGGTTGTTATATCCTCCACGATAGTTTCCTCGGTTGTAGTTATTACCTCTGTAGCTGTTGTTACCTCGATATCCTCTACCTCTATAACTTCTATTTCTACCTCGATAACCGTATTGGCTAGGTTGCTGTTCCTGTTGCTGATGTTGTTGATTTCCTCCTGATTCCAGTTTATCCAATCTAGTAGTAATAGCCTTTAGCATTCCCTTCATCTCATCATTATCATCATCATCATCATCATCCATCTTTAACTTAGCAATAGCCTTCTTTGATGTACCCTTGGTATGTTTAGGTGGTTCATCCAACAAGTTGTCTTTTTCAATTTTCCTCAAAGCCATCCTCAATGTATCAAAAGTGGTGTATTTTTCCTTTTCATAATGGCTGATGGCTTTTAAATCATGTCGTAGACCTTTCCAGAGCATGTCGTGCAACATTCCATCTGCATCTTGTCTCTTGACTTGGTTTGTCTGTATGGTCTTTTCCAATATATCCTCAAGTCGAAAACTCCATGCGGTAATGTTCTCGTCCTCCTTCTGGGTAGCGTTGTAAAATTCCCTCATCACAGATTCTTTTTCCTCAACAACTCCAAACACGCTATCCAACTTCTCAATGACTTGAGTTAGGTTGGCTTCAGGTCCAAGACGCATGACGACTTTTCCTGCATGTCCTCTCAATGATCTCCTTACGGACTGCATAATAGATTCCTGGCTATGAGTCTTGTCGTTGATATAGCAAACCACTTCATATCTCCAAAGGTCATATGTACTCTCTCCATTAGCAGGAGTATCCTTTCCAGAAAATGTTGGTAATCTTGGTGAGTTGATGTATGTTGAAATATCCTTTGTATGCTTAACTTCCGGTTTAACATCTGCGGTTGTCTCTTTTTTTTCTTTTGCTAATATAGTCCTCATCAATGATATAGAGTTGAAACACTTCAATTAGATACATTGTATGCATCATAAAATGGAAATTTTGTATTGGCATATTTTCAACGAAAACAAAGTTTAAGTATCAAAGTCATTTTTTAATTGAAATGAAGAACCTTTCGATTTTGTTTTTCAAATGCAAACTTCTGCAAAATTGGGGTTGGGGTTGAAAGTTTCAATATCTGGCCAAGAAACTTCCTTTGCTTATGAAATGGTAGATTGGAAGAAGAAGTACCAAATAGATATAAGATGATGTGGCCAGTTTGAAAATGTTAAATCACTGCCATATTTTCCTCAGTTGTTATTGCTTTTAGGTCTTTGTAATATCAATAAATAACCTCATAATAGATACCTGGATTAAAATTTTGTACGCCAGACGCGTGTTTGGTCTACATGAGACTCATCAGTAATGCTCGAATAAAAAAAGTTAAAAAGGACAAATAAAGTACAAAGTTGAAGAAAATTGAGGACTTAAAACTCTAAAAGGGTATGCCAAATACGGCTAAGGTAATCTATTCATGGATAGAAAAATCCTTAGCATTTCGAAGAATCGCAAAGTTTTGTTAACAGTTAATTTATGATTATAACCATGTCAATGATGATTCATGTCAACACAGAAATGCTGACTACTGGGCTGATGGAGGAAACTCCACCAGCAGCGTCATCGCGTCATCGACCCAGTGTATGTAAATAAGTTTCATACGTAGATCAACTCTGAAAAGACAACATCATAGTTGTTTTAAGGTAATGAATGCACGGTTTATCATTGGACGAGATTGGTGCATTCACAGGTTATATTTCAGAAATTCAGAAGACGCCACTCGTGTTTGCAGTGGAAAAGAGATAACTGTATTGTACATAAACCAGCTACTCTTTTCACGAAAATACTTACGAGTAAAACCCTCTATGATCAATTTTAATCTTAAGTTTTTGTGAAAATAGTCGCAGCCCGTTTGGTTTATTCGTTTGAATTGGGTTTTTTTTGTCGTCTCGATCGGGACATTTTATAGCTTGTTATGCAGTATGGGTTTTGCTCATTGTTGAAGGCCGTAAGGTTGCTTATAATTGCTAATATCTACGTCATTTGGTCTCTGTGTGGAAATCCACATTTCCTTATTTTATATTGTACGCCCACCTACTGTTTGTTACGGCCAATTAAGTAAGTTGATATTGCGTCGCGCATTGATTTAATGACGCGTCCTCTTAAGTAACACCTTTCTATTTGAGTGAACAGTATAACTTTACTATACACTTTACTGTTTGTACCGGTATATAACTTGTGAAGATAAAAGGTAATATCAGTTTTCATTATTACTTAAATGAATTTATAATTGTTTTATTTTTAAATTGTCATTTGTATTTGTTCATAGATATAAGAAGATGTGGTATGAGTGCCAATGAGACAACTCTTCATCCAAGTCACATTTTAAAAGTAAACCATTATAGGTCAAAGTACGGCCTTCAACACGGAGCCTTGGGTCACACTGAACAGCAAGCTATTTATTCATATTTATGCATGTCTACTTTTAACAAACGGGCATCATCCATCAGTTAGCGAATACAATAGATATCGTACAGCTTTAGATAAAATTAATACATGTATATGTAATGAAAATAAGATTACAAAATGTTTACCTAATTTTATATTTAAAAGATATTTCATTTCTCATATTTCTTTTTTAAATGCAAACATGAAACTTCAAAAAAACACTTGTCTACACAAATGTTTGTTCTCAACAACATTAAAGGTTAACAGGTATGATGACAATAGTGTACACGCAGTGTAGGTTGAAAGTACTCTAGATATGTTATTATATCTAAAGTATTCAAGTACTAAAATAAAGAACTTACACAATTCATGCATTAGATAGACACTTGAAGACGTTAGCCCGATTGCGTGTAATGATTATATGATTGAAGCAAAAACGATTAGATGGGATCTTCTAGCAATTTGACTTTATTTCATGCATGATAAAGCATGTTAAATACACACTATCAAACTATATTTGATGTCATCATTGTTTGAAGAATAATGGTTGCATAGTGACATTCTTTTTGGTAAATTTGATCTGGTTAAAAAAATCCAAATACAAGTGGCCAGATATTAAGAATTAAGTAAACATCACACCGTTTTCAAAAGATGTTTAAATCATTTAATATACAAAATAAAACAATCGAAAAAATCGCTGTTTAAAAAAAAGATGGACTCTTGATACTATGGAGTCATATGATTGTGAAAAACAAATACTTAAAATAAGATTAGAAAAACCCTAGACTTAGTTTTACTATGTTTCCCAGATCTCCTTTCAAAGATTGTTAACTTTTAAAGAAAACAAAACAAGAACAAGCATTTTTTTTAAATTAACAAGTTTATACTCTAAAATTCAGGGCTGTATACATATGTAGGTAATATATTTATTTCGTTTTAGATGATGTTTATGATAATAGTTTTACCCTTGTCATCCTTTGGATAACATATCGATGGTTCAAACATAAGAGGACTATCGCTAATTACAGTAGCCGATATGTGTTCGTAACAGGATGCGACTCTGGATTTGGAAACATGCTAAAAAACTTGATGGACTTGGATTCAATGTGTTTGCGGGTTGTTTAACACAGGATGGTGAAGAAAAATTAACACATGAAACTTCGAAAAGTCAAAACAATTCGCATTGATGTTTCCCAAACTGAGAGTATTGAAGATGCATTTACCACTGTTAAGTCATCACTACCTTCAGATATAGGTAAATGTAGTTAATCGATATTAAACCGTTTATTACTATTACACTAAGGCATACTAAGTAAGGCACACAATGTGCAAGAGCAACATAATACAATATGAACATAACAAATTAATAAAACAATTATATCAGAAAGAGAAATCAACCCTCTATCACTACAGGTTCAGCATTTGTAAAATAATTCCGGATAGCACTAGGGTAGAATTAATTTTCTAAGATAATTAAACATGTTTATGAACTTTGCATTGAAAATGACATTGGCCAAGTTTTCTTGCCAACTTAACCAATATTGAGAATGAGAATTTATCACTTTGTCACAAGTTGCATCGAATACTAGTATAATAAACTGGACAATCAGAAATGAGTTATATACAAATCAGGTTCGTCAGATATCTGAACAGATCTAGTTTGTCATTAGAATATACTTCTAATGATACGTCTCATCAAGGAGTGATTACAGTTTTTAAATGTACTGTATCATGTATTGCATCGTAATTGATGAAAAACTAGTTACTCACTCAAGAAAAGGGACATATAAGGAGGTTTTAATACCAGGGAATACTATATGAGTTAATCGCTGTATGATAAGAAGAATAAGTGAACTCAAAATTAATTTCTTGTCCAGATTTGGCTGTACTTTAGGTCCTTTTTGGTTTGGTTTTATCATCTCTTCAACGTTTATATTCGGTTTTGGATTTTCAAAAAAATTGGCCTCGAGCATCATTGAAGAGACATTAATTGTCAAAACGCGCATAGTGTGCAGTAGAATTGCAGGTACCGTTTATGTTATTTTTTTTTTTTTTTTTGTGTATCAAAATTTTAATCTGGAATAGCTATGTTTTGTATAACAAACAGTACAAAGCCGAGAAGCGTTGCAGAAAATACATTCACAGTACAAGTAGTTAGAAAATTTGTTTATTTAAATAATCCAATGATTTAAATTCTATATTTAATATTTTTAGGTTTATGGGTGTTGTGAACAATGCTGGAATTGCAGGAAACCTAGGTCCAGTACAATGGTTAACAAGGAAAGACTATCAGACAGCTTTTGAAATCAATACGTTAGGAATGGTAGAAACTACAAGGATATTTCTGCCTCTAGTTATACAAGAAAAGGACGTATAGTTAACATTACTAGCATGATGGGACGAATTGCTGCTCCATCCTACGTATATAGTGTCAAAGTTCGCAGCTGAGGGATACTCAGATGTTCTAAGGTGAGACCCAGTCCAAATACTCGATGGATATTCATATAAATCAGCTTGGTCTCGTTAGGTAAATTAAAGACCTGAGATATTAGTTTACTATTTGATTCAGACCATTCTAGTTTCCAATTTCTAGATTGTGTATACTTTCAACAAAACAACTTGTATTCGATATTAAAACCTCATTTCTGTTTTTTATGAAAATAAAGATAATGTGGTATGATTGCGAATGATACAACTTTCAACAAGAGTTCAGATGACAAAGATATAAGCAATTATAGGACACCGTACGGCCCTCAACGATGAGAAAGTCCCATACCGTATAGTCCGCTTTAAAAGGTCCCGACATGAAAATATGAAATAAATCAAACGAGAAGACTAACGGTCTAATTTATAACAAATCAATTTACGAAAAAACAAATATGACGGACATGCACCAAAGACAACCACTGAATTACAGGCTCTTAACTTGAGACGGGCACATCCAGAATGTGGTTGGTTGAAAGATGTTAGTGAGGGCTCAACTTTTCCCATAACCAGTGACAGCGGTGTAACAACACACCATAAGAACAAACTGTAAAATTCAGTTGCAAATGACTAACTCAATAGATCGGTACGAAGCACAAAAAACTAACACAAAAACAATTGACACAAAGCACCGATAGTTCAAAGCAATTACAACTAATAAATGAATAAATCATGTTTTCCCAGACTAAATTTACCTTTGCGTTAGTCTTAATATTCCTTTACTATTCTAGTCGTTTAGTCACACAGTTGTTTTGTATTTGGAACGTTTCACTAAGCTGCTAAATTATAATATTTAACCAATACTTTATTCTATGAAAATAAAATATGCTTTTTTTCGCTACAGACGTGAGCTATACAAAGAGGAGTAACTGTTCATATTTTAGAACCAGGATTTTCCGGACAAATATGACTGATGTAGAACGTCTTCGTACAGCTGTTGACAGCTCATTTGGGAAATCTCTTCAAAATTGCAACAGTATTACGGGCAAATTTATCTGGATGATTGTAGGTGTATCCTTGTTTTTGTGTTACTAGTATTTATATATAGCTCAAGTCTGCAAAAGCTGCTGATCTGTAATGTACACCATCTAATTGCCACTATACATCATGTACTGTGTTACAAATATAAATAAGAAGATGTGGTATGAGTGCCAATGAGACAACTATCCATCCAAGTCACAATGTGTAAATGTAAACAATTATAGGTCAAAGTACGGCCTTCAACACGGAGCCTTAGCTCACACTGAACAGCAAGCTATAAAGGGCCCCAAAAGACTAGTGTAAAACAATTCAAACAGGAAAACCAACGGTCTAATCTATTTAAGAAACAAGAAACACTTATGAACCACATCACCCTAGATTAAGCCGAAGAAGAAAGGCATTGCTCGACTACCGAAAGCTATAGTATAAAGCATATAGTTGGTCGAGTGGTCTAGGTGCTAGACACAGTCCATGCGGTGTTCCACGATATCACAGAATAAGGGGTTCGAATCCTGCTGAGGGAAGAACAAAATCACACCGGATATCCTGATCCGAAATCTGCGGAGGAATCCGAATCCGAGGATCAGTTACACGAAAATACAAATGGTGGGTAGTTAAAGTCTGGATCCGATTCCCACAGAGCATATATAACGCAAATTTGCAGATCTAATATTTTGATCTAAATTTGAGACGAAGTATATACATTGGTGTTAGCGTTATCCGATGGAGAACGCCTGTCGTAAAGTTGTCACATATTTAGAAGTATATAATAAAATTAAAATTATATGTGACGGCATGGTAAGTAAAAATATCATCCTTTACGACAGACCAAAAGACAAAAAAAACCCAGCTGATCTGCAAGGTACACCATCTACTTGCCACTATACATCATGCACTGTGTTACAAACCTAGATAAAGCCGACTAGGAAAGGCATTACTCGACTTACAAAAGTTATTTATTTTACATAGCCTAGTTGGTCGAGTGGTCTACTGTGAAGCCGGTGTTCCCACGATAACACAGAAGCATGGTTCAAATCCCGCTGAGGGAAGAACAAAAAATTGCAGATTTAACATTGTTGGTCTAAATTAGAGACGAAGAATATATACCCGGTTGGGGGGAAAAGTAAAGAATCAATTTCTTCTCTTAACATTGTTAGGTTGATTTTCTAGGCACTTAATACACTTTATAAATATGTGTATGTATTGTGAAAGTTAATGACACTGACGAAGGCTAATTGTTCAGCCGAAATATTTGTCAACACGATTTGTAACATCATATTCGTATATTACCATCTTATATTAGTACCGTTGCGCAAATCTGTGGACTTATATTTTTTCCTTATCTGCGCAGTATCGCATATTTTTGGCGATCCAGTACATATTCAAATTGCTGGTTGGTCCTTTTTATACTTATATGTATTTAAGTCTCTCAAACAAAGATTGGAGACTTATTGGTTTTGCTCAGTTCATATTATTATTATTATTATTATTATTATTATTATTATTATTATTATTATTATTATTATTATTATTATTATTATTTTTATTATTATTATTATTATTATTCTCTCGTCTTTCGCCGCTTTTTCAGTTTGAACTTGTCTACACCATTTCTCAAACACCGCTTTTCAGATTTACTTAGGTCCTCAAGGGAGGGTTTACTATAGAACCCTATGGGATTATAAATTCTATATTTTCAAATGCTTATAACATGAGAACAGTTAGTGATATACACAGGGGTCTTTAGTAATGACCACAGGAACATACGGCCTATTTAAAGGTCAAAAGGTCAATGGTCATTTATGACCTTGACCCTTGACCTTGAAGAGTCCTTAGGGTTTATACTTATGGGGACTTTGTTTGAAGACTGCGTAACAGCATTTCGTTAAAATCATTTCTTGTTCTTTTTATTTGTATGTTGATGAAAATACAGATAGTAACCATATCATTTATTTTTTCAGATAAAGGTATCATCGGAAAAGTTATGACAAATCTAGGATCATCACACACTGATTTGGTTGTAGATGCATATGTACACGCTTTAACGTCGAAATACCCTAAGTATCGCTACTGGTGGGCAATGATGCGAATTATATCTTCAGAATTCTATGGACTTTACCAGAATGGATATCTGATTATTTACTTACAAGAACGGCAATATTACCTCAAGCAGAACGGAATAATTCTTAATCAAGAAATCGCTGTACTTTTGTTCTACATCTTTTATTTATTTTCTAAACGACTTGAAAGTAATAATTGCTCGTTTCATAATCTCGTCACCAAGTTATTATATCGTGTCGTACTGACTTTTCTGCTGCGTCTAATGACTTTTAGCGCCTGGTGTAAAACAAGAGAAAGTTCTGGTAAATGAAGATGTTTATTTGTTGAAATCAGTAATCAAAGTGTTGCTCAATTATAACACAATAAAATAGCAATCTCACTTGATAATAAATTTAGAATTTCACAAATGAACTAAATCAAGGAACATAACTCTATGTAAATTTTAACTAATCAAATAAAACTTGCCCAAACTCTTTTTTATCAAGTGAAACAGCTTTACAAACTTTACGTACAGGTTAATACATAATACAATATGTTAAAAATTAATAAAATCTTTGCCAAACTATCTCAATATTTAATCACATAAAATCTAATACTAAATACAATTTATTTCTAAATAAATTGGTATATAAAATAACTTTGCATAATTCTTACACAGTATTTACTCTTATTGCATAATATTAAAATAAAGATATACCCATGTTGCTTAGCAACAAACATGTACTTCTGTCACGAGTTCCGTGTATGTGTGTAATACAATAAATGAACTAAATTCAATTTAAACATAAGTTCTAAAGTCAATTCAAATGTTCAAACAATTTTGTAAACAAACTGAAATCCTGCGGACAAGTGTCGCTTTCCAAAACCTGATTTATGAACTAAATATGCAATCTATATACAAAATATAATAACACAACTTACAGAATTATTAAGTAGAAAATAAGGTTTCATATCTTTGTTATTAGCTTTCGATTCAACTCTATCATCATTGCTTTATCAACAAAAGACATTTCTCCCGGCAAATAAAATTACAAATTAATTATCTCCCATGTTAATATAGCGGGTCCAACAGGCTCAAATAATTACAAAGGACTCTGTCTAGGGTTCTTAGTGATTTTATTCACACTGTATGTACTTATTAAACCCTACAACATATATAACAATAATAAATACACATTACATAGACAACACATTACAACATAAAACATAACTATAGACAAAAGGAATAAATCAAATATATTCCAATCTATTATTTCTCAATCTTATATTTTAATGCACACATAAAGTCTCATAATCATGTGCTACAAAGTATAATAAAGCACTACCAATCTCAATGTTAGTGTTCCGACATATTCATATAAATGCAATACTATACAGTTTCTAGCAAAATTACATATAAACACTATACAGTTACAAAATAGAAAAGACAATCACAAAGTAAAACATATAACACATTCTTACCATATATGTGGTATATAGGTCATATATGGAACAATCAGTAAATACAAATGAAATGAACCAGTATACTGCCAACTGGAATTATATATCATAACCTGAATAAAATAAATATTACATTCATAAGTCCACTGATTTGGACATTACTCTTACATAAATCAAAACACAATGTACTCAATAAATTTACTGTTTTAGTAATTTATACTATTTGACGTTTACCAAATATGTTTTACTAATAAAGGTTTATATTTTAATATGTGTTTTATTAATTTTAATCACTTCCTCTGCATACTCTCATTCAACTCATTCATTTATCTTTTTTCAATATGTTAAAACATCAATATATTAGTTCTTGTTAGAACATAGAATATAACTGACATGTAGAAATGAATAATGAATTCCAACAGAAGTATGAAATATATAAAATATCCAATATTATCAAATATTGTCAAAATGTCACCCAGGCCAAATAAAACAGGTAAGTGACAATACTGTCACAAAAAATTGAATCATAGCAAAGGAATCAATAGAGTACGTAATGACCTCATAAGTGACCAATAGAATGATCAGAACTTTCCTCCAAAACTGAATGAGGTTCAGTATAGGACAATGACTGAGGTCCAATAAAGGACAGTATGAAACTGAATACTTAAGACTGAAAATCATAGCTGTATCAAATATAATAAGCAAACTTATCAAATATATGACTAAAACTATATTAAGTTATACTAATCATAGTTGATTACCAATCAAATATAACTCAGGCACACACCCCTCAGTGTAAAATGACATCCCTGTCATTTTAAGGTAGTAAACTCTGAAACAAACTAAAGTACAATCTTGAAGTTAATGTAAAAAAAAATAAAAATAACACAAAATATTATAAAACCATATCAATCCTTAGTGATCACTGACAACAATGCCTCCCCTGTCTGTCTCTCTAATCCAGTAAATACACCTTTCGCAATACAATCCCTAATATACTCCGCTTTTGCTGCCAAGGCTGTACCACTGGAACAGCAGCCTTAGTAACAAATTCTCCAGATCGCATCCATGCAGGTTCCTGACTAGCACGTGCTGAACATCTAGGAACTTCATCTATAGGCTCTGGTTCATCTGTTGGCTCAACTGTAGGTTGAGGTATATTTCTATCCGCCTGTTCATCTGTTGAAGCGCTTCCTGTATCACTCTCAGAATCTTCTCCATCAGTACTCTGTTCTGTGGGTGGGCGTCCCTTCAGATTCTGATTCCTCATGGTCAGACTGATCAACATCCTGAACTGTAGTTTCATCCATGACAATAGGTACTGTGTCATAAACTACAATTACTGAAGTATCCTCATCTGAACTCTCATAAATGGATGACTCTGGAGATTGCTGAGGTGTCTTATGTCTCGTTCTGGTTCTAGTTCTAGGAACTGGTTTAGCTCTTGGTGCTGGAGTTGGTTTCCTTTCAGCTATATATCCAACTGGCAGTAGAAGGTTTCTATGTAAAGTGCGTTTCCGGCCCTCACCACTCTCCTTCTGCACAGTAAATATAGGTAGCTCCATGTTTGGTTGATCTATGATGGTGTACACATCATCCTCCCATCTGTCGGCAATCTTGTGTTTACCATCATAGGCAACAATCTTGACAAGTACACGGTCTCCTTTTTGCAATGTAGCACCTCTGGTCTTCAAATCATAACCTGCCTTCTGCTTTATCCTGGCTCTGTCAGCTGCCGTGGATGCAAGTTAATAGGCTTTTGGCTAATCGTTGTCTCAGTTCCTGAACTTGGGCTGATGTGTGGCCTCATATGTACGTCCAAAAGCAATGTCAATTAGTAAATTTGGTTTTTTGCCAAACATCAAGAAGTATGGAGATTGTCCAGTTCCTTCATGTCTATTGCAATTATATGCGTGGACTAGTGGAGCAACATGTGCCTTCCAATTTGTCTTTTGATGTGACTGTAGTGTACCAATCATTCCTAATAGAGTTCTGTTGAATCGCATAGTCATTCTATTTCCCATAGGATGATAGGGCGTTGTTCGGTGTTCCCAGTATTTGACATAGATCTTTTATCACCTCACTCTCAAAATTAGCACCTTTGTCTGGGTGTAGTCTACTCGGTATCCCATAATGTACCACAAAGCTGTTGACCAATGCTTCTGCTGTTTTAGCTGTATGGTTCCTTGAAGGCACTGCTTGGACATAGCGAGTGAAATGGTCTGTTAATACCAGAATATTCTGTATTCCTCCTTTTGATTGTTCCAAGGTAAGAAAATCCAGACATACTAATTCCATAGGTTGCGACGAAGTGATGTTCTTCATAGGAGCTCTATGTGGTTCCTTCTTTCTCTTTAGACACCGGTCGCAATGCTGTATCCACTCGTCTTTGTCTTTAGATGTATAAACAGTTAGTGCGGTTACGACTAGGATGACCCATCTCATCATGAAGTGCTTCCAGGACCATAGGAACATGTGTTGCTAGTAAAACTAGTTGTCTGATCTTTCTGTCATCTATGACTATCTCTCTATAGAACATCATCTATGACTGTCAGCTGATCAAAGTGTCTTTTAAAAGGACTAGATGGTAGATGTCCTTTCTTTGGTTTCATACCAGACTTCACAAATTCAATCCATGGTTACAGTTGTGAATCTGACTGCTTTAATAACATTAACGGTACCAATTGTTCTGCACCAGATGCACACTTCGACAATAAATGTCTCTTCAGTGATGCTCGAGGCCAAAATATTTGAAAATCCTAAGCTTATAAAAAGACGAAGAGCTATAATCCAAAAGGTCAAAAGTATAGCCAAAGCCGGGCAAGGAATCAGAGCTTTGAATGAGGAGATATATTCCTTAATTTAAGATAATTTCTCACATTTTGTAACAGCAAATTTTAATAACA
Organism: Mytilus coruscus; assembly: GCA_017311375.1. Taxonomy (NCBI): domain Eukaryota; kingdom Metazoa; phylum Mollusca; class Bivalvia; order Mytilida; family Mytilidae; genus Mytilus; species Mytilus coruscus. Next base: position 62,483,673 of record CM029607.1, on the reverse strand, counting down.
AAAATCCGTATTTTTATGCCAGTACCGAAGTACTGGCTGCTGGGCTGGTGATACCCACGGGGACTAACAGTCCACCAGCAGAAGTATCGACCCATTGGTGGTAATAACATTACGGTACCATATTTTTCTGCACCAGATGCGCATTTCGACAATAAATGTCTCTTCAGTAATGCTCGAGGCCAAAATATTTGAAAATCCATAGCTTATAAAAGAGATGAAGAGCTATATTCCAAAAAGTCAAAAGTATAGCCAAAGCCGGGCAAGAAACCGAAGTACTGGCTACTGGGCTGGTGATACCCTCGGGGACTAACAGTCCACCAGCAGAGGTATCGACCTAGTAGTAGTAATAGCATTTTACTATGTAACTATGCCCAATCAATGCTGTCTCCTATTTGCATATGCAGAACAATGTTTGCTGTATCCAAAACATCAGTTGTTACTGCTATTGTATCAACATACGGTGTTGATAAGACTCAGCAGATAGCCTTGGTCGAATCCTTGGATATAACTGTTCCCTCATCGGGTTTTGGTAATCTTGATAATGCATCTGCATCAGCGTTGTCCTTTCCTGGACGATGTGTGATGTCAAAATCATATACATGTACAGCTAACGATGATAACCATCTGTGTCCTGTTGAATCTAACTTTGCATTGGTCAATACATATCTTAGCAGGTTGGATGTCCATAGAGGTAATCATGAAACGTGTCCTTGACTGCCCACTGCAAGGCTAGAAACTCCATGAGCCGGATAATGTCTCTCTGCTTTAGTCAATCCTCGACTAGCATATCAATGACCTGTTGATGACCTTTATGTTCCTGATATGATGATATGATACTGCTTCTAATTCAAGACTACTAGCATATGTATGCAACTCAAATGACTTTTGATGATCTGCATAGCCAAGTATTGGATCTGATTCAAGTCTTTCCTTCAATTCGTTGAATGCTTTTCTTCCATTTCTCCCCAAGTCCAAGTTTTCTGTTCTCTCTAATTATTTTTCCTTCTTTGCTTTTGGTGCTGGCATCAAATCGGTAAGTGGTCTCGCTAAAATGATGGATAAACTTTCGATAATATCCAGCGAAACCAATAAACCTCCTTACTTCTTCCGTTGTTGTTGGCCATGGAGTTGGCCAAGTATGTATACGATCTATCTTCGCTGGATCTGTCTCTACGCCTTTCTCAGAAACTATATGGCCTACATACTTCACTCGTGATTGAAAGAATGCATACTTTCCCGGTGATAACTTCAAATTAGCTTCTCTGATTCTTTCGAAGGCTTGATCCAAACATTCTTGATGTTCCTCATATGCCTTTGAAAACATGATGACATCATCAATAAATATGCAGCAGATGTTCATGTGTAGATCATGGAGACAGTCTTGCATCAACCGTTGGTAGGTTGCTGGAGAGTTGTTGAGGAGCGAACATCCACACACAATCTCAGAGAGTTGTCCTTCTTGCGTACTAATACAAAGTTAGATAAGTATGGACTAACCGACTTCCTGATGATACCAGCTCTATGTAGTTGATGGATGTGACCTTAGCCTCCTCATCCATTGATAGCGGAATCCTTTCTTAACGTTATTTAAATTGTGTTGAATCATCAAGGTCTATTCGATGTTTCACTATGTGAGTGTGACCAACATCAATGTCGCTCTTCGAGAAGATTTCACTGTAAGATGCGATAAAGTCTGTTCCTCTCTGTAGCTCATCAGTTGACAGGTCATGCTTAGTAATCTTAACTTGGTCTAATAATGGTGTTGTGAAGTCATCTTTATCTCTGACTGGCTGATCTTGTATAGTAACAGACTGAATTTCAGCAATGATGCATTTGGGTGGAATGGAGACTGTTCTAGTAGTTACATTGCTGATGTTGACATCTATGCGGTTGTAAATTCCATGATGATAATCAACTAAAGATGGAGTGATATCTAAATCTGATGGCATGACGGTATGTGAAGTTTGTTGTACTATGGCTGCTGATGTATGGTAAGGTATTCCTTTGACGATGTAACCTGATTTTCGTATGTTGCTGTTGGTTATAGTCTTTGTCTCTGCACTTTTGATGACAGCTTATCTTTTATTATTCCACTGTAATTCCTTCTCTCTGAGTGTTATACATCTAAATGACGTGTACAATGGTGTTGTAAGCCTTGCTAGTTGAAGAAACTTGCATTCATGTTGTTCCTTACAAAGTTCAATGCTGTGACTAACAAGAGTGGTACGTTGTTGTTGTAATCGCTGTCTGGTACAATAAGTAATATACATGGTATATTCTGGTGTAATTCTGGTATATGCAACTCTGTCTCCATGTATCCAATGTCTGGTATAGCTTTCCATCTGCACATTCAATCTTCAAAAGTTGGTTACGTTCTTTCATGGGTAAGTGCGATAAATACTGCTGGTAAAAGTTGGTACTGATAGTAGATACAGTTGATCCAGTGTCTAATAGAGCTGTTGTTTCAATCCTTCAATTCTTACTTTGGTTTCTGTTGGTGTTCCACAAAGTCCAGCTGGTATTTTCTTTGATGTTATGTTGTTGCATATTTGTTGATGTTCTAAGGGCTACTGTCCTTCCTCTCGTCTACGTCTCGCCCCGTGGTGTAGACTGGTTGGTGTTTAAGTGCCAGTCTTTGTAAGAATCAGGCAATTTAGAAAATTTCAAAACATGACCGAAAAAAACCCACCGACCTAACCATCCTATTTGAAGTTACCCTCATCCTGAGTTAGAAATGGTAGGTCTTTCGTTTCTGCTTGTCTGGTAATTCGAGAAATCTCTAGATAACTTTTGGTTAGAATGATAGCAAATTACTGAGTTAGCTCCCTTAGTTGTTAATTTCTAGTGGATTTCAACCAAATTATATCTTGAATTACCAGAACAGGAAAAGGAAACGAATGTTATATTCTTGCACCATTATACAATTTGAACATAAATTAATGTCAACTTGAGTGGGTTTTGTTTGTCATGTTTTCACCACTGTCTGATTCTAAGGCAAATCGGCACTTAAAGCCTTGTGTTGGTCTGGTTTATTCTTACATCCTCTAACCATGTGACCTTCCTGTCCACAACGTCTGCAGTAATTAGTTCTGATTGGCTCTTGTATGTTCTAATTTCAAGTATAGTTGTTTCCTTTATAACCTCTTCTGTAGTTTCCTCTGTTGTAGTTATTACCTCTGTAGCTGTTGTTACCTCGATATCCTCTACCTCTATAATTTCTATGTCCACTTCGAAAACTGTATTGGCTTGGTTGCTGTTGCTGATGTTGTTTATTTCCTCCTGATTCCAGTCTACCCAGTCTAGTAGTAATAGCATTTAACATTCCCTTCATCTCATCATCATCATTATCATCATCATCATCCTTCTCTAACTTAGCAATAGCTTCTTTGATATATTCTTGGTAGGTTTAGGTGGTTCATCCAACAGGTAGTCTTTCTCAATTTTCCTCAAAGCTATCCTCAATGTATCAAAAGTGGTGTAATTTTCCTTTTCGTAATAGCTGATGGCTTTTAACTCATGTCGTAGACCTTTCCAGAGCATGTCGTGCAACATTCCATCTGGATCTGGTCTCTTGACTTGGCTTGTCTGTATGGTCTTTTCCAATATATCCTCAAGTCGAAAACTCTATGCAATAATGTTCTTGTCCTCCTTCTGGGTAGCGTTGTTAAATTCTCTCATCACAGATTCCTTTTCCTCAACAACTCCAAACACGCTTTCCATCTTCACAATGACTTGAATGAGGTTGGCTTCAGGTCCAAGACGCATAACGACTTTTCCTGCATGTCCCTCAATGATCTCCGTAAGGACTGCACAATAGATTCCTTCCTATGAGTCATGTCGTTGATATAGCATACCACTTCATATCTCCAAACATTTAAGATATAATAAAAAAAAAAGTAATACTGCAGTGTTAAAAATATGAGTAAGTTACACATACAAGTTGTAAAATACATTTTCAAAAAATATTAAAAATTAGAAATATATACAAGAACACACATCAGAGATACCAGCTAGGCTTATCATTTTGTGGCTAGACGCGTGTTTCGTCTACAAAAGACTCATCACTCAAATAAAAACGTCAGAGACCAAATAAAGTACAAAGTTGAAAAGCATTGAGGATTCAAACTTCTGAAATGTTTACAATTAATTGTTGACTAATAGCAGCAAGTTAATAGTAATTATTTACCTTTAAAATAAGCTTATAAATTAGGCTGTTAGTTTTCTCAATTGAATTGTTTCATATTTTTTCATGTCTGGGCCTTTTAAAGCCGACTATACGGTATGGGTTTTTCTCATTGTTGAAAGCCTTACAGTTGCCTATAATTGCTTACACCCACTTCATTTGAACTTGGGTGGATAGTTGTCTCGTTGTCAATAATACCACATCCCCTTATTTTTATATATATATAAAGGTGGAATTTCAAAGACTTCTTCTGATTTCATATAGAATTTTAAATTACTCGTACACGACTTCATTTATTATGTATCAACAATTTCATACCTCTTTATGGCGTTCTATTTCAACGGTCTAAAAAGATTATTTTTTTTTAATTGAGTAAAGTTATTTTAGGGCTGTAAACTAGTTGAAAATAAATACAAAAATTATTTTTGTTAACACTTCAATCATCATAGAGGCTTCATGACTCAATTTCACTGTGTCCTGACAAGAAAAAATAACTCCCGTGTAGTATTCTTCTGTTTTATAGCAAAAGGGCGGTTAATTTTTAGAAACATTTCGCCAAAAATAGAAGAGCAAACAGTTAATCATTTCTGTATCAGTTGATAATGTAAGTTTAAATGTCACGTGAATAATGTAATCTTATCAGAAACACCCGAATTTAATAAGGTAGGATTTATATCAATATGTGTGTGTAGTTTGCATAAATATCAAAGACCTTTCAGAATATGTTGTTGATCAGCAAACAACCAGTCCTTATTTTGTACTACTCGTCTGTTTATCTGTCGTTTTAAACTTGATCCATTTACAGACCCTTCACATTTCAAAGTGATCACATACACGATACTCTTACGGAGAATGGACAATGAATGTACGGTGAACGATACATGCACGATGAGTAACGAGCGTAACACGTACATTTAGTGAGAGGTTTAGAGCTATAAAACCAGGTTCAATCCACCATTTTCTACATAAGAAAATGCCTGTACCAAGTCAGAAATATGACAGTTGATGTCCATTCTTTTGATGTGTTTGTGCTTTTGATTTTGCCATTTGATTAGCGACTTTCCATTTGGAATTTTCCTCGGAGTTCAGTATTTTTGTGATTTAACTTTTTACACGTAATATCTTAAGCTACAGCCTACTAACCTCAGCGTCTAAAATAACATTCTCTCACCAAAAATACATTTACATAAAGTAAGGATAAGTATTACCTCAATGGAAGGGGCTAGGTGCATTCCAAGTCTATTGTCTCACTACAAGGGAAACATATATATATATATATATATATATATATATATATATATATATATACAAACAAGTCTACAAGTAAACAAGTTTAAACCTATGATTGCGTTGGATAAAAACCGCAATTTTTATACCTGTGCATGCAAAACAAATTTCTTGTTAGAGGGTCTAAATACAGCACAGACAACATTTTCCAAAAGACCAAAAAGTGAAAAAGTATATTTTAACAAAACGCATTTGACTAACAGGTCGAACAACAAATGTTCTTAAACCCTGCTGACTGCCATTGGCGATTGCCAAATAAACGGATCACCGATGTTATAAATGGATTTTAATTATAAATTTAATACTAAACAGAAAACAATAAACCTTGCGGAAAAGACGATATACCGCAAACAAAAGGTGCAATTTTTTTATTGTACACCATATCCGGATTTCGCCAATTAATGTCTCTTCAGTGATGTTAGAATCGAAACGGTATTTGGAAAGCCATACAATTTACCTCAATTTAGGATAGACTCTTGAATTTTGAGGAGTCAAAATAGGATGAACGGATCATATAAACCCGAAGGCAAATATAATACAAGCCCAAACGAAAAAATATAAACAAGTCTAAATTGAAAACAACGTTTAAACCTATGATTGCGTTGGATAAAAACCGCAATTTTTATACCTGTGCATGCAAAACAAATTTCTTGTTAGAGGGGTCTAAATACAGCACAAACAACATTTTCCAAAAGACCAAAAAAGTGAAAAAGTATATTTTAACAAAACGCATTTGACTAACAGGTCGAACAACAAATGTTCTTAAACCCTGCTGACTGCCATTGGCGATTGCCAAATAAACGGATCACCGATGTTATAAATGGATCTTAATTATAAATTTAATACTAAACAGAAAACAATAAACCTTGCGGAAAAGATGATATACCGCAAACAAAAGGTGCAATTTTTTTTTTGTACACCATATCCGGATTTCGACAATTAATGTCTCTTCAGTGATGTTAGGAATCGAAACGGTATTTGGAAAGCCATACAATTTACCTCAATTTAGGATAGACTCTTGAATTTTGAGGAGTCAAAATAGGATGAACGGATCATATAAACCCGAAGGCAAATATAATACAAGCCCAAACGAAAAAATATAAACAAGTCTAAATTGAAAACAACGTTTAAACCTATGATTGCGTTGGATAAAACCGCAATTTTATACATGTGCATGCAAAACAAATTTCTTGTTAGAGGGGTCTAAATACAGCACAAACAACATTTTCCAAAAGACCAAAAAAGTGAAAAAGTATATTTTAACAAAACGCATTTGACTAACAGGTCGAACAACAAATGTTCTTAAACCCTGCTGACTGCCATTGGCGATTGCCAAATAAACGGATCACCGATGTTATAAATGGATTTTAATTATAAATTTAATACTAAACAGAAAACAATAAACCTTGCGGAAAAGATGATATACCGCAAACAAAAGGTGCAATTTTTTTTTGTACACCATATCCGGATTTCGACAATTAATGTCTCTTCAGTGATGTTAGGAATCGAAACGGTATTTGGAAAGCCATACAATTTACCTCAATTTAGGATAGACTCTTGAATTTTGAGGAGTCAAAATAGGATGAACGGATCATATAAACCCGAAGGCAAATATAATACAAGCCCAAACGAAAAAATATAAACAAGTCTAAATTGAAAACAACGTTTAAACCTATGATTGCGTTGGATAAAAACCGCAATTTTTATACCTGTGCATGCAAAACAAATTTCTTGTTAGAGGGGTCTAAATACAGCACAAACAACATTTTCCAAAAGACCAAAAAAGTGAAAAAGTATATTTTAACAAAACGCATTTGACTAACAGGTCGAACAACAAATGTTCTTATATATATATAAGTACGTCTGAGCCAGTGACAACTCTACAACAGATTTATCCATCGGATCACCAGCAGTGATGGTGATACATGGCTGTTTACATTATGTATATACAACTCGTCTAAACATCAACCCAACAATGTTAGATCTGTAAATTTGCTTTCGCAAATTTTTTGTTCTTCCCTCGCCGGGATTCGAACCCATGCTACTGAGATATCGTGACACCAAATCGCCTGCACTGTAGCCGTCCCGCTAGACCACACGACCACCTGGGCTTCATAAAAATGAAGCTTTCGGTGGCCGGGTGTTACCTTTCCACGTCAGTTTTAATCTAGCGTCGTACTACAGTACATGATATATAAGGCATGGAGATGTTATTTTTACAGATCAGCTAAATTATCTATAGTAAAGGATCCTACAAATTAATGTAAGATACAGTCACAGAAAATAATTATATTTATAAGTACGTCTGAGCCAGTGACAACTCTACAACAGATTTATCCATCGGATCACCAGCAGTGATGGTGATACATGGCTGTGTACATTATGTATATACAACTCGTCTAAACATCAACCCAACAATGTTAGATCTGAAGTGATTAAGATGGCCGCCGAGATAGAAAGGAGTTGAACATCAGCTCTGCAGTATTTGGCATTTTTAAGCTGGATTTTGATGAAGAATTCTATTGAAAGTTATATCATTATATTCAAAAATGTATGGACTTAATGGATATCAACTTATTTTGAAATTTCCTTGCTGGATGGACTTGTATTATTGAAAAAAACATTTTGGAATTCAGTGGAATTTGGTAATATTGATTTTTGAACTGTTGTTTCTAATATAAAAAGTATGCCTGTGGATAGTAATCAGAAAGGTGTTAAAACTGTACAAACAATGTTGGCAGCTAAAAAGCCTGGAGCTAATGAATCTTCAAAAGAAAAACCGTCAAAGCAGAACAAACGAATTCATTCAGATGTAGCGGATGAAAATTTGGAATGTCATGATAGTATGACCAGTATTCAAAGTACTCTTAGTGAAATCAAAAAGGCCCTTCAGGTAACAGTTACTAAAGATGATTTAAGTAGTGCAATTAGTGGTCTGGTTCAACAAAAAGACTTAAAAGATATTGTTACCAACATTGTTAAGCAATTATTATTAACTTTTGAAAAGAATTTGTCAGAAAAAGTTGAAGCAAAAGTAAGGGAGACAACTGGAAAGTTACAAGATCAGATGGATTCTCTGATGATAGACAATGAAAACCTGAGAGAACGTGTGAGGGCAAAAGATAAAACTATTGAAAGATTAGAGGAACAAGTAAATGATAACAACAATAGAGCTATTGAAGCTATAAAACTAGGAAATTATAATGAACAGTATAGTAGAAAGCATAACATCAGAATGCTTAATTACCCAGAAAGGCCTAATGAAGTATTGAGAGATGAGTTTGTCAATATGGTGAAAAAAGAGTTGAAGGTAGATATTAAACCTGATGATGTACAGGCAATACACAGAATTCCAGGGAAAGAGGGACACATAAAACCTGTCATTGTTAAAGTGCGCAATACTGACCTGAAAATTAAAATTATGAGGCAGAAGAGAGGACTAAAAAATGACATCAAGTTCCATGATGATATTACACAGCGTAACCTAGGTCTTATGACAAGATTAAAAAATGGTGAACATTTTGAGAATGTCTGGTTTTATAATTGCAATGTCTATGCTAAGCAACAGGATGGAAGTAGAATTAGATTTGACTTATTTGACAATATTGAACAAAAACTGAAAAACAAAAACAAAAAAGGTCATTAGACATTCATTTCTTTATTGATACCATTGCTTAATGTTTCATCACTGTAAAAATTTGAAAGATAGAAATATGATTAAAATAAGCTGGGCTGTGCATGATTATCAATTTATTTACTTATAATGACTCTCTCTGATTTTGATTTGAATAATTTTAATAAATATTTGATTTAAAGTACTTTTTTTATATAATTCTTTTACTTATTTCATATGACTTTTTGTTTCATATAATTTTTTTTTTTTTTTTTTTTTTTTTTTTTGTGAAACCCTCCTTAATTTGAATATAACTATATATTTATTAAAGGGAGATAACTCAAAATATTTTACAAATCAAAGGGAGATAACAAAAATCTTTTATATAAACTGGCATTCTTTTACTTGTCATGAATCTCTACTATATGAATTAATTCATTGTCTTTAGAATACAACTATTTTCATAATGTAAATAATGAAAATGCCATACTGTAAATGAAATTTTGTTGTACAAAAATGACTTTACAGGTATCTATGCCAAAGTGTCATCTTACTGTTGAATGTGTGTATGTTTGTATAAACTATGATAGTGTATTTGTTTTTATGTTACAAATTATCTGCTCAAGTTTGAAATGTTGTTTTGTTTTATATGATAATGGATAATATAGTAACAGTGTTGTCTATGAATGTAAGGGGTCTTTTTTCTAATTCAAAAAAGAGAACAGATGTTTTTGATTGGGCAAAGGGCAAAAATGCTTCAGTTATTTGCTTTCAAGAAACCCATAGTAATAAAGATATTGAAAAAAAATGGGAAGAGGAATGGGGAAATACATGTTTTTTCAGTCATCATAGTAACAAAAGTGCAGGTGTCAGTATTATGTTTAAAAAAGGTCTTGATTTTGAAGTGCATAATTCTATTATTGATATAGATGGTCGTTATATTATTTTAGATTTATCCTTATCAAGTCAACGTATTACTTTTGTTTGTTTGTATGGATTTAATACTGATGAACCTTCATTTTTTAATGATATACATAAGAAAATTGCATCATTTTCAAATACTAGCATTTTATTATGTGGGGACTACAAATTAATGTAAGATACAGTCACAGAAAATAATTATATTTATAAGTACGTCTGAGCCAGTGAAAACTATGATGGATATATCTGTTGTAGAGTCACATTAATTTGTAGGATCCTTTACTATAGATAATTTAGCTGATCTGTAAAAATAACATCTCCATGCCTTATATATCATGTACTGTAGTACGACGCTAGATTAAAACTGACGTGGAAAGGTAACACCCGGCCACCGAAAGCTTCATTTTTATGACGCCCAGGTGGTCGTGTGGTCTAGCGGGACGGCTACAGTGCAGGCGATTTGGTGTCACGATATCTCAGTAGCATGGGTTCGAATCCCGGCGAGGAAGAACAAAAATTTGCGAAAGCAAATTTACAGATCTAACATTGTTGGGTTGATGTTTAGACGAGTTGTATATACATAATGTACACAGCCATGTATCACCATCACTGCTGGTGATCCGATGGATAAATCTGTTGTAGAGTTGTCACTGGCTCAGACGTACTTATAAATATAATTATTTTCTGTGACTGTATCTTACATTAATTTGTAGGATCCTTTACTATAGATAATTTAGCTGATCTGTAAAATAACATCTCCATGCCTTATATATCATGTACTGTAGTACGACGCTAGATTAAAACTGACGTGGAAAGGTAACACCCGGCCACCGAAAGCTTCATTTTATGACGCCCAGGTGGTCGTGTGGTCTAGCGGGACGGCTACAGTGCAGGCGATTTGGTGTCACGATATCTCAGTAGCATGGGTTCGAATCCCGGCGAGGGAAGAACAAAAAATTTGCGAAAGCAAATTTACAGATCTAACATTGTTGGGTTGATGTTTAGACGAGTTGTATATATATATATATATATATATATTTGAAGTTTATATTTTTTCGTTTGGGCTTGTATTATATTTTCCTTCGGGTTTATATGATCCGTTTATCCTATTTCTAATATTTCAACTCTTCAAAATTCAAGAGTCTATCCTAAATTGAGGTAAATTATATGGCCTTCCAAATACCGTTTCGATCCCTAACATCACTGAAGAGACATTAATTGTTGAAATCCGGATATGGTGTACTAATTTTTGCACCTTTTGTTTGCGGTATACTATCTTTTCCGCAAGTTTATTTTTTTCTGTTTGGTATTAAATTAATAATTTTAAAAGATCCATTTTGTAACAACTTGTGGTCCGTTTATTTGGCAGTCGCCAATGGCAGTCAGCAGGGTTTAAGAACATATGTTATTCGACCTGTTAGTCAAATGCGTTTTGTTAAAATATACTTTTTCACTTTTTTGTTCTTTTGGAAAATGTTGTTTGTGCTGTATTTAGACCCTCCATCAAGAAATTTGTTTTGCATGCACACGTATAAAAATTGCGGTTTTTATCCAACGCAATCATAGGATTGAACGTTGTTTTCAATTTAGACTTGTTTATATTTGAAGTTTATACATGTTATAGTCGGGTTCACACGTTTGGTGTTTATTTTGCCTTTAACTTTATTAAACAGGAATGACACGAAATATACATGTAGTTCAGAATGCGAATCGTATTCGTCAGTGAGAAAATAAAAAAACATTACGCGCTCACAAACATATTTAACACTATCACATGTGCTTCCAGCCAGTGGTTGGTGTTGTTTGCTGTCTGCTATATTTTTTTTTTCGTAGTATAAATCAGGTCGAGGGTCTTCTCTTTGAATCGTTTTCAAATTGATTATACCGGGGACTTTCGTAAGGTTTTATACAATATGGTTTTTGTTCATTGCTGAAGGCTATGCGTTGATCTGTCCTTCACATACATGTATATATTAGCCATATATGAAAAAACAAGACTGGGTCGGATTTTTGTCCTGTAGTAATTTATTAAAAATAACGTATATATAAATAAGAAGATGTGGTATGAGTGCCAATGAGACAACTATCCATCCAAGTCACAATGTGTAAAAAGTAAACAATTATAGGTCAAAGTACGGCCTTCAACACGGAGCCTTGGCTCACACCGAACATCAAGACATGTATTAAAGGGGAACTTAGAGACAACGTATATATTAAGGAAAATTAGAGAATACAGGAGCAAGATTATCTAAATTCTTAAATCCGTTTGTAATAGACCAATCAAACGCATCATTGAACATAGAACGGAGCGACATCGGTTCGATAGCTTATCCTGCAATTCTGGTATCGACAGATCTGAAACCAGATCTCAGAAAATTCTCTTGTGAGAGTAGACATATATGAAAGGAAAAGAGAAAAACCTCAAAGACGTTAAAAGCAATTCTCTGTAACCACCAACTATTTGATATAGGGGGTCGGCACGCATAGTCACCGATTTTCCTGAAACTTAACCTGACCATATAATCAGGTGAAAAAGTAAGAAAATGCCTTCCAAAATGCTGATAGGTCACGGTTGCCATGGCAACCAAGTCAAAGAGTTTTCCTGTACATTTTGGTGAATTTAACATTGAAAAAACAACTACTTTGCATGCATTCTAATGCAAAACCATTTTTAATGATGTTTGTTAATATTTTTCAGAAACAGGACAGCAATGTTATATATGAAAAAAATATTTTGGCTGAATATTGTCACAACCGCAGGAGCAGGGGTCATTTTTCATTGAATTTGTGTAGGCAAATTATACATTTTTTGCATGAACAAAATATAGTTTTGCATCCATCTCAATTTAAGTTGTGCTTAAAAATATCAAGTATTAATATTTCTAGTCAATAATTTACAACACAATGTGTGGGATTAAGGGTGCTAGGATTGTTGCTATGAAAACCAAAATGTGTCATTTTTGTTTATTCTTCAGAAATTCGACCATGTTATTTAGATAGCACGAAAACTGTAATTACTATTTAATGACTATGATGTGAAAACTATCCAGCATTAAATGACCTTCAATTTGACCAAATGTCAAAGGTCATTAATGACCTTGACCTTTGACCTTGCGTATATTAATTGGATTTTGTAAGACAATATAATAGAAAGAAGCAAACAAAACATGAGAAAAATGTTCAGCATAATTAAAGCCTCTATTTTGATTACAGGTCAACAGAAAGAAGTCAAGGTCATATAAAAAATGCTTAACAACCACCCTTTTTTTAATACAAAAGTACCTAGTAACCAAACGTATTTTGATTCAGGACTGTATAGATTACATGTATTACAAAGACCCTACATAAAAGGCCAGGGGTGAATGTTATCACACTAGTCCTTAGCAACCATTCATTTATAGTGTTGGAAAAGTGCAAAGCAACCATGCAATTGTATTGAAATGTGCCTAGCAGCCAATAATTTTTATTAGAAAAGTGCATAGCAACAATTTATTTTCGGTTTCATTGCGACAAAAATCAGGAATTGATATCAAACATGCAGTTTTCTTTAAATTAGTTATACCTTTAAAGAACACACAGTGTTTGTGCCGAATTGTTGAATTACACTGACTTGATTTTTGTACACATGTATATTAATCCAGAATAGTTAATTATATAGAAAATTCAATTTCAAGGTTGAAAAAAATAAGGTTTGCACGCAAATCAAAATACAAAAAAGTACGCCAAAAGATAGAAAAATGTTGATTTTTGGACTGAAATCCTTCGTTTTAGAAGGCCTCCGCCAACGTGAGCCACTGTAGAAATTAGTCATTAAGATGGCATACAAACGGGGTTTGCAGACTAAGAAAAGAAATTATTGGCTCACGTTGGCGAAGCACTCAAAAATTAAAAAAAAATATCTCCAAAAAAACAACAACTTTCGTCGAGGGCTGAAAATATACGCATTCGGCTGTGACTACAAGACACCCTTAACTGAATACTTCAATAGGTGAAGTTTTTTATTTTTTATTTTCTAGATTTTGCCATCATACTTCAAATTGTACTTTATCTTTTTATCAAGGTGGATTTTTTTTTTTATCGATTTAGATCAACACCTAACATGGTGAAAACATATGCACTTGGCATACACGATAAACAGCCATTTTGCAATTGTCCCTCCGGTTTAGTCACCTAATTAATTAAAGGGACGAATAGTTTTGATAATTAAATTATTTTATTTTCAAGTAAAAAAATACCCAGAATATGTAAAAGTTCGGGACAAAATAGCGGACCGGTTGCAGACGACTTTGAGAAAAAGACAACCGCCGAAAACAACTTGTTTTGTTTAATATTAACGTGAGATTTTTACAATGAGTAAACATGTAAAGTAAACAATTTTTGCTAGTTAGTTTGTGCCAGTCACATATTTCTTTGTAAACAAAAAGAAAAAGTGGAGAAAAGTCACAAATCTATGAAATGCAGTAGGTGTAAATACATCTTTTTAATACATTTCAGTAAGATTGTCGGACCAAACACAAATCGGACCAAGACAACTCGGACCACTTTCAAAGACAACTCGTACCAGTTTGAAACACTGTTCAGACCAGTGCTTTGTCTAGATTTTACTGAAGTTGTTTTATACGTATACATGTATAACATTGAAATTAAATTGAACATTTCAAAGTATAGACCCCCAAGAATTTTGTTTAAATATTCTTAAAACTGTGATGTAAACTTTTAAAGAACACGGATGTCTGTGAACCCAATTTTAGTTTTAATGCAAGTCAAACCATTAAGCGATGAAAATTTTCATTTTTCTTTAATAATAAAGTAGTTATATCAGAGACATATATTTTATAAAGAAAATTATATTAAATCATTCTTGACTTTATTCTGACATCTTTCAATGTAAAGATATTGGATCCGAATCTTAATCAAACACATGACACATCATTTATAACGAGGTATTTTTTTTTATATTTCATTAGGAATAAATTATTAACCGATATTAAAAAAAATCGCCAACTCGTTATTTACTGCATGTAGGTCAAACATATATGTTGATCAGCATTTAATGTGAGAATTTAAAGAAAACACTGTCTTGATATTTTCCGTTGTACTTTGTCAATAAGACAGGTAAAATTAACAAGCAATTTATTAAATATGTCTATTTTGCAATTACAGAGACAACTATTTTAATTGCTCTAATCAAAAATTTTCCATCCTCTTTTGCCGACTTTACTCTTAACAGCAAAGTTAAATTTGTTTCTAACCTATTTTAGAAACGATGTAAACGACTACGCGCGAAGTCGTTTAATCCATTTTTTTCTTACATTTTTTGGTCAACGTTGACATCGTTCACAAAAACGATGTACGCGCAAAATAGTCGCGTAGTCGTTGATCGTTTATCGTTGAGACGTGTAAACGATACATTTGTTTCTGCATCTGTCGTTTAAATAATTACGAGCACGTGTTGTTTTCGCAAAGTCCTGGTTATTCATTTTCCGCACTTTTACCTGTTTGTTTACAGTGCGTGTGTGTAATCTATTTCTGTCTTACTACGCGGGGTCGATAAAGTTCATTAAACTATGTAGTTTCTAGCAGTTTGACGTTTACTAAACGATAGTCGTCGATGACAAAATTTCGGGTTAGAAACAAATGCACTCGTACTTTCATGTGATAAAATCGCGTCATTAGTCCAGAATGTTAAAAATCTCATCAACAAGAGGTTGGTTAATCTCTAATATTTTTGTATTTAAATGAGATGACATAGCTGATTAACACAAATATCTCTGCTGTTTCTATTGATGTAACTTTGCTCTCTATTATTACCTTATTTGGGCCTATTAGGGCATAACGGGCGAATTGTAACTATCTTTCAGGGTATCTTTTCCAAATGATTACATCGAAATTATTTCACAAAGTTGTTCTTTATCGTCCTGCTCCAATATGTATCGTTAACGTCAAAACATTTTTTTAACCGTTAACGTTATTCAGTAGCAAGATTTGTGACGTTATTCGTCATGAATATACCTCCACTACAACCCTCTTTCAAACATTTCTGTGTTGCCTTCTTCAGAAGTGGTCCGAATTATTTTTCAAACTGGTCCTAGTTGTTTTTAAAAGTGGGTCGAGTTGTCTTCAAGAATAGTCGAGTTGTCTTAAGATTGGTTCAAGTTGTCTTGGTCCGACTTGTCTTTGGTCCGAGTTGTCATGCATTCGGGAAAGGTAGTGTATTGGTAACGCCCGCATTTTCTGGTATTATTTAATATATTTCAAAGAGAAAGAATGGCAGAAGTATTTTCGGATAATAATAGTATAACAGGGGTTTTCGTCGTTCCTGTTATATTTAGAATTCTGGGGGAAAGTCACTGTCTAAAGTCAACAAAACTAAGTTAAGCTTTACGATGGTTTATATATAACTTCTCCAATAGTGCAATACATTAATTACAATAAAAGTTCAACGGTAATATTCCAAAAAGATAAAACAAATGGCAATTCCAATAAATGTTCTATACTAAACACAATGAATGTCACTGTAAATGCACGGCGTCCGTACAGCTTGACCGCTGGTATCCAACTGACCATTTGCATAGAATCGATATAATATGAATTACGTAATCTCACTTAATCGATGTTATAATGAAATTTGTCACGTAATGCTATAAACAAATAATACAAATTAAAACATATATCTGATAACAAGAGTTGGACAATGCTAGGATTAAAATGGATTAACTTCTTAGCATGTAAGCTAACAGTTTGAAGAACAATAGTCGCTTGCTTTTAGATAAAGTTTGAATTTCAACGAAATAAAACAAAGAGGAAAATATCACTGTCACAAATTCCCTCCGACTTGAAAAAGACTCTGTCCCAGAGTCTAATAAAAATACTGTCTTCTTCTTCCACGGGATGGATCGTGGTTTACATTTTGTCCTTTATTTTGATTCTGTCTTGACCGCGATTGATTTCGAATTTTGCAGTCACAAGAGTCATTTCTTAAAGCGTTAATTTCCGTTTCTAATTTCCTGCAACTAGTGGTTAAATCTTTTATCTTCTTTTGGTTTGCTAGTTCTGATACGTCCAAGCCTGATATTTTGATGTAGAGCGTTCCGATTGTTCTCTCCAATTTATCGTTTTCAAGATTCCGAAATTCTATTTCTCGCGATAGTTCTGTGCTTTTAGAAATTGCTTTCTGGAGCTTAGTTTTTAATGTTTTGTTCTCCTGCTTAAGAAACTCGATTTCCTGTCTGAGCTATTTTCTGTTTTCTTTCAATTGATCTTTTATTAAATCAACGACTGATTCCAGTTTCACTTTTTCTTTCAAAATTTTGGTTTGATTCGTTTGAAGTAAATTTACCTGAAACTGTAGAATTGAATTTGTCCGTGTTGCTTTACGGAATTCTGCATCGTCCAAGGTGAAGAAAGGGAAATTCTCACAAGTATTACGCTGTATAAATAAGGAAAGTCTTTCGAAATCTCTGTCTAGCTTTTTCTTTGATTTTATTCTGATTTCTGCACAACATTGTTTATAAAAATGTCCTGATTGTCCACAGCGGAAACATCTCACTGTTTTATCGATATTTGAATTTGTAACACGAAGAAAATCCGAACGTTCTAGATTATAACCGTTTTCTACGAAAAATGGCTGATTGTTCACATTGCACTTCTTTCTAAGATCAGGTGGACACCACCAATTAAATCTGTGTCTCAATTTGTAATCCATTATACAGTTGTAGAGCGTAGGTATGATCTTGTGTACAGTTTGTCTGATAAGTGTGAAACTAAGCAAACTGCCCGGGTCCTCCACCAATTTATAACAGGGGTTTTCGTCGTTCCTGTTATATTTAGAATTCTGGGGGAAAGTCACTGTCTAAAGTCAACAAAACTAAGTTAAGCTTTACGATGGTTTATATATAACTTCTCCAATAGTGCAATACATTAATTACAATAAAAGTTCAACGGTAATATTCCAAAAAGATAAAACAAATGGCAATTCCAATAAATGTTCTATACTAAACACAATGAATGTCACTGTAAATGCAAGGCGTCCGTACAGCTTGACCGCTGGTATCCAACTGACCATTTGCATAGAAACGATATAATATGAATTACGTAATCTTACTTAATCGATGTTATAATGAAATTTGTCACGTAATGCTATAAACAAATAATACAAATTAAAACATATATCTGATAACAAGAGTTGGACAGTGCTAGGATTAAAATGGATTAACTTCTCAACATGTAAGCTAACAGTTTGAAGAACAATAGTCGCTTGCTTTTAGATAAAGTTTGAATTTCAACGAAATAAAACAAAGAGGAAAATATCACTGTCACAAATGCCAGCAATTTAGTCGAATGCCTATACGCACTTACTGTTTAGTCTTTTCAGTGGGATGTTATAGGATTTTCTTCAAGGTTCGAGTCTCATTCACAATTTTTTCCCGTTTGTTTTCGATGTTTCATTTTTTTAACAAAGACAGTAGAGTAGTAGCCATTTGAAGAAATAATATTTAAGGAAGCACCTTTCGATATAGATTGTATATATACAGTTTCAGACGCACGTGAATTTTTAAAAGGTTTAACTTGTGTCAGTCGATAACAAAAACTGTCCTTTCAAAATGATTTCCGGTCCTTGTTTTTAAAAAATTGCGGCCGTGTAATGGTATGGCGTTGTCGTCGTCAGCGTCGTCCAAAGACATTTGGTTTCCAGACAATAACTTGACGGAGTATAAGTGCATAAATCTCTATGAAAATGTACCCCAAGGTTCGATACCATAAAAGGAAGGTTTGATTGATTTTGGGGTTATTGTCCTAAATGTTCAAGAATTAGAGGCAAAATAACATATAGATATTCCTTTCCACAGTTAATTAATTGCTATCTTTAACCTGAGTAAGGATAAGAATATGTGTGCACACGTTTGTGGTCACATGGCAGAGGGTCGATCCATGAGAGTTACAGTCGACGCTTAGGTTCCATCGTGGTGCATTGTACATATCAACTTTTGATCTTTTTGCTCTCACTGAACATAATCTACATAAAACGTTACAGTAATCTATATTATGAATCATTAGTATTGAGAAAAAAATCGTGGGTGAAGATCATCATCAAAGTTTGTCATAGTTTGTAACTGATTGACTTGTGATGGTTTGTATCTCTAGTAAACGAAACTTTGGCCACTGTGCAGATTAAGCATTGTGTGTGGTATTACTATATGGCTGATATATTATGCAATAGGTTTATCCAATTAACTTATATTTTTAATATGGATGTCCTGCTAATTTCGATTCAGACTCTATGCCTTGTCTTATAACAATTTTTTTCACAGATTTTCACCAATGGATAGGTTGGGATTGATTCTCGTGTGGAACCTAAGCTACGACTGTAACTCTCATGGATCGACCCTCTGCCATGTGACCACAAACGTGTGGTTGTTAATATCAGACTATATCTTATGATTGTATTTACTCGTTTTGGGGGTAATTTATACTAAACATAGTTTGCTATACATACTATAAAAAGCTTTATTCACCAAGTTAAACTCCTTAGAAAGATTCTCATTGGTTCCATGAACATCCTACAGAACATGGTTTATTTTTGTATTATATTTGTCAAAGAAAACTGTCTGTTAATTCAAAATGTTCATAGTTCATATAATTGTTTGATAATACAATAAAACAATAGTTAAAGTTATGTATCTGTTTTTTAGCACAACTGCTATGGGGCAGGGGTTTTGATTCTCGGAAGCTAGAGCAAATACTCAGAAATCCTGCTGAATAATATATTGTCGCTATTATTATGATATCAGGAAGAAACATATTGCTTATGAGGTCAGTAGGTCCGCATTAAGGTCACTATAATTTCGTTTTTTTTTTTAGTAACTTTTTCGTCAGTCCGGTTTATATTGGAAGTGAACACAAAGTGACTTTCATCTATAGTCGGATAGAGATAATTCTACAAAAGATCAATACTGTAGATGACAAAATACCATCAGAAAAGTACGATATCAACATGATCAACGTAAATCATACATGAAAACGGTCGTTGCTATGCATTGCGTACGGTTGCTAGGTAGTTTCTAAGCATACAACAAGCTAACAACATTTTAGATTTGTACAATTACTGTTTAAGTACCTATAATAGTAACATAGCTTTGGTTAGCACATTATTGATTACATAAACCTTGAGCAGATACCAAAGGTTGTGGTTGCTTAGTAAAAGATATTGTTGCTAAGGGTCATTCTGGTGGTTAAGGTGTTGATATATACTCGTTTAAATAATATAAATAAATAAAACGTAACTGTTTGAGATTTCCATATACGATACATTTTGATTCATAAGGAAAAGACGCATTTTTTGATAAATAAGGTTTATAATAGTATATTAATGGCAGGTTTCAAATCTGTTGCTAGGCAACCAAAAATGATAATAACAAAAAAAAATGTCTTTTATTTTTTATTTTTAGAACCTAGTCTATTGCAATTATAAAATTCAATTCATTTGAAGAGGGGGCCAAAAGTGACCCTTATTGTACCTCATCCTTTCACAGCTTTCGTAATATTTTACCTTAAGTTTAACTTCATAGAAACTAGGTATATCCTGGATTGTACATGTATCATCTTTCTACATGCCAATTTTCAACCTATGTTTAAAGTCTTGTAAGGAAATACTAACGTTTGGAAGACAAGTACTGCTAAAAATAACCCCTGGTTTTCTGGAAATCTTAAATAAGTATACTATGGAGCGCATTAATCCCTAATTTTTAATGCAAACTCATGGACAAGTAAATGTTAGCTCAAAATGGTCTACATATATTTCTCTTTCAATAAAAGTTTCATTTCGATATTTGTTAGTTAATTTAAGTAAACAATGACATCAAAAGTACTATTTTTTGTCAGGGAAGGACTACTTTTACGTTCTAAATTGGAGTTGTTGAATTGGTGGACTGACACCTATAAGACCGTGCTGGTTCCCGGAAGTTCGACAAAGGTTTTACAATAATCCCCAGTCATTCAGCTTTCATTTGATACCAAAATTACCCAATATTTAACAAATTTTAAAAGTTACAGCTATGCGTAGAAACTATTTTGTATGAAATATGTACTACTTTCTTGTATGTTTTTTCAGACTGGGCCCGAATTAGTGGTTCTATACCTTATATAAATAATGGCGATTGTTGGTAAATGAAGGTGTAAACAATACACTAGTTCAAAGTGTGCCTGTTGTATTCAAATGATAACTATAACTATAATACCGAGGCACAAGTTATTTCATACAAATGTATATTAGACGTCGCGTACGGTGTTGGTGTTAGTTTTGGTAACGTTTATTTGACGTTATTTTTCATGCATTGTAATAACGTCGTACTTTTTTTAAATAATCCATTTCGTGCAGCTCAATCATACAGCATAATGTATATGAACGGTCTGCTTCACTTGCTACGTTTAGAGCCGAAATGCAAAAGCGGCACATATTTCTTAAAGTGTAGTTAAATTAAAACAGAGATGTAATATTTATTAATATGGTATCACCTTGGAGCAAAGATATTTTTCTTTCTTTTTATTGTAACAGGATATCATTATTTTTTAACCATGGTCTTTTCTTCCGCTTTTGATAATTTCTGAATTTTTACGTTGAAGCGTTTATTTCATCACATGTTTTAAGGTTATATCAATTCTTGAAAGAAAATTAAAATTTATTTCAACAAAATAATTCAATCAAATTTGTCAACTCCATAAACAAATGGAAATTTAATCTCAACTATGAACAGGTAAACGGATACAGTTATTAATTTTAATTAGATTCGATAAAAATCTGTTGAGATATTGTATCCAAAAGTTAAAACTATAAAAAGTTATGGTTTTGCATGAGATATTTGCGACGTTAGGCACAACATGTCAAGTTATACAGAATGTAACGTCAAAACAAGTAAAAAGCACGATGTGACATTATGACTAGACAAAAGTAGTTGCTGACTGTGTCGTTAATACTTTCGACATGTTGTCGAAAATGGGTTCAAATAAATCCCTGAAATGTAAATTTTCATGTAATATAGTATTTTTCGTGCTATTATAAATTCAAATATTTCCTCCAAAACTGTATTATATGTCTTATCATACTTGTAACAAAATGTAAAAACGACTTTATGTGACATTTCGACTAGACACAAACAAAAGATCGCGTGAATTTTTTTAAATATTTTCCTTGAAACTTCTACATATTTTTTCGTACACTTAAAAACATCTTTTCACGTTGAAATAAAATTTCAGATCGAAGAAAAGACTGCAAATGCCTAATGTTTTCATAAGACACTCAACAAATATGCCGAAACGTCAAAAACGGCGAGTGTGACATTTCAACGGATTTGATAAAACGAACAATTTAGGACATAATTTAAACAATATTTACTAATGAAAGACATAGAAAGTTTTTAATTTATTGTATAATTATGACACAGGAAGGGTGGACATGTAAATTGTGATTTGGGTCTGCAGCATTCGTTCGAATTTTAAGAGCTCTTTATAAAATGAGAGATTTGGGTTTTGTGACAGAAATAAAATTTCATATAATCATAAATTCTGCCACGATCTTTTGAAATGTAGTAACAAAACTTTTAATTTTTTTCCCCTTGTCATATACGGAATAAAATGATATATTATTTTCGGAATAATCTATTTGAATTAATTTTGAATATCACTCTCAACTTCTCCCCTATCCATGTTTTTTACTATTTTCGGCTTGGCCACAAAACAAAGTGAACTTTTCGTCCTGGTCAGACGCGTCCAGATAAAGATGACGTCATAAATAAAACATACATTATTAACACCAAAGACTGCTCTTTCTAGAAATACAACTTTTGTTTTAATAAGTTTAAACAATGACACGAATAGCTTCAAATCAACACTGGTCATATGTTGCGGTGTTACTTCTCCACACGCGCAAAATCAGTGTTATTAGGATCATTCGAGTTACAAGATGAAAAAATAATGTTTTAAGGCATATTCCATTTCTACTTTTAATTACGCCCAATTTGATATATACATTTATATATTTATCAATCCCGAAACTTCAAACAAATGCAATAAAGGCGAACTGGAGAGCAAAACGTCATATTATCACCAACACCGTACGCGACGTCATATATCTTCAAAATGAGCAAAGAATAAGCAAAGAATAAGCAAATACGACTATTAATAGTAATTACAATATTTGAGATAAACGGTCAAGTTTGTCTATTCCGAATAAATGTTTTTGTTTGATTTAGCGATCATTTTGATAAATTCATTCATATCTTTCTTACTGAGGACAGATGTTTCATTAAATGCTGTTTTGTTGAATTTCATGTCATTCCGACCTTTCCAAATACTAAATTTTCCCGAAAACACTATAAAATTTCCAATATGTAATTGCATTTTATCCCATGATAATTTTGGACATCAAAGCTAAGCGTTATATCGATGCACAGAGATAGCAATCATTTTATTTCTTCAATGATGTTTCGAATTTTATAACAATGATAGAATAAATTTATGCTCTTGGTTTTCAAAACATTTCCCCCATAAGTTACATAGGCCATCGGACTTTTGCATTTGGTACAAATTAATTCAGCATAATGTATATTATGTAGTGATTTCCATTGGAATTGAAAAATATTGTTTGATACAGGCAGCTGGAAAAGCTTTTTACAAACAGATTGCCAGTCTAGTTCCGTATGAAATGTTCTATCCCATTTAATTTCACATTTTGCACTAGTACATTTATTTAGTATTTTTTGTAATGATTTTAATTGAATTTTTTTCTGGGGGAAAAATTTTCTTTCCATATCATAATTTTTTATGTGTTGTTATTCTAGATTTTTATGTGCTTCAAATTAGTTGGATTACTAATGGCGCTTCTTAGTTCGTTAATCCAATCAGCAGGGATTGATTACTTCATTAGATTGTATTTGGCATATCCAATTACGTTTATCTATTAGTTTATAAAATAATATTTTATTATTACAAAGTGTTTTAGCCAGTATTTGGCAATTGCATTCCATCTATGTTGGACTTTCTAAAATTCTTTAAATAAATTTTACATGTTTGCTTTTTATGAAACTTTCTAAACTGATCATTTTGACCCCCAAGCTTTTATCTAGACAGCATAATTTTCTGTCGACAAGGCTGACTTCAGAGCCCCAAACAAAATCCCAGAAAAGTGAGTTTATTTCTTTTTCACACTCATTAGGTATACCCCTCATCCCAACCTCGTATCCCAAAATAGGTATTAATTGGTTTTTTTATAATCAATACTTTAACTCTGTAAGTTAAATTTCTTGTTTTCCAGACGTGAATACAGTTTTTTATCTTGCCAATTATAGATTCCCATATTTTACTGTTATTAATGTTATAACCATGGTGCACCCTAAAGCTTTTATGTTATCCTTGATCCAGGATATTTTTCTGAACCTTGTTTTTTTACCTTTAGCCTCCAAATAAACACGCCTTTTGTTTTTTCGAAGTTAATTTTGGAACCGGAGGCTTTTTCATACATTTCCAATATTTCAAAGACTTTTTCAGCCGATTGTTCGGATTTGTTTATAAGTTGCGTAACGTTCGCAAACATTGATAATTTAGTTTCAATATGGCTGTTTTCCATTGGTATTTTGATTCCCTGTATTTCTACATTTTCGCGTATGGGCATTGGCACATGCCATTGGTTCCGCTTGTATTATGATTTAAAATGGGGCTATAGGACATCCTTGTCTTATTGATCTGCTTATTGAAAAGGATTTAGACAGAAAACCATTTGTTTTAATACAAGTATTGTCATTTTTAAATAGCATTTTTGTCTAGCTACAAAAATTATTACCAAAATTGAAGCCCTCCATAACCTTTATCACCTATCCCCATTTGACTTTATCAAAGGCTTTCTGCTGGTCTAGAAATATAATTAATCCCTCTATATCCGCATTCTCTATATATTCAATAATATCCTGTAAAAGTCTATTTTCCTCACTTATATTTCTCCCCTTTACAAACCCTTTTTGATCCGTGAATAATTCTATTTAACAACGGTTTTAGACGCTCTGCCAATATCCTTGATATAATTTCATAATCCGTATTCATCAAGCTTAAAGGCCTCCAGTTTTTTTTTTATTAATTCTCGTTCCCCTCCCTTATGTAGTAAAGTTAACATTCCCTGGTATTGCGATTTACTGAGTTCATTTTCGTCAAAGACTTTCTTAACTACTTCAGTGAAATACGTTTTGATAAAGTCCCAGTATATTTGATAAAATTCCGATATAATCCCATCCTTTCCCGGAGACTTATCTTTCTAAATATTTTAACTGTCTTTGTTAATTTATCAACGTCAATGTGTCGTTCTATATTTTTTTTTTATCATCGTCCGTCAGGTTCCTGTCAATACATCCGATAAGTTTTTCTGCGCTATTTTTGACCCAACCCTCACTGCTAATCAACTCGGAGTAAAATTTAACCTGCTGTGATAGTATTGAATCAATATCATTTTTTTTTATATTTGCCACCCGAGCATTTTATACGATTCTATAATTTGTTTTTAGATTTCTGTTTTTCTAAATTAAAGAAATATTGTTATTCTAAATGAGAGCAAAAACTTCCATAATGAGTCGATTCTGATTAATATGATAATTAATTTAAAGATCTTAATTCTGCCCATTCTTTCTTACTTATTACAGTTACTTTTTTACTAAAACATTTTTGTTTACTAATTGCCAAAAAGACAAAAGTAGGCAAAAAATTACTTTGAATGGCAATATGTGCCGATTGTCAAAAATTATTGACTTATTTGTAGATCTTATTTTGTTGAACATTGTTGCTTATTACAATTTACTCTATCTAATATCGCTTTCGTTAAAACACATAAACAGGAGAAAATTGTCACTAAAGGCAATAACTCGCTGAAGGAGTAGACAAACTGATTTTGATTATGTTGACATGTCTGTAGATCTTATATAGCTGACCGACTTTGATGTTTAAAGTTTGAATTCTCTTTTGTTTTATAGTTCTTCAACATCTTGTTTTTGCTGAATGTTTTAGCTTTGTACAGTTTCTCTTTATCGTCCATAAGTTTTAGCAAAACACAAAGGATACAATCATCATTAGAAGTGTGGAAGTTGATTGTAGATCTGTTCTGGCTAAGTATTTTTGTTGTATAAAGTTTTTTCTCGATTCATAGCAGTTTCAAGATTACCTTTAATTAGACTTAGAGTAACAGTCGTCATTTAAGGGCATAACAAAATTGAGAATGGAAATGGGGAATGTGTCAAAGAGAAACAACCCGACCAAAGAGCAGAAAACAGCCCAAGGCCACCAATGGGTCTTCAACACTGCGAGAAAATCCCGTGCGCATAATGCCTATATGGGTTGTCTCATTGGCACTCATACCACATCTTCTTATATCTATCAATAGACAATTTCGGTCATGTTGGAAATTTTTGCTATCAAATTTTCCATCTATCTATAAAAGTGTTCAATACAAATAACTTAAATATGCTAAATTACCTTCTATCCGAAGGGTGCTGTATGATTCACCTGGTATGTTACCT
This sequence comes from Mytilus coruscus, assembly GCA_017311375.1. NCBI lineage: Eukaryota > Metazoa > Mollusca > Bivalvia > Mytilida > Mytilidae > Mytilus > Mytilus coruscus. Next base: position 62,457,119 of record CM029607.1, on the reverse strand, counting down.
TCTATCCCAGGTCCCAAGGTTGCTGTATGATTCACCTGATATGTTACGTTCTATCCGAGGTCCCAAGGGTGCTGTATGATTCACCTGGTATGTTTGCGTAAAATTGATACAATAAAATAATCAACTCGGAGTAAAATTTAACCTGCTGTCATAGTATTGAATCAATGTCATAAAATTTCAAGCAAAATCGCAAAATCAAATTTTGATTCAACAGTGTTCTTTATTCTATATTATAGTGTATTTATGTCACTTCAGATATTTTCATTTTGTTTTATTTATTTATCATAAGAATGATAAGTTTTGGTTCCAATTTGCCCAGTAATTTCAGAGAACCAGTCCTGTACGCCAGGCCAACAATAAAAAACTCGATAAAAATCGTCGTATAAAGTTTTTTAAAGTATTTTTATGATTTTCTATCTAAAATAGTTTTCATTTAGAATAACTGTAAAATTTGCTAAAAGCTGACATTCAATTTCTGTTCCGAAAATTTTAAGATAGATCAACACCTACCGACCATAATATACCGGTAAATTAAGTCAAGAACTATCGTTTTAACTTCAGTGTTCTATTTTTACCTGTACCAACCATGATTTTTATCAGGTGGCAACAGAATATGGGCTTTTTACAGAATATATGCTATGCATTATTACTGTTAAGTTTAATAATATTTGATAACGCAGTTTCAAAGGGAAATATTTTAGACAGACAATGTACAAAATGATGACAATGACGATCGCCCAGTGTTTGTATAATATCATAAAACTCTTTTAAGAGTCAGGTGAGTTTAAAGTAAAGATCTTTGAATCATGATCAGTAAGGTTTGTTTAACATTTTGTCCCGAGCATTAAAAAAAATGATGATTGCTAGGCATTTTCCACGATATGGGAATGGCTACTAAAGACAACTGTGACGATATTGACCACTTACCGCCTTGTTGTAAACCTATATATGTATATGCCTGGGAAAACAACCTTAGTACTTATTTCGAATGATTTAAGTTTCATGAACACTAAATACAAACAAAAAATATCTATGATGTTTTAAGTCAGAACAGGAGACGACAACGTGGCTGATGATTAACTGAAATACACATGAGTTAAATCATGTCAGTAAATTATTTCTGTTCTTAAAAGGAATTTGACATTCTAGTTGAAAGAAAGAATTACATTTTAGTTTCAATATTTTGGAATTTTGTCACAAGAGATCAAAACATTGATGATTGCTAGGTATTTTCCAACTACACGATGATGGCTACGTAAGTCTTTATTAGATAACAATGTTGACCCCACACCTTTCAATAAGGATCTATATAACAGTTAATATTAGTCTGAACCCAAATATGTATGGTTGCTAGGTACTTTTATATCAAGTAAGGGTCGTTGATAAGAACTTTTGACATGACCTTGACCTCTGGAATTTAACCTTGTTACCAAATAAAAGCAATAGTCGTTCTGGACATTTTTTCTATTCAAGGTATGGGTATATTTGTAACCATTTTTGACCAAATTTAATAAAAGACTCAAGGTCAAGGTCATCAATAACCTTTTACCTTTGGATCAAACTTAAGGTCATTGAATGCGCAACATTTTTCAACTGATTTTCATCCTATACCTGTCATAGTTTATGAGATATTTTAAGAACAAGGTTAAAAAAAATACAAAATAACAACAATTTCACTTTTAGGTTCCCTTAGCAACCACCCTAGCAACATGAATCTCAAACCTTTAGTTGTAAATTATTACTAAGCAACGGTGTTAGTTTACATTAATAACTTCAATGTAAATGGGTGTGGATGCAAAAGTGTGTAATTAGTTCATGCAAAATGCCTATAATTTGCCTTCTTGAATACAATGAAAACTCCCTTATTTTAATCGATGTTGCCACCTTCTCCCCTTTTCATTAATTTTTTTTAATCTTTTATCTACCTAATTAAATGTTATATTTTAATGAACAAATGTTACAATATTCATGATTGAAATGTGTGCATGATAACTGCCTGAAAATCGTATTTTTCTACCTTAAAAATGCAATTTTGAGCCAAAATCCAAGGGGACCCGTAACCATGGCAAGGGGACATAAACACGCTTTTTGCCAATATATTTCTTATATATTTGTCAATAGCTACCAACAAACAAAATTTTAAGAAATTTTGAGACTATGCGTGCCGCAACTTGGTTGGTAGTTACAGAAAATTGCTATTAAATTGTCGCTTACACTAATGCAAAATGTGTTTTTGTTAGATGTTGATGAACATAACCATTTTAAGAGCATTTAATTGCTTTAATAACACTTTTCTAATTAAATGTGATTTCGTCTGATATTGACCTGAACTGTTGCGCCGTTTGAAGTTATATGAATGTTTTTTTTCTAACTATACTATACAGTCAAATGGATGTTCAAAGTTAAAATAGGAATTGCAAATCCGATAGAAAACATTAATTTCCTAATTCTTTTTATAACTAACGTCTTGTCAAAAATCACACGCGCCGTATCAGGACATGTCTAAACTGAGAAATGCACAATTTTGATAAATGCTACGTTTTTCACAAAAATAACTGTCATGTCATTTGGATTGTGGTATAGAAATGCAGATCTAGACTGCACGAGCATTTTTTAGTTTTTACTTTTCCGTTCGAGTTCTTAAACAGATTACTTTTGTGCTACGCATACTGAAAAAGCATAACGTATCGTCCAATTTTGTAATTGCTTGCCTTTGGCTCAATAAGAAACAAAATTAAAACATCAGAACTATCTCTTTTCATCTGTTAATCGAGAAAACGACCCAAAATAAATGTTCGTCTTTGTTTACATATTTTCAAATATCACCCACACCGATCATACCCAAATCACCAGGACAAAAGATTTTCTCGCAGTAGTTAGAACAAGACAATATTCACCTTTAAGAATTTTTGAACGGAAAAGCCAGTTCATTGTTCTAAAATATTATATATTTATCTCTTTTCAGATGATGTTGCTAATTGTTGTATCCTTGTTTGTTGCTTGGTTGACGTATCGATGGTTTCGAAATACGAAAAGTATCGATAATTTCCATAATCGATACATATTTATAACAGGTTGCGATTCTGGTTTCGGTAATATGTTAGCAAAGAGACTAGATGAACTGGGATTTAATGTTTTCGCAGGATGTTTAACACAATCTGGAATAGAACAGTTGAAGCGTCAAACAACCGACAAGGTAAAAGGCATACCAATCGATGTTTCCAAGACGGAAAGTATTCAGAAAGCATTTGATACAGTAAAATCGTTACTGCCTAATGATACAGGTATTTATCGAAGATATAATAATACATTTGTCAAACGACTATAGTTTTCATATCGAGGACGGGTTCGTTCAATTTTTATTAAGAAACTTTAAAAGCAGTCTTGCAAAGATGGGCAACGAAAAATATTTGTTCATGCATGGAATACTTTGCAATTTTGGGGATTTTATAAACATCAATTTTGACACTTTAATTAAAGACAGTGTAGGTGATGAGAAGGGTGAAATGCTATATAAAACATTTTGTTACCGTAGAAATATAAGAATAAGGAGATGTGGTATGATTGTCAATAGCACAGCAAACAGTCAGAGAACAAAGGAAGAGAAGGTGGGTGTTTGCATAGGCAATTATATGCTATTGTACGGTCTTTAGCAATGAGTAAAACCTCTTACAACATAGTAGGCTATAAAAGGCATCGACATGACAAGACTTTGAGAAGTCAAAAACGAAAACCAACTTTTGAGTTACAGGCTTTTGAATTGGGACAGGCACATACCGAATGTTAACCGCTCTACAACGTATACATTATTCATGCGTCAGTCCCGAGTTAAACATGTTCATTCTATTCATCTACTAAATTATCGAAGCCACATATATTAACCTAAAAGTATGCTCTACTGATATTTTGTTGGTATAAAAAACATAGATTTATACAATGGTGATAATTTCGTTTTGTATCGAATTCACATTTACATTGATTTATTATATTCCAAGATTCAGAATCATTAGCTGTTTAAAAAAGAGTGAATGAACATAAGTACTCTATATCTTTTCACAGGTTTATGGAGTATTGTGAACAATGCCGGAATAGCTGGTGCTATAGGACCTGTACAATGGTTAACGAGAGAAGACTATAGGTCCACGTTTGAAATCAATACTTTAGGTATCGTTGAAACTACACGAATATTTCTTCCCCTAGTATTAAAAGAAAAGGGCAGAATAGTAAACATTACAAGCATGATGGGTAGAATTGCAGCGGTTAACTCGACTTACGTCGTGTCCAAATTTGCAGCAGAGGGATATTCGGATATTTTAAGGTAGGTATAACAAGCCTGGAGTCTGTGGAAAAACAGAACTGAGATAAAAAAAAAAACCTTTTCAGTTACTTATCTATACTACTAAAGGAAGAGACCGATTTCATTGAGCCGCAACTCCTCTGAAACCATACAAAGTCGGAAATATTTGTGATATGACGAATAAATGCAGTGTTTTGTTTTTCCTAAATTTGTCTTTGAAACAATCTTTTTTCCACAGAAAACGCCTATTTTTTGAGAAAATATCCAAATTCGGAGACAGTTATCGATCCGTGTCTTATACGCTTTTGCGCATGCCCAGTCGACGTACTGCCCGCAGAATTTAGCTTTATATAGAAATAATATAGGACAATGGTGTAAAATTACACGATTCCAGGACCTTTTGTTTTCCACTTAATTAATATTACCAATAATTAACAAGTTCCGGGTCGAATCCGATACCGATTCCAATAGTATATGTCACAAAATTACTAGCCTGGCATCCTGACCCAATCTAATACTTCGTCTACTGTCGAGCAGTCAGCCAGGATCCCAGGCTACAAAATTACCTGATATCTGTTACCTAATCTGTACGTTCCGCCCCTGTCGGGCGCACAACCAAACGGTGTATTCAGGATTTGCTATAAACACGTGTAATAATCACACATGAATTTCGTCATTATACAGGGAATAACTGTGTACCTTATAATCAGCGTGACTTTACCAAATGACAATACGAATTCTAAAAATCCAGGCTAAAAATAAGGCGTAGGTTCATTAATTCAGTCAAGGACCCGCGATGTCGCGGGTATATATTTATTCAAGATAAAGGCATGAATTTGACAGATACACTAAATTGAAAAGACACAGATATAGCACTAGACATAGTTTATAGACACTAAAATGATTAACATGTTTACTAAAAATTATAATTTAAAAAATAAAATTATGAAAATTGTCATGATATTTTGATAATACGCATAGTTTGATTAATAATGAGTGAAATTTAAAATGACTAGATTTTCACTGTAGCCTTAGGATGACCCACAAAAGTTAATGAAACTTATTTCCAGTGGGATCCTTTTATGACGAGACTTCCAGTTCACACCAAAGGTTGACACATAATAATGCAAACAAAAATCATTAAGAATTTATCACAGATAAATGGTCAAAGCCTCAGTATAATTAATAAAAGACAAATTCACTATTAAAGATGGATTTAAATTTATCCATCAAAAACTTTTTCACTTGTACTTTAAAATTATATTTCTTAGAGCAACTTTTTTCTGGTAACGAATTCCAGTCTTTTATTCCATTATTAAAGAAAGTGGTGGATTCACACCCTTTAATTCCTGGTATATACAAAGTTTTTACTACTAGATCTTGTATTGAAAGATGTTTCATTTCTAACAAAATTAGTATGTAAATAATTTGGGCATATATTGTTAAAAATGTTAAAAACATGATTGAGTCTTATTGTTTGACTCTATTACTAATATTCAAAAAACCCAATTTCTTAAATTCAATATATGTCACACTCTTTCTGGGATGTAATTGCAGAATAAATCTGACGATCTTATTTTGAAGTTTATTCTTCATTTGTTTTGATATACCTTCATACCAGCATGCACATGCATAGTCAAAATGACATTGAATCAGAGAAGAGCACAATGTTTTCCTAGATTGAAAATTTAGACACTCTTTGTTTCTATATAAAATTTAAGCCTTTATTGACTTTTTTCACTATAGAGTTGACAATAAAATCACCAGTTAGAAACTGATCAATTATTATTCCCAAATATTTTACAAAAGTTTTGGATTCAATATTAATACCATTACAGTAGATAGCAAAATCACCCGGTATTAAAGACTGAAGTTTTCAACCAGGACCAAAAAATATACTCTCCGTCTTTCCCAAATGTAGGGACATTTTATTGTCAGTTAACCAATCATGGCATGATTCCAGCATTCTGGATAATTTATGCGAGATGACCCCAGGGTCTATATGGGAAAATAAAATTGCAGTATCATCTGCATACATCAAAACTTTACA